>BLSH010247226.1:155725-170439 GCA_018402905.1 Glandirana rugosa
CTGAGTCGGACTGGAGCTCTCTGCCCTTTACCGATCCAGCCACGGGCCCATCCATCTGGCCCATCTAGACTCACTCTCATTTCATCAGTCCATAAAACCTTAGAAAAATCAGTCTTGAGATATTTCTTTGCCCAGTCTTGACGTTTCAGCATGTGTGTCTTGTTCAGTGGTGGTCGTTTTTCAGCCTTTCTTACCTTGGCCATGTCTCTGAGTATTGCACACCTTGTGCTTTTGGGCACTCCAGTGATGTTGCAGCTCTGAAATATGGCAAAACTGGTGGCAAGTGGCATCTTGGCAGCTGTACGCTTGACTTTTCTCAGTTCACGGGCAGTTATTTTGCGCCTTGGTTTTTCCACACGCTTCTTGCGACCCTGTTGGCTATTTTGAATGAAACGCTTGATTGTTCGATGATCACGCTTCAGAAGCTTGGCAATTTTAAGAGTGCTGCATCCCTCTATCTCACTATTTTTGACTTTTCGGAGCCTGTCAAGTCCTTCTTTTGACCCATTTTGCCAAAGGAAAGGAAGTTGCCTAATAATTATGCACACCTGATATAGGGTGTTGATGTCATTAAACCACACCCCTTCTCATTACTGAGATGCACATCACCTAATATGCTTAATTGGTAGTAGGCTTTCGAGCCTATACAGCTTGGAGTAAGACAACATGCATAAAGAGGATGATGTGGTCAAAATACTAATTTGCCTAATAATTCTGCATACAGTGTATATCCTGTTGTATATACCCTATCTGGTCCTGTATACCATGCTGTATATTCCCTATCTGGTGCTGTATACCCTGTTGTATATACCCTATCTGGTGCTGTATACCCTGCTGTATATACCCTATCTGGTGCTGTATACCCTGCTGTATATACCCTATCTGGTGCTGTATACCCTGCTGTATATACTCTATTTGGTGCTGTATACCCTGCGGTATATACCCTATCTGGTGCGGTATACTCTGCTGTATATACCCTATCTGGTGCTGTATACCCTGCTGTACATACCTATCTGTTGCTGTATACCCTGCTGTATATACCATATCTGGTGCTGTATACCCTACAGTATATACCCTATATGGTGATGCTGTATATACCCTATCTGGTAATGTTGTATACCCTATCTAGTGATGCTGTATACCCTATATCTGGCGATGCTGTATACCCTATCTGGTGATGCTGTATGCCCTATCTGGTGATGCTGTATACCCTATATCTGGTGATGCTGTATACCCTATCTGGTGATGCTGTATACCCTATATTTGGCAATGCTGTATACCCTATCTGGTGATGCTCTATACCCTATATCTGGCAATGCTGTATACCCTATCTGGTGATGCTGGGCTGTATACTCCTGATACAATGGGTGGAATCTAAAAGTCTAACTCGCTTAGCACTTAAACCAGCCTAGGTGGAGTGCACAGAATGCTAGCAGGCAAACAATAGGTGACACAATTAACATTTAACCATGGGAAAGACAAGCTTAGCAGAAAACACATAATACCTAATAAGCAGACCATAGCAGGAGACCACCAGAAACAGACTGTCTGGCATCAAGCTCACAAAGTACAATACACATTAGCCCAAGTCTAAACACATCCCCACAATAGTTTGCTAGCAGAGACAATAGGTTCGTTAATTAGCACAAGTAATAATGTGTGGAAGACAGGTGGTTGAGTTGATATCAACATCTGCTATGAGTCTGACTGTGTGGAGCAGTCCTTATTGGTAATGAGCAGCTAGGCCCTAAACAGGGACCCCGGCCTAGAGTCCCAGAGTCTGTGTGTCTTGGGAGACATGGATTTGAATCCAAAGTAACATTACTCTAAGGGTCCCCCCAGCATACACCTCACAAAGAGTAGTGTCCCTTTTAAAAGTCAGGGCCCATAGTTAGTAGACAAGAGGCTAGACTGCAGTCCCCTCCAAAAGCCTCTGTCCCGGTGAGTCTTTCACAATATGTACAGTTGCTAAGCCATTATGAGTGGTTTATTCTCTTTCTGTGGAATTTTTAAAAATGTATTTTATATTAGAAGAATGCAACAGGATGCAATGGAACAGGTACATCCCACACTACCAGGAAAATAGGAACCCTAGCTGGGAATTATGACAATGAGAACCCCTATTGGATTCTCTACAGATTACAAAATATTAATTTTAGGCGGTCTGACCTCTTCATTTTTCTCTCATTTTCAGCAATGTATTATTGCTTTTACCTGTCAGCTTACTCACACTTGGCAAACCGCCTTATGACACAGTCAAGAGGTTCCTGTGAAACCTGCGAAGCAGAGCCCAAATTCTCCAGCTTGTGGGAAAATAAATTCAGTTACACCTGTCTGAGTCATTAGTAAGTTATGATTTCTGTTAGTGAAGAAACCTCCTGTGAAGCTTTTTGTCTAGCATAACTGGAAGTTCAAGCTATAATTAGCGGAGGGACAATGGTTAACAAGTCCTGCTTTGATATGGTAAGATTCACTAGCCTCACCAGGCACACCCAGTGGGTTTCCAGCATGCCAACAGATCACACAGTGTTAGCAGCCTGCTAAGAATGCATTAACACTTTGCAATTTAATACTGAATACGTCTGACTATAT
Organism: Glandirana rugosa; assembly: GCA_018402905.1. Classification (NCBI taxonomy): domain Eukaryota; kingdom Metazoa; phylum Chordata; class Amphibia; order Anura; family Ranidae; genus Glandirana; species Glandirana rugosa. Next base: position 158,318 of record BLSH010247226.1, read on the forward strand.
ACGGCTTCCACTAGTCTATCCACATCTCCCTCCAACTCAGTCTTACCCTTTACACTCTCTACGTTGTCCTCTAATTCTCTCTCTCTACGTCTTGTATACACTAACAGGCTAAATGAGCTTAAAAAAAAATACGCTGCACCATCCACTCTCAACACATATTCTGCTATCCATCATCTCTCTAAGGACTAAGCTAAAAAGGCAAATTTAATTCCCTGGTACTGAGAAATTTAACCTCTTGCTCATTACAATAGTTGGCGCTACATGGGAGTAGCGTTTTTAGTAACAAAGATTTTTAAATAAATGAAACAAATGGTTCCCTATGGCATAAGCTATACGAGTAGCATGCAGAAACATCTTGTGGCAATCAATTTCATGTGATTAGAGCATTGTGCAATCATGTAAAATTGCCGCTACATGGCTACATGCTACTAGTGTGGGCTACTCCAGAGGAACCATAATAGCCAGGCATCTGGCACTTCCAGAAGAAGGTCAGCTATGACACCCTCACATTTATTTTATGGTCTGTTTACCTTAATTTATCCATTAACAATGTCATTTTAGGTATTCCAGGATTGCCCCCATTTATACAGTGGCTTGAAGGCCACATGATTATTATTCTGTAGTTCTGCCCTGAGATCAGTCGGTTATTTTTCTCTGGCTATGCATGGCCTATCCTATACTGTGAATGAACTCAACATGGTGTCAGACATAGTAATGAACAAAAAGTTCATTGGAGCAAGTTGGAGCTTAATTCGCACCAGGGAATCAATGAAGTGGCCCAAAGACCAACTTTGATCACAACAAAAAACACAGACCCCTTTCCCCATCCAGGAACACGTGTCCCAAGGGGACAATAATAAAAAGGGAATACCGTACCTCTCAACTTTTTGAGAGGGTAATGAGGGACACCTATTAGCAAAAGTATGTAGGCATGGGACACACCCCCAACCACGCCTCCTAAAAGGAACATTATACAAAAAAATGATTTGTTAAACCCACTAGTACTTTTTTATCCACTACTATTCCTTTATATTGGCTTTTGAAATCTACAAATGCAGAAATTTAGAAATTGGATGAAAGGCTTAGCTCTGGGAGACACTTTTTGAAAGATAAAAAGTGCATTTTATATACAACTATACAGATCAGACCAAAATGAGGGACAAATGAGGAGGAAAGAGGGACAGAGGGACTTTGTTTCAAATCACGGACAGTCCCTCGAAATCAGGGACAGCTGATAGCTATGGCATACTATACTTGCTTATTAGGATAGTAACTAGTAACTAGGCATACTACTTTTTTTAGACCATTTACAGTAATGGAGGCGGACTTTTGCTTCATAACACCCTGTGACCTTAAGGCTGGGTTCACACTGCCGCATGGAGTGGCTCACAGCAGGGGTCCCTGTTAACTGTTTCAGGTCCAATTTCAGACTGACTTTTTGGCTTAATTTGGATTTGAAACAGACCAGAAGATGCACAGGACTCCTGTGCAAATCGAACCGGAGCTGCTCCAGAGATGTGTGAACCGGCTCCATAGAGAGCCCAGTCTAAAAGTCAGATCCGCATTGGATCCTTTAAAAATAAAAAAATATCCTGCGTTCCAAGCGCATTTAAAAAAACAAACTCGGACAGCTGCTTGCATCAATTTTGCAAACACCTATAAACAACAAAACCAAATAACTAAAGAGTGTAGCATTGTCCTGCACAAAATATGTGAATAAATAAATAGCAATCAAGATAAATAAATAAATAGTGAAAACATTTCATACACCCCAAATTAATGAATAAATAATCACAATACCTGAAAGTACATATGTACATAAAATATATACAGTATCTCACAAAAGTGAGCACACCCCTCACATTTTTGTAAATGTTTTATTATATCTTTTCATGTGACAACATGTCATCCCAGAAGGAAACCTCTTCTAAAGATGATGCACAAGAAAGCCTGCAAACAGTTTGCTGAAGACAAGCGGACTAAGGACATGGATTACTGGAACCATGTCCTGTGGTCTGGTGAGACAAAGATAAACTTATTTGGTTCAGATGGTGTCAAGCATGTGTGGTGGAGACCAGGTGAGGAGTACAAAGACAAGTGTGTCTTACCTACAGTCAAGCATGGTGGTGGGAGTGTCCAGGTCTGGGGCTGCATGAGTGCTGCTGTCGCTGGGGAGCTACAGTTCATTGAGGGAACCATGAATGCCAACATGTACTGTGACATACAGAAGCAGAGCAAGATACCCTCCCTTCAGAGACTGGGCCGCAGGGCAGTATTCCAACATAACAACCCCAAACACACCTTCAGGATGACCACTGCCTTGCTAAAGAAGCTGAGGGTAAAGGTGATGGACTTGCCAAGCAGGTCTCCAGACCTAAACCCTATTGAGCATCTGTGGGCATCCTCAAATGGAAGGTGGAGGAGTGCAAGGTCTCTAACATCCACCAGCTCCGTGATGTCATCATTGAGGAGTGGAAGAGGACTCCAGTAGCAACCTGTGAAGCTCTGGTGAGCTCCATGCCCAAGAGGGTTAAGGCAGTGCTGGAAAATAATGGTGGCCACACAAAATATTGACACTTTGGGCCCAATTTGGACATTTTCACTTAGGGGTGTACTCACTTTTGTTGCCAGCAGTTTAGACATGAATGGCTGTGTGTTGCGTTATTATGTGCGGACAGCAAATTTACACTGTTATACAAGCTGTACACTCACCACTTTACATTGTAAAGTGTCATTTCTTCAGTGTTGTCACATGAAAAGATATAATAAAATATTTACCAAAATGTGAGGGGTGTACTCACTTTTGTGAGATACTGTATATAAAAGTGACAAAAAAATCAATAAAACTATTTGTTTAGTTTTCTTGCTTTGCTATTTTTATATAAGCTATTTTGTGTAAGACAGCACTATACTCTTTAGTTATTTGGCCACCTGCCAGGTGGTTTCCTGTTTGGGGGGATGCGGCACATCTTGCTGTGGCCAAACTACCTTTTGCCAGTTCAGTAATACTATTAAGTAAATCAGATATTCAAATGACACAGCTAATAATGCACTCCACACTAGTGGAGTGGATTTTGCATTATTCTCTCATCTTCACACAGAAGTGCCAGATAAGTGTACATAAACTAATCTATAGTTCTTTACCATTAGAGCAGTAAATATGTGGGCATCAGTGAATCTCTTTGCTTGCTTTGCCCTTGCTGTTTAACGGGGTTGAAGCACTGTAATGTACATCCAGTATCTGAGACGTGTTACTCTCATCTTGAATTATTAAAGCTCTTCCTCCATAAATTCCAACCTTACTTCAAATATAGTGTACTTTGGCAAGCTTATGAGACAGTGCATACAGTATATACTTGTGTATATTGCTAATAGCTTTTCTTTTAAGTAAGTAGCTTATAGTTTATGCTCCTGCAGTTTGAATGACGGTTTAAAAATCAACAGCGCATTAAAGGTAAACTGTACCCTACCGGATATTTTCAAGGTTATTATAGGCCCGCATTATTTTCTAACATTGTGGATTGGTTCCATCATTCATCTGATAAACAGTGGATTCAAATTGAAACAGATATATCTCCATTACATCCAAAGGCCGCGTTGTGGCTCTCTTTGAAGGCCATAGGACAACGAGTCCTGTGGCCTCGGATTACCTACACGTTATTGGATTATTGGCATCATTTTCTAAAGCTTCTCCCCATAACTACCATCCCAAGTCCTCTTACACCTTTGCTAGACAACCCCTCCTTCTCTATCGGACTCCATTCACCAGTTTTATTATGTTGGGACAGATCCTTTTGGCCACAAGTTAGACATGTGACCTCGGAAAAGAAAATTATCACGTTTACAAATTTTCAAAATATACACAATCAGAAAAAGGGTCTTTGGTTTATTTATCTACAACTTCAAAGCTTTTACGGTTCCCTACAACCCAAAACAAATATTCATAGGTCACTTACAGAATTTGAGGAATTGTGCATCTCATCTGAACCCCCACCACATATTATATCGAAAATTTATAAAATTTTACAACATTTAGACTTAACAGGTTTGCCATCATATACGGTAAAATTGGACACTGAGTTGAGCAATCCGATAAAGGAAGAGGATTGGGGTTAGGTTTTTAATAACACGCACAGATTCTCAAAGGCATGTGCTGCCCAGGAACGTAACTATAAACTACTTGTGAGATGGTATCGAACGCCTTCCGATCTACATGGCATCTTTCCCTCTCAATCAGATATATGTTGGCGTTGCCACATATCTAGAGGAGACCTTATTCATGTATGGTGGGCCTGCCCTGCTATACATAATCTATGGGAACGAGTAATTCAGCTCTATAACTTAGTAACAGAGGAAGGAGTACTTAATTCTGCAGAAGTGACTTTACTATCTCTTTACCCAATCACGACGAAAGCAAGGAAAACTCTTTTAGGATTTTTTATATCTGCGGTCAGACAGCTAATACCTAGGTACTGGAAGACACCCAAAACCCCCTCTTTTTCTCAGTGGATTGAGAGTTTAAATGGGATTATGTGCATGGAAAAATTAGTAGCAGAAAGTAATGATTCCAAGTCAAATTTTGACAAAGTCTGGGAGATCTGGTTAGTGTATATGTATACCCATAGCTAACTCTGACCTTCAGTCAAACTAGACCGTGAGGCAGGGATGAGTGCAAAATTACAGTACCATTGGGGGCGGGACGAAGGGGTGAGTGGGTGGGGGGGTGGGGGTTGGATCCCGGGGGGTTGGGGGTAGGAGGGAGAGGAGGGACTTTGTTTCTTTCCTTTTTTTTTCTCTTTAGGGTTTAATGTTTTGTTTGATATTTGATGTTATGTGTGTGATGTACTATGTGTTTGCTTAAATCAAAAATTAATAAAAAAAGATATATTGCAAAGAAAAGGTAAACTGTAAAGGGACAGGGTCAAGTTTATTATTATTTTTTAAGTTTATAAGATTTAAACTAGTTGTATATCTGTTTTCCTCACAAGACATATGTGTGTTTGTGTGTGTGTATATATATATATATATATATATATATATATATATACACATGCCAACAGTCCCGATATTTTCCTGGGACATTCACGGGAAATTGGCATTTGTCCGGACTCCTAGGGAATCTCCAGAGCTGCCGATAGAGGTCCGGGCCGGCACTAGTGATGGTCTCCACCACCATGTTACAGAAGACCAGCTCTCGTGGAGCCTGGTCATTCGCTGAGGGGAAGAAACAAGAGCCAGGTGGCTGCCAATAGAAATGGAGCTGCCACCAACCTCCACCCCTGTTGTGGGAAAGGCCGCGGGGCTGGGGTTTGGCGGCAGCCCCATTTCTATTGGCAGCCACCTGGCCGGCTCCACCTCTTGTTTGTTCCCCTGAGTGAGTAACCTGTTACACGAGAGCTGTTTGTCTGTAATGGCGGTGCAAACTCCACTGAAGACACCTGATGTAAGGAGGGACTCCGCTGGGGACACCTGATGTAAGGAGGGACTCTGGTGGTAATACCTCATGTAAGGAGGGACTCTACTGGAGACACCTGGTGTAAGGAGGGACTCTATTGGGGACACCTGGTGTAAGGAGGAACTCTGCTGGGAATGCCTGGTGTAAGGAGGGACTCTAATGGGAATGCCTGATGTAAGGAGGGACTCTGCTGGAGGCACTTGATGCAAGGAGGGACCCTGTTTGGGACACCTGATGTAAGGAGGGACTCTGCTGGGGACATCTGATGTAAGGAGGGACTCTGCTGGGGACACCTGATGTAAGGAGGGACTCCGCTGGGTACACCTGATGCAAGGAGGGACTCCGCTGGGTACAGCTGATGTAAGGAGGGACTACACTGGGGACAGCTGATGTAAGGAGGGACTCTGCTGGGGACAGCTGATGTAAGGAGGGACTCTACTGGGGACACCTGATGTAAGGAGGGACTCTGCTGGGGACAACTGATGTAAGGAGGGACTCCGCTGGGGACAGCTGATGTAAGGAGGGACTGTGCTGGGGACAGCTGATGTAAGGAGGGACTTTGCTGGGGACAGCTGATGTAAGGAGGGGCTCCACTGGGGGCACCTGATGTAAGGAGGGACTCTACTGGGTACACCTAAAGTAAGGAGGAACTCTGGAGGGAATGCCTGGTGTAAGGAGGGACTCTACTGGGGACACCTGGTGTAAGGAGGGACTCTGATGGGGACATCTGATGTAAGGAGGGACTCTGCTGGGAATGCTTGATGTAAGGAGGGTCACTACTGGGAATGCCTAATGTAGGGAGGGACTCTGCATTATGGGGAGTTGAGCTATTTCATTTTATATTGCAATGTAATATTAGAAATAATGTGCTTCAATCATCTTGTAACCATATAAACCATGGTGCCGTGATGATTGAAGCGCTAACACCAGGTGTTTGAAGTATCTTTATCTGCTGATTGTTAAACTTTCTGGAATACACATATTGCTATTGTGGTGTAGGAGCTGGGCCTGCTGTCCCTCCATCACTCTTTATTTCCTTCCTTCTCTCTCCTTTCCTCCCTATTTCTTTCTTTCTTCCTTCCTCCATCCCTCATTCATCTCAGACTCAAACCACACCCATTTTGAGCCACGCCTCCTTTAAGCCATGCCCACTATTTAGTTAAACCACACCCGTTTTTGCCTCCTACTGTGACATGCCTACAAGTGAATGCCCGCCCCTTAGTTATAATAAGACCCCACCTACAGACAAAAAAGTGTCCCTATAAATTTTTTGACAATGTTGGCAACTATGTATATATAAACACAATAAATATATATATATATATATATATATATATATTATTACCAAAAGTATTGGGACACCTGTAGTTTTCCCAAAGTATTGGGAATGTGCCCAGTTGTTAAGGAGATCTTGCTACCTTGTGATTCATTATTATCTGCTTTAATCTGCTGATTTTTTTTTTACCTTTATTTAATGCTTTCTAACATTAACTAACTGTGTACTGTTATCCAAGTGTTTCTATAATTGACCTAAACTATTCTGAAGTAATTTGTGCTGGGCACTGTTTTTGACAAGGTTACTGAACAGTGTTTTCCAAATTTATGTCTAAACCTAGAGTGTCAAAAGGGTTGAGGTGTTTGCAAGGTCAGCGCAGCTCCAGAAGACAAGCATCACTAAGTGGTCCTTACAGGGGTAGGGCTACATACACTATATTACCAAAAGTATTGGGACACCAGCTTTTGCATGCACATTAACCTTAATGGCATTTCAGTCTTAGTCCGTAGGGTTCAATGTTGAGTTGGCCCACCCTTTACAGCTATAACAGCTTCAACTCTTCTGGGAAGGCTGTCCACAAGGTTTAGGAGTTTGTCTATGGGAATGTTTGAACATTCTCCCAGAAGCGTATTTGTGAGGTCAGGCACTGATGTGGGCAAGAAGGCCTAGCTCACAGTCTACGCTCTAATTCATCCCAAAGGTGTTCTATCGGGTTGAGGTCAGGACTTTGTGCAGGCCACTCAAGTTCCTCCACTTCAAACTCGCTCATCCATGACTTCATGGACCTTGCTTTGTGCACTGGTCCAAATCATTTGGTGGAGCGGGGATTATGGTTTGAGGTTGTTTTTCAGGGGTTAGGCTTGGCCCCTTAGTTCCAGGGAAGGGAACTTTTAAGGCGTCAGCATACCAAGACATTTTGGACAATTTCATACTCCCAACTTTGTGGGAACAGTATGGGATTGGCCCTTCCTGTTCCAACATGACTGCGCACCAGTGCACAAAGCAAGGTTCATAAAGACATTGATAAGTTAGTTTTGGGTGGAGGAACTTGACTGGCCTGCACAGAGTCCTGACTTCAATCCGATAGAACACCTTTGGGATAAATTAGAGCACAGACTGCTAGCCAGTAGGGATGAGCCGAACACCGCCCTGGTTCGGTTCGCACCAGAACACCGCGAACAGGCAATAAGTTCTCGTGAACACACGAACCCTATTAAAATCAATGGGACTCAAACATGAAAAATCAAAACTGCTAATTTTAAAGGCTTATATGCAAGTTATTGCCATAAAAAGTGTATGGGGACCCGGGTACTGTCGTAGGGGACAAAAAAAGGTTTTAAATCAATAGTTTTTTCAGGAGCAGTGATTTTAATAATTATTAAAGTGAAAAAATAGAAATGAAATATTCCTTTAAATATCATGCCTGGGGAGTCCCCTAAGTGTGCCTGTAGAGTGGCGCATCTGTGGGATGTTTAGAACAGTGCAACCGCAAAATGACATTTGTAAAGGAAAAGTTGTCATTTAAAAATCGCTTGCGGCTGTAATGTATTGCTGATTCTATATCCACTTCCCGACCAGCGCAGTAAATAGGCGGCGGTCGGGTTTGAGCGGCTCTCCCGGGACATAGCCTGCACCTGCAGGCTATATCCCAGTATCATTTTTTAGAGCTGGCGGTCGGCTATCCAGGGGTAACGACCGATCTGGCTCGGGAGCCGCTCGGTCGTTACCCCAGGGGGCGGGAGGGGGGTGTCCTATAAAATAACTGCCAAACTGAAGACCACCCATTCTGGGAGTCGCCTCTAGACAGCATGGCAGCTGCAGCGGAGAAAAAAGATGACGACGAGAGGAAGGAAGGAGTGGAGGAAGACCAAAAGAAGAAGTAGAATACCAGAAGAAGAAGATGGAGGAAGATCGGAGGAAGAAAGAATAACTTTATTGTCAAAAACTATCTACTGTTATTTGTAACACTACTGCACTCTTTTTTTAGTGAATGGGGAGGGGTATAATGTACCCCATACTCATTCTCAATGGGGGGCAGGATCTGGGGGCCCTCTTATTACAGTGGGCTTCCAGATTCTGATAAGGGGGACCCCAAAGCACCCTCCCCATGTTGAGGGTATGTGCCCTGGTACGGTTCAGAGGGGGGCACTCACTCACCCCCCCATGCCCTGCCAGGCTGCGTGCTCAGATAAGGGTCTTACATTTTGGCATGTGGTTTCCCTTAAAATCCATATCAGACCCGAAGGGCCTGGTTTGGATTTCGGGGGGGACCCCACTTCATTTTTTTTTAATTTTGGCACAGGGTTCCCCTCAAAATCCATACCAGACCTGAAGGGCCCAGTTTGGATTGGGGGGGGGGCACGCAAATCTGAGCTTTGGTATTTACAACTTAAAATCATTTTTTTGTTGCAATACTTTGGGGTTGATTTACTACAACTGGAGAGTGCAAAGTCTGGTGCAGCTGTGCATGGTAGCCAATCAGCATCTAACTTCAGCTGGTTCAATGAAGCTTTGGCACAAAAACCTGGAAGCTGATTGGTTTCTATGCAGAGCTGCACCAGATTTTGCACTCTCCAGCTTCAGTAAATCAACCCCTTTATGTCACACCATATTTGCACAGTAATCTAAAAACTTAATTTTTTTGGAAAAAAATCACTTTTTTGAATTTAAAAATAAGACAACAGTTTTTTTTTTCTATATTGTGAAAGATAATCTTATGCTGAGTAAATTGATACCCAACATGTCATGCTTCAAAATTGAGCCCGCATGTGGAATGGCGACAAACTTTTGCACTTAAAAATCTCCATCGGCGAAGTTCAAACATTTCTACAGGTTACCAGTTTTGAGTTGCAGAGGAGGTCTTTTGCTAGAACTATTGCTCTTGCTCTAAAGATCGCTGCAATACCTCACATGTGTGGTTTTCATATGACTTACGTATGCATTCGCTTTTGTGCGCGAGCTCAGTGTGACAGGGTGCTTTAAATTTTTTTTTTCCTTAGTTGTTTTACTTGTTATTTTTTATTTTTACACTGTCCCTTTAATAAAAAAAAATGGGTCACTTTTATTCCTGTTGCAAGGAATGTATACATCCTTTGCAATAGAATAAAAGCATGACAGGACCTCTTAAATATGAGATCTGGGGCCAAAAAGACCTCATATCCCCTATTTACACTAAAATGCAATAAAAAAAATGGCACTTGCGAAAAAAAAAAAATTGTCTCCTTTAAGAGCATTGAGCGGAAGTGACGTTTGACGTTGATTCCGCCCTTCTATGCGATGTAGCCAAGTGGGGGCCATCTTACCCTCAGTCGGCATCCAGGCAGTGAGGGGAGAAGACCATATCATCTCCGTTGCTACCAATGGATCCGACAAGCAGCAGAGGCGACCAGAAAGTGGAGGGGGGCCCCTCTCCTGCCCCCGATAAAAGTGATCTTGGGGCAAATTTGCCGCAGAGACCAATTTTATCTGAAAGCCAATTTCAGATAATACCGGGGTTATGGTATCGGTATTCCACGTCAAAATACCGACATACGACGGTGGGTGGTCGGTAAGTGGATGACGGGGGGGACCCCTATGAAATTTTTTTAAAATCTTGGCATGAGGTTCCCCTTAAAATCCATACCAGACTCGAAGGGCCTGGTTTGGATTTTGGGGGGCCCCCCACACATTTTTTGTTTACATTTTGGTGTGGGGCTCCCCTTAAAATTGGGCCTGGTATGGATTTTGGAGGGGACCCTATGCCGTTTTTTCCCTAATTCTGTCATAGAGTTCCCCTTAACCACTTCAATGCACTGTGTTATATACAACGCTGTATCTTGGCCTAGGCCAACAAGGCCCAGGCCTAGGACGGCACTTTGCAGGGGGGCAGCACGAAAAGAGTCCCAGGTAGCTTGCACTACACTTTTAGTCTTATTGGGTGGACTGGGCCAGGAGACAAACTGGTCTGGCACCCCCCATAATGCGGCTGCACTTGCTGTCAGTATGACAATACCGGCAGACCCCCATCAGAGGGGGACAGCCCATACATATGTAGGGGACCTGAGCGTCCCAAGGGGTGGCGGGCCCCAACCAGCGAGTTGTTGTGCTGCCCCATAGCCAAACAGAAAGTGTGAGGAAATCTGTTAAGGAAATCCATTCCAATCCCCCCAAGGCCCTCAATACAAGTGTCCCCACTAGGAAATTTCAGGGCGGGTTTTAAACAGGAAGGGATGTGACCTTGACAGGAAAGGGTGGTTCATATTTAAATTAGGAGGGTGCATGAGTTTAGTCAGGCCTAGGGAAGCACAAAACCTAAATACTACGCTGGTTATATATACTACACTGACTGCATCTTATAGTCTGAACTGTATTACATATACTATGGGGACTGCGCTCTATAAAATTGTAATGACATGACCCAGGCAAAGAGGTGCAGAAGAATTAGGCCTTGGGTGTTGGTGGCGTCAGAACACTGTAAACCCTCACAATTACTCTTGTTGGGCACAGGAATGGGCCTGCTGTTGAAAATTCTTTTAAAGATTCTAATGACACTCCCCAGGCAAACAGGTGCAGAAAAATTGGGCCTTGGGTGTTGGTATTGCCAGAACACTGTAACCTCTCACAATTACTTTTGTTGGGCACAGGAATGGGCCCTGATGTTGTAATTTATCTAAAAAATTTGCATGACAATATAGGGCAACCGACTCTATATATTATACACTGAATGAGCTGTATATATAGTCTACCCTGAATGCAGCGTATATATATATATATATAATTATCAAAACAATCCTGCGCTTAAAATAGTAGTGTGAAACCCTATTGGTCTATAGTGTCAAATAATTAGCATAGGATCAAAAAATCATGCAGCCAGCAGAATGGTCCAGGCTCGACCAACAGTTCAAATGTATATAATACTGCAGCGCATACAGTCCATACAAATAGCAAAAAGTGTCCTTAGATGTTTTGGTGAGACAATTCTTTAAAATGTAGGCACACCGACCATCCACCAAGAGCACCGTCACCAAGATCACCCAATATTCAAGCCCCTTACCGGAACTCACCGACCCCCTATTACGGAGGGTCAGTACTCGCTTTCAACAAATGGCCCTGCTGTTTAATCACCGGAGGGTCTCGCCATACAGCTTCCCACAACAACCGCTGATACACTGCTCGGCTCCACTCAAGGCAGCGATGACTTTCCCCAAAAGCAGCTAACACTCATTGCAACCATGAAAGAAAAAAGGGATCCAATAGTGCAGACAATCCGGCAAATTTTTAATAAAAGAAGGAGTAAAAAATATTGCACTCACATGACATCAGATAAAACAGCGCATTAGAAAGTTTCCAACCAAAGAGATGGCGGCCGCGGCTTCCTGGTCACAAACGGCAAGCGTCACACAAGCTCCACCC
>BLSH010247226.1:180971-203803 GCA_018402905.1 Glandirana rugosa
TAAAATATATATATATATATATATATATATATATATATATATATATATATATATTTACCCCATATTTTTATATAATGTGAAAGATGATGTTATGCCAAGTATCTAACATGTCATGCTTTAAAATTGTGCACGGTCGTGGAATGACGACAAACTACAGTATTTAAAAATCTCCATAGGCAACACTTTACACATTTTTACAGGTTACCTGTTTAGAGTTACAGAGGAGGTCTTATGCTAGAAGTATTGTTCTCACTCTAATGTTCACAGTGATACCTCACATGTGTGGTTTGAACACGGTTTACATATGCTTCCGCAACTTACGTATCAGTTCGCTTCTGCACAGGAGCATGGAGGGATGGGGTGCTTTTAATTTTTTTTTTATTTATTTATTTTACGTTTTATTTTTTATTTTTACACTCTCCTTTTCATTTATTTATTTATTTTTTTGATCATTTTTATTCCCATTACAAGGAATGTAAACATCCCTTGTAACAGAAATAAGGACGACAGGTACTTTTTATTGAGAGATCTGGGGTCAAAAAGACCCCAAATCTCTTATTTACCTTTTAAAAGCAAAAAAAGCAAAAAAATTACTTTCGCTTTTAAAAAAAAATTATTTACTATGGCCTGGGAACTGGAAGTGGCGTCAGACGTCGCTCCGGTCCTCAAAGGGCATAGAGACGAGTGGTGGCCATCTTGGCCTCACTTTTCTCCATGGCCAGCTAACAGCCGCATCGGATTGCTCCCAGGCTTTACTGATTCGTTAGGTGTTCCTGAGAGCGACTGGAAATGGGCACCGCTTCTAAAAGTGATCTCGCAGGACCATGTTATCTTAAAAAGAATCGGCCATAGTAAAAAAAAAATTATATATTTTTTATTTTATTTCATTTACTTCAAACCTACTACTAATAATTTGAATAATCTTAACGTTTATAAATGTACTTTATGAAGATCCCCACACGTTTACTTCCTTAAATTCTGTTATACATATTCACGATGGGTCCCCGGGACCCCAAAACTTGGACCTAAAAATAAAGAGAGTAGCTGATGTGCCAACATCCCTATATTATACAAATGGAAGAGAACCCTCATAGTGGCACTTTTTAGACGCTAAGTCAATAAGTACATAAGTAGAAAGAAAAGATTGGAAAGGTTATTAAAAGTTTACAGATTCTTTATTCTTACACAAAAGTTACAAAAAACTGACAATACACATTAAAAATAGGTTGGGTACTAGGACTACTAGATACAGTATATGCTCTGGCACTGACCCCTGGCGCCCCCTGGTGACACTCAGAGGACAACTTACAGCTTATTTTAAAACTTTGGGTGTTCTCTCTAGACGCATTTACCATCTCAAAATAAAGAAAATTGTTCCCTTTTGCTCAAGTTCATGCACCCCTGAAGAAGAAAATCAATTTTCGAAATACGTTGGGTGTTTTCCATCATTATTTTTTGTCTGGTGACTTTTTGCTAATATACTGTATCTAGTCCTAGTACTTTTTGACTAGAGGCCCGTACACACGATGCAAAATTCGGATGGGAATTGTCGTTTGACAGCCTGTCATCCCAAATGCTTACCGTTAGCATGCTCCTTTTGACAGCCAATTTGCTTTTTTTTCATCAGACAAGCTGGATGTGCAGACTAGTAAATTTTTGTCTGTCGACAATGCCACGTCCGATTTTCAGATGGTGTGTACAGAAATCGATGCACAAAAGTCGAAAGTACAAACACGCATGTTTGGAATCAAGGAACGAGCTGGAAGTGTTCGGTCTTGTAAACTGCCAATCGTAATTCAGAATTCACATTTGTGACGTGGCAATCGAAATTACGAAATGCAGCGCACATTATCATCTTTTTAATGTCTTTTTAATAGCAAAAGTAGCGGAAGCAGCCCAAAGGGTGATGCACCAAAAATGAACTTCCCCTTAAAATCTCCTAGTACGTTACTATGTTTGCCTTTGCCGAACGACAATTTTCGTATAGTCAGTACGCTTTACAAAATCATGGACGCGCTTTTGACAAAAATCAGAAGCGCGGTTGTACGACAATCAAACCATGTGTACAAGGATTTAGTGCCTAAAAAGGCCCGCTTTGAGGGTTCTCTCCATTTGTAAACTTGGAGCTTAAGCCTATTGGGGGGACCCCTGCAGCCTTCAAGTGTCGGCAGATTTTTACCACCCTTGGCCAATTGGGAAGTTGCACAAGTGTTTGGGCGCGTCCCGTGACCTGAGTACCGGTCGCAGAAACAAACAGGGGTGTCATTTTGTTGGAAAACCGATGAAATATTCAAATGCGCCCTCCCCGCTTTATCCATTGCACCACCGGAGATACGCCAATTCAAAGTGGACTTTTCCGGTTACCGGGACTTCTGGTAGGACCAGAGACCCCAAACTCTCTGTGGAGGTACCTGTCCTTTCTGGCCCCCTGAAGTTTGGTATTTTTGTCACCTATGGTTCGGGAGTACCGTACCGGGAAGGAGACCAACCCCCGCCTGACAGTTTACCGACCCTTAAAAATCAGGGAAAGGTCAGAAATGCCCCCAAATTTTATCATGGGTGGGTCAGCCCAACCCCTAGGGCTGGTGGCTGGCACCTTTGGTTCGGGAGCTGTGGTCCAAAAACTGGTACTGACCAGGGTCTCCCATAGACTTTAGCGGGGAAAGGTGCCACCTAAGTCGGTCAACTTTGGAGCACCGGTACGTTTGAACCATAGGCAGAAGCGGTCCCAAATTTCTACCAGAGCTGGTCCATGGTCCCCTTAACGTGCTCCCTGTCACTTATGGTTCGGGAGCAGTGCCATGTCAAGCTTAGCAAGATTTCCCATAGACGCCAATGTTAAATGTTAACAACGTCAATTTCATAGTAGCTAGTGTATTTATGCACGCATGCGCTGTATGGTCAGTCGAGGAATTTGACATGCAAATTCCTGAGTCTATCAACGTCAGTGCTGAAGTAATCAATGACACACTGCGCATGCGCATTGTGCGCAGATTTGCAGAACAGTTGGAAGTGACGTGGGTTCGACTTTCTGCCAGGTTTGACATTTTGTCCAAACACAGGCAACAAGATAACATGGGATATGTATTCCTTAGTAATGGAAAGCACACAGAAGAGAGGCTGCACAGCATGCAGGGAATCCAGAATGTTGTGGAAAGAGATGGCCATCAGACAGGCAGAACAACATGAAATGAGATTTTTCAAGTAAGCGTATATTGGTTTTTCAAACACTATTGTTTGTATTGCTATTTACAATGATAACATTATAAATTGAAAGTGTATGTTGAGACCATGGACCCCTTTTAAGGAGCACATTTACATTGTTCCATTTTCTGTTCAGAAAACTGCAACTCCCGTTTGTCATGATATTTGCTATAAATGCACTTTCAGTTCAGTTTCATGTACAGAAAAAATGAACTAAAAATAAATCACCTTACAAGCAATCTCATTGTTGACACTTTAGCATTTCACAAACGGGTTAAAAAAAATAACTGCATGCTGCAATTCTATCAAGCTTAAAAGCATTTATTTCGGAGTAAGCGGCGAAAGGGGCCCGGGGGCTTACATGTGGAAATTTGAACACAGTGTTATGGTATTTTGTTATTTTAGATTTTCTAAACGCAATAAAGCAATGTATTTGTATTGGTCTAGTTCATCTGTAATAATGATTTGTGCTGTGATCTGGTTTTGCAGCATCTAGCTGTACAGGGCCATATTTATATTTCTACAATAAATTCTCCATAGACATCAGCCAATACAGTAGAGTTTAGATATAATGCTTTGTAATGTGGCCTCCGAACATTACTTGACCCTATTGCAGTGGCGGCTGGTGCACCATCGGTCAGGGGGGTGGCAGATGGACCTAACCCCCCCGTCACTCTAGCCCCCCCAACCGGTTGACGGCTCACTTACCATGTGCTGCTCCCAGACTGACATGTTGGAGGGGGCTTCCCCCCTCGTCTCCTCCGTGTCCCGGCCTCCGTGCCCCCCCTCTGTCTTCCAGTGGAGGCTGGTGGGTCAGTCTCCCAGGCTGCCCCTGCATCTCCTTGGCATCACAGCGGCCATGCGTCTCCTCCCTCCTCCTTCTAAGCTGATAGGATTCCTTCTCCTTTCGGACAATTAAGAAACAACTCGCTGTCTGATTGGCTGGGAAGAGAATCAGTGAGGCAATAGTGAATATTCATTCGCTATTGTCACACAACTGAGTGGGCTTGGGGCACAGTGCTCTGCACCCTGAGCCCACCCTTTTTTGAAGCCTATTAGAGCCTCTGGCTATAATCACGTGCTTAAAAAAAAAAAAAACCCCATTGGAATCCATGCGTCCGGTGCCCCGCATGTAAATTAGGGTAAGGGGGCGTCGCCCCTGTGCCCCATATGGACGGACTGCCGCTGCCCTATTGGCTCCTTCGAGTTTTTTACTGTATGCCTCAGTACAAGAAGAAATCCTGAGAATACATCACATCTATTATGTGGTTATCCCTTTTTATTTTGTCATCATGGATCCAAAAGTACAGAAAGTTTTAGGCAACGTAAGCCCTTCATCAGGCACAGGCAAAGTCAGCTCAGTTTACACATCTGTGTCAATGATCCCATCATCCACAGTGGAACAAGTACAGTAGAAGCCTAAACCTTATTGGTGTGCACAGCCTATTGCATTAGAGTGTGCACCCCAGAGAACAAACACACATGTGTATAACAGCAGAGCAGTGGACGGTGTCAGTAGAGCAGAGATTGATGTCAGTAAGGTAGTGGACAATGTCAGTAGTTGTTATTTTTATTATTTATTTTTTTAAATTCTTTTTTTACAATATTATTTTTAATTATTTTTTTTACAATTTTTTGAGTCCCATTGGGGGGGCTTTGGTGAAATATCAAGGGTCTAAACAGAGAGAAAGGGACTGAGGACAGAGCTTCTCCAGTACCTTTCTGTGCAGCCTCTGTACTGGACAGTGAACAAATGGGAAGTGCTCTTTGCTGAGCTTCTTCTGGTTTATTCACAAACTGAAGCATAGTAAACATAGTTTACTATGCTTCAGGTTGAATGAACACAGGAACGATCAGTACAGATCACTCACTGTGTTCATTCATTTATCCATCCTGAAACATCCCCCACAACAGCCAGTGGGAGAGGAGAAGAGGGAAGCTGGCAGCACTGTAGGGGAGAGACAGAGGATGCCAGGAAACAGGGGGAATTGGCACCGCACAGGATGGTTAGGGTGTGCCCAGGTACACCCAGCACACCCTGTGCGCATGCCTATGCTAAACCTCAATGTGTAAAGTCAGGCAGCAGTTATAATTCTACCTGTCTATAAATAATAATAAGCATGTATGAGCTAGCAGAGAACACTCTGCATGAAAAATCAATGCTTGACTTGCCTCCTGGAGTAGACTTGCTGTAGGAAGACAAAAATACCATGTTTAGTCTGTCTTAACCACTCCAGGTCCCCCTATAGCAGTTTTACTGCTACAGGGTGACACCTGTGTGTCGGATCATGCGTGTGTGTGTATATATATATATATATATATATATATATATATATATACCTGATCTGACACTTCCCGGGTAGGGGGCGTGCACATGCGCCACTGGTGGCTCGCTTCCGCTGTGATTACACACAGCAGAAGCCGAATGGCGGGTGCTGGAGGAAATTGGGGACCATGCCCCCCGCCGATCGGATTCTGTTGTGTGTAATCAAAGCAGAAGCGCACATGCACCTCCTCTACCCGGTAGGCTGAGAGCCAGAGCGACAATCTGCCTATGTACACAAGATGAATTGCCGTTCTGACAGGAGGGAAGGGATGGAATTTGTGTCCCTGCAAAGCGAGGAATAAATTCCATCTCTTCCCCTAGTAAAAGCAGAACACTGGCTAGGCACACAGTTAACCTTTTGATTGCTCCTGATGTTGACTAGGAATCTTTATCTAACTGATGTTAACTAGGGATGGGCCGAACGACCCCCTGTTCGGTTCGCACCAGAACTTTCAAACATCGGAAAAGTTTGGAACAGAATAACGAACCCCATTAAAGTCTATGGGACCTGTATGTGAAAAATCAAAAGTGCCCATTTTGAAGCCTTATTTGCAAGTAATAGGGCATACAATGGTTATGGGGGTCCAAGTACTGCCCTGGGAGACATGTATCAATGAAAAACACATTTGTAAAAAACATAATTTTTAAATGAGCAGTGATTTATTGATGTTTAAAGTGAAGGCATAAAAATTTAAAATTCCTTTCAATATAGTGCCCAAGGGTCCTCTTAGTCTACCTGTAAAGTGGCACATCTGTACAGTGTATAGAATCTGCTGCAGCAATAATTGCATTTGTAAAGCCAAAAAATGTCATTTTCCCTGCAAGCCTCCTTTATTTTATCACAATATAGTGCACTGGGAACAAGATTAGAGATTTTTTTTAAAAAATTCTGGTGTCTCTTCCACAGACTTTGGATAGAAGTAACGGGTGCGGAACAATTGAGCTTTGGGTGTCGGTGGCGCCTTCACACCATAACCCTATAAGAGGTACTCTTGATAAAAGCAAGAATTGGCCTTGCTGTCAAAAATTGCAATGATATGCACCTGTTAAACAGGTGTGGAAAAATTGGTCTTTGGATGTTAACTGGGCCCATGAAGCCTACACCAAAAACATTCTTCCACATGAAATCAACAACCACAACGCTAGGCAGCCTAGAAGTTCTGCAGAGATTCCACATCCCAAAAGCAATTAATCAGCGATATCGGCATCAGGGGCTGCATAGCTGCTGGTAATCCAGGACTGATTCATTTTGATGAAAGTCAGATGGTCCACAGTCTGTGGACAGATGCGTTCTTTATCATCAGTAACAAAACCTCCAGCAGCACTGAATGCCCATTCGGAAAGCACGCTGCATGCAGGGCAGCCTAGCAGCCCAATAGCGTACTGGGCAAGTTCTGGCCATAGATAACCATCATGTGATGCAGACGCTGCCGATGGGATGTGGAAGCTGAAGCTCTGGGCGACGAGAACTAAAAAATTAAAAACAGACGCCTCAAAATCACGTTTTCCATGACACTGTAACCTACCAGATTTGGGAAAAAACGTTTGATAAAATCCTCTTTAAGGTGTCCTCAAGCGATTTCATCTTCTGCACTCTCTGTGGGGACGGGATGAGTTCTGAGACTTTCCCCTTATAACGGTGGTCAAGGAGGGTTGCCAAACAATAGTGATCCTACAGCTGGTGGTGTGCTGCTAGGACCTGGGACACCCTGCGCTATACCATTATCCCTGTCAGTGGAGGCTGCTGAGAGGTCATGAGGTATAGCCGGGACAGACTGAGGTGAGTAAAGAGGAGGAGGGACAGATTTGTGCCCCTTTTGTGTGGCTTTTAGGTGCTCTTGCCAATGGGCTGAGTGGTGGGAGGTTAAATGCATTGTCAAGCATGTGGTACCCAAATGGCTGGTGTTTTTACCACGTCTGATGTGCTTGAGACAAAGTTTGCAAATAGCAACAGTGTGATCGGCTGCATATGTACTAAAAAAGGTCCAGACAGCTGAGCTGGAGAAGTGGGCCAGGAGATAACAGTTCCATAATGTGATGGAATAGGGTGGCTGCTCTCTACTCTTTCATGATGGATGCCTCATTGAGGTTGTGCCTCACCCTCACTTTCCTCCTCTGCTCTATCTGGTACCCAAGTTGCGTCTGTAACTGACCTCATCATCATCATCTCTTCCATCCTCATTACCACTGGAGACAACTTGGCAATAAACTGCGGCTGGGGGAACATGAATGCCAATTTGTGTACCAGTGTTCTCCCCTTTCTGTGAGCTCATGTTCCTGCCTTCCTCAACCTCAGAACCAGCATCTGAATTGAATAATGGCTGTACATCATCAACAGCAAGTGGCTAACGCTGTGTTCAAATATCTCAGCTGACTCCTCCTTGACTGATTCTGGGGCTATGGCAGGAATAGATGTGACAAAGAGGCAGTTTTAGCCACTCTGGCAGCTGCAGGGGACTGTGCACTAATTTCTGCTTAAGTGACGGAGGATGAGGTCAGTTTAGTAAGCCAGTCCACCACCTCTTCTGCATGCTGTGGCTGGATAGCACAGGCAACATCACTAAACAGAGGAAATGATGCCCTGCCTGATGACTGACCACGTCCACCTTTGCCTGTGGACACATACGCTGCTGGCCCCCTTAGAGTGCCATGGGAACATCTGCCTCTCCTTGTTGTCCTCACAGACATTATTGGGAGTGAGGGGGCGGTGCTTATGAACAAAATGAAATAAAGATGTGGAAATGTTTACGTGGATGCACTTTAATCAATGAAAAGTGGTGTTTGGTGCGCTTTAATTTGAGTACTCACTACACAGACACTCCACGGATACGCTAAAATATACTGTAACATACTGCGTCAAGCGTGCGGTAACGCACAGAAATATACTACATTAAACGTGTACTAACGCAATGACATATACGTTGTTAAGCTTGCAGTAACGCACACAACTATATAGCGTTAAACTTGCTGTAACGCAAAGAAATATATGCCGTTAAACGTGCAGTAACGCAATTAAGTATATGGTGTTAAACTTGCAGTAACGCACAGAACTATATGGCGTTAAGCTTGCAGTAGCACACAGACGTATATGATGTTAAGCTTGCAGTAACGCAATGAAATATATAGCATTAAGCCTTCAGTAATGCACAGAACTATATGGCGTTAAACTTGTAGTAATGCACAGAACTATATAGCGTTAAACGTGCAGTAATGTAATGAAATATACGGTGTTAAACGGTCATTACAGTCACACTATCTGAGCTGTCCCTACTCTAGATATACATTATGTAAAGATGAATGCCTTGTCACTACACTACACTGACCCTATCTGAACTGTTCCTACATGCACACTAATGCAAAGATGAATGGTGGTTAATATACTACACTCACACTATCTGAACTGTCCCTACTCTAGATATACTCTAATGTAAAGATGAATGACTTGGTACACTACACTGACACTATCTGAACTGCCCCTACTCCACACTAATGCAAAGATGAATGATGGTCATCACTATACTAACACTATCCCTAGATTGACACCAAACTAATACACTGACAATAGAATCACAATAGCTCACTATAGCACACTAACTGTCTATTAGCACTGAACAGAGCCCTGTTCTATCTCTTTCCACACCGAAATCACACTGAAAATGGCCGCTATTGAAAGAATAATTTTATAGTGTTGGGCGGGACTAAGATCAATGAGCCGTGATTGAATAGAGTCATCATGACAGTGTCCAATCATGACTTTGACAGTGCTCTGTGTCCTGATTGGGCGAAGCTTTCACTGCTTCAGCCAATCACGGCTTTCAATGCACTGTGCAGCGACGCGGTGCATTGTGGTCTTTCGGCGGGCCAAACAAATGGTCGAATGACCCGATGATTCGGTTGTTCGGCAAATGGGCGAACAGCCAATGTTTGGCCCAAACTCATGCTTGAGGCTGAAACGTTCGCTCATCCCTAATGTTAACCCCTTCCCAGCCAGTGTCATTAGTACAGTCACAGTGCATATTTGGTAGCACTGATCACTGTATTCATGTCACTAGTCACCAAAAAGTGTCAGTGTCAGACTGTCCGCTGAAATATCGCAGCACTATAAGTTGCTAATCGCTGCCATTACTTCTAAAAAAAGAAAATAAAGAAATGAATAAAAATATCCCATAGTTTGTAGACGC
Source organism: Glandirana rugosa (assembly GCA_018402905.1). Classification (NCBI taxonomy): domain Eukaryota; kingdom Metazoa; phylum Chordata; class Amphibia; order Anura; family Ranidae; genus Glandirana; species Glandirana rugosa. Next base: position 190,683 of record BLSH010247226.1, read on the forward strand.
TGTACCTTTTGTGCAAACTAATCAATATACGCTTATTGGGATTTTTCTCGCTTCCTGTGTGGTCACATCCCCAACTGTACACAGGTGACAGAATTTACAACCCTTCACCACTCAAATAAAAGCAAAAACACATTTAGGATGTAGCAATGAGGTGCAACAAAAGGTGAAAAAATAGCAAGTCACTGTTTTCAATTTGAAAAAAAAAAAAATGATGGCAATTTATTTATGAGACATGGTGCTTATGAGCAAACTAAATGTCATCCAGTTATGGCTTTACATCTTCTTTAGCAGGCACAAGATTTCATTTCTTAGAAGGCTCACTTGCAGAAAAATTGCAGCATCCTTAGTACCTCTCCAGTCTACATTCCTATTCTCACTCTCTTCCTATAATACAGATAAGGTTAGCCCATATGGCAAACAGTACATTTATAGGAGCTGAGTCCGGACATCTCTAATGGCTTTATGAGTCTCTTGGCAATAGGTAAAATTGCATTGGATATCTACTTTCAGTAACTGACTGGATTTAGGTTTTCCACTAGTAATGTATAGTACATCCTACTTTTGGATGATTTTTTTAAGCTAGAACTCCAGGCAAAACACACAATGCACATAATACACGTAATAAATAAGTAAAGTGAAAAAACAATTTACTTGTGTCTGCATTTTGTTTGTAGTTTCTCCATCTGTTGCAGGTACACTATATTACCAAAGGCATTGGGACGCCTGCCTTTACACATACATGAACTTTAATGGCATCCCAGTCTTAATGCGTAAGGGTTCAATATTGAGTTGGCCCACCCTTTGCAGCTATAACAGCTTCAACTCTTCTTGGAAGGCTGTCCACAAGGTTTAGGAGTGTGTTTATTATAATCAAATGAATAAAGGTGGTGACCGCTGGCTAATGACACAAGAAAGGTTAGCTAGCATCCTAACGGATAATCTACACAAATTTGAACTAGTTTGGGAACCTTGGGTGACTTTTGTGGGAGTCTCGCTAATCCCGGGCATTCCAGGGAACCAAGGCCTCTAAGCAAACGACAGATTCAGCAGCTACCTAGATATATCTACTCTTCCTAAAACTCTTCTCATCTTTTCTTCTCCTTTCCTTTTCTTTCCCCCTCTCCTCTCTTTTTCTATATCTTTTTGCTTACCTACTCAACTCGGATCCATCAGGTGGTAGGGAGAGCAAGCTTTTAATGGTTGGTTAAGCCCTCTACAGTGGTTCTTATTTAGCTATGGTGGAGACAACGCATGGTTCTATTTGGAGATCGCATCTCTCCGGGGTGGTACTGTGGGGGGGGGGGGCGTCCTCTTCCCTCGGCACAGCTTGTTACCATCGGGGGTGCTGGGGGACAGAGGGTCCTTCCCTTGGGTCTCCCCGTGATCTTGAACAGGGCTGTCTCCCTCAAGGGCTCTAATCTAGTTATAGGATTTCTATCTAAGGTCGAACCGTACCTACACTTTGTGCAGTTAAGACTATTATACTTGACTCTTTTGAACCTCACATATTGACGCTCTCCCTACCAGTTTGAATGACTATATAATATATCATGTTGACCCCTACCACGCCTAGTCCATAGATGTATTTGTTTGTATTTCACCCCTCTCTCTTTCTACATTAATGTTGGAATTATCTACTTGTTACATGACTATGGCGGGTATGTTTGTGACAACTTGTTTACTTAAGGTACCTTGTGTCTTGTGATAAACCTCAATAAAAATATTGAAACTTAAAGGTGGTGACCGCACTCAGCTGCAATGAATAAATGTGAAATGTATTTTAAATGAAAAAATATAATTCAATAATAGCAGACAAAAATGACAATACCACAAGGCATACAGGTTGACGCGTTTCACAGACTACATATCCGCTTAGTCATAATCCTGCTTTTTTATGATAATGTTTGACCATTCTTCCAGAAGCGTATTTGTGAGGTAAGGCAATAATGTTGGAGAGAAGGCCTGGTTTGCAGTCTCCGCTCTAATTCATCCCAAAGGCGTTCTATCGGGTTGAGGTCAGGACTCTGTGCAGGCCAGTCAAGTTCCTGCACCCCAAACTCGCTCATCCATATCTTTATGGAAAATCCTCTGCCCCCAGAGCCCACCGTTTATTTACCTGAGCCTGATCATTCCCGGGGACCGTTCCAGCCAATGTCTCGGGTCCTCATTGGATAGACTGAGAGCAGCGCAGCCATTGGCTTCCGCTGCTTTCAATTAAATCCAATGATGTGGGAGCCAGGGGCAGGGCCGGGTCCTGCCATCTGTGTCAAGGGATGCAGAAACAGGACTCTGGAGCATGCCTGCATGGGTGACCCCAGGGAAAGTGCTTCTCTGACGGGTCACTCGATGCGGGGAGGAGCGCTGCTGGGGGACCCCAGAAGAGGAGGATAAGGGTCACTTGCACAGAGGAGGTAAGTATGGTGTGGCTGTTTTATAAAAGTCAGCAGCTACAGTTTTTGTAGCTTTGACTTTCATTTTATCCACAGTTGACTGAAATACCACTTTAATCACTGGGTGTTTTTAATTTCTGCTTTATCAGAACAATTGTGGCAAGAAGATCTTCATTTGCATTTTGTATGTTTAACCATGGACTTATAGATGTTTTATGGACTGTACTATATGTGTGATGGAAGTTTTGTAATATTGCATGTCTATTGTTTATAAAGTAGCTGCCAATTTATTATTTTAAATACTTTTTGTATTTTTTATGTTTATTATTTAGGTGCAGCACAATCATTTTGTGTTAATTTAAACATTGTAACAATAATTATTCAAATGCTAATGAAAGATAGAAGTAATGGGTATTTCACAACTATTTAAAGGACCACTATCATGAGTAAGATTGTATTTTGATACTGTAGTATATCCATTTTCTTTTTGGATGTAAACAGTCCTGGAAAGGTATTGAACAGTGCAGAATTTGTATTATATTAATGTCTCTATTGGTGAGAGTATTAAAGCAGCTCCTTTGCAAATTTAGACACTATCCTTATAGTTACATTTGAGTTTAGTTTGACTTAATATGTAGCTAGTTTGATTATATGTAAAAACAATCTAAAATACAATGTATTAATAGTTTTAGCCAGGGCCAGATTAACATAGGGGCTATTGGAGCTGCAGCTCCAGGCCCCTTCCTTAAGATAGGCCCAGCCCAATGGTGTGAGTGAATCACTAATGCTGCCTAGCCCTGCTCTGTATGCAGTGTACACATGATTGATATGTAAATTGTGGCGGTATATTTAATTTGTTTTAACAAATAATTGTTTGCATTTTCATGTTATTTATTTCCATAAAAAGGCCCACCAAGATCCTCAGCACCAGGCCCATGATGCTCGTAATCTGGCCCTAGTTTTAACAGAAATTGCATGTTTGTATTTATTGTGGCTACAATTTTGTAGATTTTTGGTATTTGTTGCAATGTTGCAGTTTCAATCTGAAGGTGGCACGATATATTGTGGGATATGAAAATTGGAGTCAGAAGTCTGTTCCCTAAAGTTTCCTTAATAAAAATAGTATGCATGTTAATGGATGGAAATAAAACAAAACAATTCCTTGCGAAATAAGCAATACTAGAACTAATTACCGTAGAAGTAGTGGAATCATCCATTCATGTGGCAAACAGTGTTAAGATAGATGCTGAATGGCTAGGCATTGTCCTTTGTATGTATTAGCATGCTAAATCCTTTCTTTTGAGATCACCTGCTTTAAACAGCACATTTGGGCCCTTACTGCAAAATGCCATCTATTGCTTCTATTCAGAAAAGCATATATTTGATTATTCTCTTGTCAACAGCAAAACATAAATTTTACTTGTTCTGACGGCTCTCTTTAAAGCCAAGGGTTAAGTTAATGGACATACGAATAAGCAATGCAGAGATAGGCCCTTCCTAAGCAGATGGCATTTTGTCTGCTCCCATCTGTTACTATAAACATTTCTAGGCATGAATTTGGGACAAGTATCGTTCCAACTGGTTTTTGCATGTTGCTAACAGAATAGATTGCTACTGCTGACATCACCATAAACCGTAATTATAAGGCGATGGGTAATTTATTGTGCACTAGTGCAGAAGACTGACTATTTTCTGGACAAGGACCTCAGGCAATAAAAGGGTAAAGCTGATGTTAAAAGCCATACACTCATGTCAGCTTTGTCCATCATAACCAAGTTAACATTCTGCTGACGAGACATAGACCTTTATATGACAATTGACAAATCACATTATGTTCCTCTGGCTGTGTCATTTTTATAACTAATTGTCTTTAGCCTTCGCTCAAAAGGTAATGATTTATCCTCCACCCCCTCTACATCTTTCAGATGCCCCCTGGGAGAAAACCTCCCTTGCAATCTCTCTCCACCTACATCCTTCCTCATCCAGACAGCCGTTAAATACAATCCCAGAAGACCCTATATGTCAGCAAGAAGTATTCCCCCATACATGATCATATATCCTTCTTTATGTGTTCTCGCTTGGGTGGAACAGGAAGCTGCAGATGTTCCCTTATCTATGTAATATATTAATGAAGGTAAACGTTGGTCCCATATAACTGAGATGAAAGCTGAAATGCACACATGCAATTATTTTATACCAACACAAATGCAGCATCAGTTAGCAAACTATTCTTTAAACGTTCCTGGAATTTTTCTGTCTTAAATTGCTCAGGAAATTACACATATGTGCACTGCGTATTTCTAGGGATGCCCTATATACAGTCTTGTAAATTGCATCTAACTATTAATTCTGGCTAGAACAGTAGTTCTCAACTCCTGTCCTCAGGACCCACCAACAGGCCAGATTTTAAGTATTACCTTGGGGAAATGCAGACTAGAATACTGCAATCACTGAGCAGCAAATGATATCACCTTTGATAGATTTCAGTTATCCTGCAAACCTGGCCTGTTAGTGGGACCCGAGGACAGTTGAGCACCACTGGGCTAGAAGTATTTTTCTGCTACTTTCTCACATAATGGTTGCCTTTTATGTAACAATCATTTCATGTATCCTCTTGATTAGTTATGGCCACTCTATTTGACCCTACAGCTCTCTCCATTTCTTATATGACTGTGGGATAGACATTGTGTGATTCTGCCTTGTACTCCAGAAAAAAACAAAATGAAACAAATGTTTGCGCCATACACATCTCTAGCTAATATTGCAAGAAGTGGAACCAAGAATCCCTATTGTAACATAGAAGTAGTTATGTTTAAGTCATGCTTTTTTGTCAAAAAATGACTAGTAGTGTAGTACTGCATATTGTTCTTTATTAATGTAGCACCCTCCTAGGTAGGTGCTAGGATTAGTGTATTATAGTTTTTGGTTTCTTTGCTTAACAGAACAACAGCTAGGTGAATGTATTTGCTGTCTTTTAACAGAGGGTAGTGATCAGCTACTGTAGTCTGCTCAGTGTGCTCTGGTGCTGCTTATATTGTCTTGAAGTTTCACACTGTCCTAGCAGCTTTGGAAAGTGCTAGGCAGTAGGCAGAAACCATGCAGATGGAGCATGAATATTCATACAGCCCTGGCCAATTAGAAGGGGGGGGGGTCCCCTAGGCATGATGGTGCCTGTATTTATGTTCAAGGAGCACATGGACTCTTGGCCATTCCTAGCAGAGGATTGTGCTGCCTCCCCCAGCACATGAAGCCATGTGGCCTTGGGTGGGATGACCCTAGTCCTACCATAGCTTACAGAGAAAGACTCTACAGTGCATCTGGTCTGGTATTACAGAGAGAGAAGGATGCCGGTGGTGCTTAACCACTTCAGCCCCGGAAGGATTTCCAGCTTTAGGACCGGAGCACTTTTTGCGATTCGGCACTGCGTCGCTTTAACTGACAATTGCGCGGTCGTGCGACGTTGCACCCAAACGAAATTTGTGTCCTTTTTTTCCCACAAACAGAGCTTTCTTTTGGTGGTATTTGATCACCTCTGCGTCATTTCTGATCGCCGCTATAAACAAAAGAAGAGCGACAATTTTGCAAAAAAACCCAAATTTCTTACTTTTTGCTAAAATACAAATCCAAAAAAAAAATATAAAAAAACATTTTTTTTCACCGTTTTTGGCCGATTTATATTCTTCCTCATATTTGCGATAAAAAAAATCGCAATCGGCGTTTATTGATTGGTTTGCACAAAAGTGGTCGCATTTACGGATGATGAGAATTCATTTTTGGGGTTTTTATGTTATTTTTTTTTTTACTAAAAATGGCGGCGATCTGCGATTTTTAGCGGTACTGCGATATTGGGGCGGACATGTCGGAATGTTTTGACACTTTTTTGGAACCATTGGCATTTATACAGCGATCAGTGCTATAAAAATGCACTGATTACTGTGTAAATGCCATTGGCAGTGAAGGGGTTAACCTGCAGGGGGCGCTCTAAGGGTTAACTGTGTTCCCTGGGCGTGTTCTTACTGTAGGGGGACTTGCCTAGCTGGGGAAAGGAAGTGGTCACAGCCTTCACTTACACGAAGGCTGTGATCACTTCCCTTCCCCCTCACACAGAGCGGAGGTCCGTGTTTACATACACGGACCTCCGCTCATTCGCTCCGGGGGGGGCATCGCGGGTGGCCGGCGGCAATCGAGCCGCCGCACCCGCTCCCTGGACCCCCCCGACACAGTGAGCGCGCGGGCGCGCCTCCGGCGGCGCGCGCGCGCTCACAGTGGCTCTGTATCGCGGCCGCCGTCGTATGACGGCGATTCACGTTACAGAGCCACATTGTCGCCGTCAATTGCCGATCAGCCGTCGGCAAGCGGTTAAGGAGCCCTGGGAATACAGACACCCTAAGGAGCATTACACAGCTAATTACCCTCTTGTGCTCTAAGTCATCTCAGGGTGCAAACAAAGAGAACCCTGGCTAGTGTTCTTAGAGCTTTGTCCAGGACTGTCCACTACTTTATTAAGGGACATTGCTCAGTTCTGCAATCAGTTTGCTTCTGCTGTGAAGAAGTCTGCATCTGCCTTCTGCAAGGACTTCAAACAGGTTTCACTAGAAAGGAAGCTAGAGTCCTCAATGTGAATAGTTCAATTTGGAGTATCCTACTATATCCCTTCCCTATCCAAGTTCTCCAATAAAGCAACAAAACAAAACCCCTAGAATGGTCATTGGAGACAATGGGCAGAAGTGTATGTGCACCTGGCTGTGTTAATTTACTTTTGTGCCTGGCTACTGATAAGGACAGTAATATTGTACACTGGTATTCTCTCAGGTTGATGTATACTTCTACTGCTTGATAGAGCGAGTTATACTGCTCTTTAGGTGGATTGTTAAGATGCTAGCATGTAGAGTCTAAAAGTTTTGTCATTATTTTAAAGCACTCTAAAAAAATCTACATTTTGCCTCATTTATGACCTTAGTTTTCAGCAAATCACTGTACGGTGAAATATTTATTTTTCCTGCACTCCATGAAAGATATGCCAAAATAGCAGTAAACATTATATTTTTAGTGCACCATAGCCCAAACATGTAGGTGTAATCAAAAAGTTTTGCAAGTGCAAAGTTGTGAACCTGGCCTAAGGAAAGAATGAATTATAACATGAGACTGAACATTAAGGCTTACAGGGGTTGTAAAGGCATTCTATGCATTAAGATAAAAAGCCTTCTGTGTGCAGCAAACCCCCTTAACCCCCCAACACTTACCTGAGGTCCCTCTCTGTCCAGCAATGTCTACGAGTGTCTAAGCCATCCGAGATTCTCCCTTCCTGATTGGCTAAGACACAGCAGCGGTGCCATTGGCTGCTGTCAATCAAAGTCAGCTAGCCAATCAGGAGAGAGAGAGGACGGGTCGGGTCGGGCTCCATGTCTGTTACTCGGCTCGGGTGCCTCTATAGCAAGCTTCTTGCTGTGGGGGCATTGAACAGGAGGGAGGGGCCAGGATCACAGAAGAGGGACCCGAGAAGAGGAGAATCCGGGCTGCTCTGTGCAAATCCACTGCAACAGAGCAGGTAAGTATAGCGATTTTTATAGAAAAAAATTAGACTTTACAATCACTTTAAAGGATAACTCCACATTCATGGGGGGGGGGAAATATTGCAAATAAAAACCCCAATATAACATACATAATTGTGACACAATCCATATTGTAATTTAATGTTATTAAACTGTTTTCCTATTCAATCTGCAGTGCTGTAAGTTTCTATAAAATTCAATGCAATATGGCACCCTGAAGGCATTCTGTACCCAGTTGGTGTACAAAATGCCACAGAAATGTAATTTCCTGCTTGTGTGATTGGCTCACTGATTTACCCAGAAGTCAGTAATAAGATACAAGTCAGATACAAGTCTGCAACAAAAAGTTCAGGTTTAGTGAGATGCTCCTCAAGGGTTAATTACTTCTTATCCTCATTAGAACACTGCAAGTGCACTAACTGAAAAATAATGAAAAAGTCACTCTCATTCAGAACCAGTACCCAAAAGACATAGAAGAAAAAATAACTATTCTTTAAGAGCAGAAACAGGTAGGACTGTGCAAACAAGTCCTGTTAAAATCTTTCCAATGCGCATAGAACACCCTGTCAGGAACCATAAACCGAGCAGAGACAGAAAATGCATTTAAAATCACACCTTTAATGTAGAAGCAAAAATAGCATAGATCAGGAACGTAGTAAAAAGCCAGGGCTTAGGAAACCAGTATAACTAAAGGAAAAACTTTTTGTTTTAGTTTTGGATAGAGGGGAGAGGGATTAGACCCCCTGTCAGTTTTTATTGCTGTCTGTGCCCCTGTTAAGGAGATTCTCCCTCTCTATTTGTCCTGTTTACCGTTATCATTGAAAGTGAAAGTAAAAGAAAATCTCACATTTTGGGTTGTCCCCAGAAAAGTAATAGAGGGGAAATCTTCCAACGGGGACACCAGTTCTGGTGACCTGGGGGTCCCCAAGGAATTCCCTTAATTTGCAGGGATTTTCCTCACACTTCGTGTTTGGCTATGGGACCAGAAGTGAAGGGAAATCTTTGCAATAGGGCAATTGTGGCAAAAAAATAAACCAACAGGGGTTCTAACCCTCCTTTACCCTATCCAAAATGAAAGAAAAAAAGGTTTGCCCATAGTTCTACTTGAAAGAAAAGAGCTGCTAGTAAATAGCAGGAGCCTAGCCCTGACAGTACCCCCTCCTAAACACCCCCTCTCCCTTGGAGGGGCACCAGGCTTGAGGGGAAAACATCTATGTAAAGCACAAAGGAGGGCAGGAGCATGTAGGTCTGAGGATGAGACCCAAGAGCATTCCTCGGGACCGTAACCCCTCCAATGAATGAATCTCATATTCCTCATGGTTGTCAACCTGAACCAGGCAAGGATGTGGTACCGAGGTGGTATAGTGGTTGCACAGCAAAGGTTTTAATAAGGAAACATGGAAATACACATGTTGGAAGGAAGATCGAATGCGTAGGCCACTGTGTTAATCTTATGGAGAATGCGGAAAGGCCCAATATACAGAGGAACCAGTTTTGGTGAGGGAACACAGATTCAGAAGTTATGAGAAGACAGCCAAACCCTCTCCCCAATTTGGTAGGAGGGCGCAGGTAGGCATCGGCCGTCAGCATGGAGTCTGTACCTCTATCTGGCACGATGCAAGGACTCTTGGACCTTCACCCAAGCAGAACGGATGTTCCTCTAATGCAGGAATTCCCTGCAGAACGAATGTGTCAGGCAACACGGATGGCTGAAACCCATAGTTTCACCATAAACAGAGATAATCGGGAAGCGCCATTGATGGCGTTATTGTATACAAACTCGGCCCAAGGTAACAGCAATGTAGGAACTGCTCCAAGGCTTGGTTGGGCCGTTCTGTGGCCCCATTGGACTGCAGGTGATATGCCGAGGAGAAGGAAAGCTGAATTTCCAACTGTGCACAAAAGGCTCTCCAAACCCTGGACACAAAATGGCTACTCCTGTCCGAGATGATAACTTTAGGTAGCCAATGTAACCGAAAGACCTCCAATCTCTTTGCGGAATACAATGAGACATTTTTGAAAACCGGTCAACCACCATAAAACTGTGTTGCCATGGGAGTCGTGTAAATCCACAATAAAATCAATTGACAAGTGGGTCGAAGGCCTCCCTCCACTGGGTATGGGGGGAGTAGGAGGCCCACTAGAAGGTGTCGGGGTGTTTTATTCTGAGCACACACTGGACAAGCCGCTACAAAGGCGGTGACATCAGCGCGGAGATTAGGCTACCAGAATTGTTGAGACATAGTTGAGACCATATGAGTTTATTCTACCCTGAGTGCCCAGCTACTTTAGGTGTTTTTAGGTCTGGAGCAAAGCAGTGTGGAGATTTTCAGGGACAAAGTAATAGTCATAAGGTTTTTCAGGAGTAGAATGGATCTGATATATATATTCTTTGTACTGGGTAACAATGAGACTATGTAATTGAAGCTTGACAGAAAAAGGACCCACCGTGCCCTTCTGAGAGATAAGCATTTTGTGAGATTTTTATGCTCAGTCAAAATGAGGACCATCACCAAAGTACCCTCGAAGAGATGCCTCCATACTTTAAGAGCTAAAATTTTGGCTAATAATTCTCTGTCCCCAACCTCATAATTGCATTCTGCAGGAGACAATTTTTTAGAATAGTACCCACAGGGATACATAGCACTCTCAGAGGTAGGACATTGAAACAGGAGAGCGCCTACCCCAGTCTCAGACGCATCAGCTTCAAGAATGAAGGGTAGTAACGTAGGATCAGGATGTGCTAGCACAGAAGCTGTAGCAAATGTGGCCTTGAGAGATACAAAAGCTTTAATGGAATCCGGAGACCAATTCTGTGGGTTGCCATCCTTCCTGGCCATATTAGTGAGGGGTTTGAGGAGAGAAGAGAAATTACTGCTTTAAATTGGTCCAATGTACACATTTATGTTATAGAGAAAGGATCAGGGGCAGCAACCATAAAACCCCACATGTGTCCCTTTTCCTATGAAATAATAATAGTATTTTGTATAAAGTAAAAATAGAATAATAATAGTGAAAAGCTAAGAAATGTCGATTAAGCTGTGGTTAGTCATGCTGCACTCTGTCATCCAATAACTGTAAAACCTGGAATAACTGGAAACCTGCTATGAGCCCAGCTAATGATGAAGCAGTACTACTATGGTAAAATTATAATGGTATAATTTTGTTTTGCAGGTTTTTAAGCTTACAAACTTATTTTTTAATAAAATCTTTATTTTACAAAAAATACTATAAATTAGGTATCCATGACACCGTCTGCAGAGCATTCTGGGCTTTCTAATGTGTATCCTCCTTTTACAGCAAAAAGCTGTTTTTGAGGATTACAGTGTATGCTCTATTCCGCAGATTGCCATCAGCTTCCAGGTTTTTTTTCAAAGCTTAATTGAACAAGCTAAGTTAGAAGCAGATTGGCTACCATGCACAGCTGCACCAGATTTTACACTTTCCAGTTTTAGTAAATCAACCCCAATATTTGCATTCTTGCAAAACTCAAAAAGTGTTCACAATTAGGGTGTCATTTCAATCCTCCCCTCTGAGCTTCACAAGGATAATCTTTCAAATGGCTCTTAATTCAGTATAACACATTCTAAGAAAATGTGGACCCGAGTTCAGGAGATTCAAAGTTCTTTGAAAAACAGGTTGCTCTGAAGCTACGAAATGCATCAGAAAATAGGAAGCTGCCCAGGCTGCTCTTGACCAGAAAGTACTAGGGATCTGATTTTTTAATTGTCATTGCAAACAAAAAATTGCAATGTTTTAATGATCACACTGATATCATTTGTTACATTTTGGACTATGTTTGGTGATCATGGGTGGTGAGTAGAGTTGAGCGAACACCTGGACGTTCAGGTTCGGAGGGTCCGAATGAACTTTGGGAAAAAGTCCGGGTTCGGCAGCGAACGTTACCAGAACATTATCCTGGACCCCGAACCCCATTGAAGTCAATGGGGACCCAAACTTTTAGGCACAAAAATGGCTGTAACAAAGTCCTGGCAAGTGCTAGAGGGCTGCAAAAGGAAGTAAAATGGGGGTAAGAGTAGGGCAAGTGCCCTACAAAAAAATGGGGATAGGGAAAATAAATTAAAATCAAATAAAAAAATGGGAAGGGGGTGGATGTGGAGTAGGAGCCTAGAGGTTGACTAGACCGTGACCATGGCAGTGTAGGTGGAAGTGGCGGTGGTCGAGGAGGAGGAGGAGGTAGCCAACACTGTATTTTTTTTTTGTTTGTTTATAATTGGGGTAGCCCCCAAAATATTGAGGCCTATTCAAAAAAAGAAGTATACAAATGGCTGTGTGAGTCCGGTCTAAATGTTTATTCTGCACAAGGTACAGACAAGTCTTGTGGGATCCATGCCTGGTTCATTTTAATAAAGGTTAGCTTGTCCACGTTGGCTGTGGACAAATGGCTGCGCTTGTCTGTGATAACGCTTCCTACCGTGCTAAACACACGTTCAGACAATACACTGGCTGCAGGGCAGGCCAGCACCTCCAAGGCATAAACGGCAAGCTCAGGCCATGTGGCCAATATGGAGACCCAGAAGTTGAATGGGGCAGACCCATCAGTCAGTACGTGTATGCATGTGCGCACATACTCTTGCACCATGTTGCTGAAATGCTGCCTCCTGCTAAGACGTTGTCTATCAGCTGGTGGTGCTGTTTGTTGTGGAGGGCTGCTGACAAAGCTGTGCCACATTTCGGCCATGCTAACCCTGCCTTCTGAGGTGCTGGCGGTGGCACAGCTGCGTGCAGAATCGTCCTCCGTCGTAAAGTCGTTGTACCACGTTCTCATACACGCGTGTACGTATGTGCATGACTGACTACCCAGACGGGGTAAGTTGAAGACCCAGAGGTATAACCGGTGTACCGGACTCGAACGGCAAATACGGAACCTCCACGACCGGACGGGACGTCGGTCACATAACAGACTTGCACACAAATCGTGCCATCCTTCGCAATAGTGTCTGTTCGCGTCGGTAAACAGGTGTCGGTTGCACCTGTTCGATTGGAAATAATTTTACTTGGTCCGTACCTAGGGTGTTCTGAACAGACATGGAACACGTCTTATTTGTAAATCTGGCCTGAGTGTGTCGGTAAACATATGAACAAAAAAACTTATCCGGAGTTATAAAACCCCCGATGGGGTTAATATTTGTTTGTTTTTTTTTTATGTCACAACCGA
>BLSH010247226.1:232059-243016 GCA_018402905.1 Glandirana rugosa
AATAAAGTCTAAAAACCACGACTTTCGCCATGCTAATAAAACGTACTTTTAAACCGCAAAATATAACATCCGGACATTAAGAATCGCCTACAATATAAAACGCCAAATTTTCATGCAAAATAATCGTACCGCTTTCAGCACCAAAAATCTGAAATAATCATACCGCCAGGGAGGTTAAAGGATTTTTTCCTTTTTATTGTTTCACTTTAAGCATCATTAAAATCACTACTCCTTCAAAAACTATCTTTTTAAAAAAAAAAATGTTTGCATTGGTACATGTCCCACAGGGAAGTAGCCAGCCCCTCCCCCACCATTTTATAGCCAATACCCTGCATATCAGCCTTCAAAATTACTTTTGATTTTTCAAGTTCGGGTCCCATAGACTTCAATGGGAGTCATCGTTCAGGTCCAAACTTTTGCAATGTTCGAGAGTTCTAGTGCAAACTGAACCGAGGGGTGTTCGGCCCATCTCTAGGACTATTTTTCTCTGTGTTTTTGAAAGGACAAGGGTGGAATTTCGTATTCTAGGCTGTTTATTTTTCCAAAGAAATGGACAGAACAGCCTGTATGGTAGCAAAAAAAGTGTTGGGGAGGGTAGATGTATGTGGCCTGAAAGAGAACCAGAAGCCTAGGCAAGGCGTTTATTTTGAATATATCGGCTCTGCCAAACTATGAAAATTGTGTATTTTCCCAGGATTTAAGGTCAGAGGCAAGGAGGGTTTGGGTATGGGCGAAACTGAGAGAATACAAATCGTTGAGATTTGACAGCAAATTAATTTCAAGATATTTTATAGACTTAGAGGCCCAGGTAAAAGGAAAGATGCTTTGGCATTGGGAAATAACTGCTAATTCTCCTCATATGACACTTTTCAGGGCTTCCCAAAGCATCAGGGGTGTTACTTAGGGGGTGGTGTTGTACTGGAAATATTCATGTGTCCGGTGATCTAGCTGGGCAACATTAACTGGATCCATCAGTAATGATGGGTTCAACCTCCAGATTTTGGTGGTGGAGTCGTGTTAGAAAAGGTTGAGAGTGATGGTTATGGGTGCATGATCTAAGAAAGTTATATTCCTAATGGTGGCTGTGTGTATTTTAGTAAGGTCTCATTGCGTGATTGGGTTGGGTGCGAAATAGTACAAAAACGTGTGTTTTTACTGTGGGACATTGAAAAAAAGATGTAGTCTTTAGTAGTCGGATCGAGATAACACCAGATGTCAAGAAGTGTTAGAATCTAAATGTCTTTGTTAAACTTTTGAAGAGTAAGAAAAGGGTTAAAGAAGATTTACCGTTGAAAGAATCCAGTAAGGGGTTAATGGAAATTTTGAGATCTCCTCCTAATACTGTTAGGCCAGACAAAAAGTCTTGTCATTTATTGCGGATCCTGCAAATAAAACCGCCTTGTTTAGATTTGGTGCAATATATATTAGCAAGAGTAAAAGGGATATTGCATATTTTGCTTTTCAGAAAAAGAAGTTATGTACTACATTATTGCAAAAAATGCAACCAAGGATCTTATATTGGTGAACCAGGACAGAAATTACAAAAAATAAGAACGAACCTACACAGACGCACCATAAAAGAACATAATGAAGATGATCACTGCATAATTGTGGGGCATCATTTCTCACAACCAGACTTGTTAAACCCCTTATATTCCCTGATGACATCTGTGGCTAGACAAAACATGTTGGGGCGCTGCTTGGTGACATCACATCCACCGGAAGTACTGCAGCGGCCATCTTGGATTTTCTTCTGCTGGCTTTTCTGTGTTTTTAAGTGCATGAGAGTGGCTTTTTAATAAATCCTACATTTTTGTTCAGAATTGCTACACTATGGGATGTGCCTTTATGTTCCTCTTCCATTACATGTATTGGTGGGCTCAAGGCTGTGTGTCAGCCAGGCATTCTTAAATCTCTTTTAATCCTGAGATCCTACGGTTTCAGCAAGAGTGTTTGCTTCACTTGGGGACACCTGTCATGGACCCCAGGTGTTGACTTACTAAAGGCAATAGACTGTGCACTTTGCAAGTGCAGTTGCTCCAGAGCTTAGTAAATGAGGTAAAATGTCACTTTATAAAGAATAGTCAATCTCCTGCAAGGAAAATTAAAAAAAAAAACAAGATTTTTGCTTGCACGTGATTGGATGATGGAAGTCAGCAGAGCTTCCCCTCATTTGCTAAGCTCTGGAGCAACATAACTTGCAAAGCGCACAGTTTATTTGCCTTTAGTAAATCAACCCTATAGTATTTGAAGTGTTACCTGTGGTACTGCACCTGAGTCTTTATATTCAGTATTATATAGCACTGTCTTTTGGGGACATTGTCACTAATATTTGCACATAAATTGTGTTATTTAGGTTTTTCAGGTATAATTTGATGCAAGTTAATTCATCATGATTTGAGCACATACAATCCATGATTGTTAGCATGTTTTATTGTTGTTTGGGGTTGTTGTAAACCAGCCAAGGTTTATTACTGCACCTGATTTATAGTAACTATATGCATGTAACTAACAATGGAAGTTTTCGTTTTTAAAGGGAACTTTAAAAATACCCAGGAAAGGACTTTTGAAATACAAATGGCAATTGTATCTGACAGAAGAAATAATACACTAAATGTGGAACTCTGTTTCTAAATCACTATCCAACAATTTTATGACCACTCTCACTTCTATGAAAACTGAGTCATCTATGGGCTGCCTTACTCCTACACCCCATTCACCTACCAATTCCAAAGTCACTCCTTTTCTTATCTTTTTATCTAACAACAATCTCAGTTTAAATACCATTGCTGTGCAGGGTGCCTAGAAAAAGTATTCATATCCCTTGACATTTTCCACACTTTGTCATGTTACATTCAAAAATGTAAATGTATTTTATTGGGATTTTATGTGATAGACCAACACAAAGTGGCACATAATTGTGAAGTGGAAGGAAAATAATAAATGGTTTTCAACATTTTTTACAAATAAATATCTGAAAGGAGTGGCGTGCATTTGTATTCAGCCCCCTTTACTCTGATACCCCTAACTAAAATCTAGTGGAACCAATTGCCTTCAGAAGTCACCTAATTAGTATAGTCCACCTGTGTGTAATTTAATCTCAGTATAAATACAGCTGTTCTGTGAAGCCCTCAGAAGTTTGCTAGAGAACCTTAATGAACAAAGAGTATCATGGAGACCAAGGAACACACCAGACAGGTCAGTTATAAAGTTGTGGAGAAGGTTAAAGCAGGGTTAGGTTATAAAAAAAATCCCAAGATCTGAACATCTCATGGAGCACTGTTCAATCCATCATCTGGAAAATGGAGAATATTGGCACAACTGCAAACCTACTAAGACATGGCCGTCCACCTAAACTGACAAGCCGGGTAAGGAGGGAATTAATTAGAGAAGCAGCCAAGAGGCCCATAGTAACTCTGGAGGAGCTGCAGAGATCCACAGCTCAGGTGGGAGAATCTGTCCACAGGACAACTATTAGTCGTGCACTCCACAAATCTGACCTTTATGGAAGAGTGGCAAGAAGAAAGCCATTGTTGAAAGAAAGCCATAAGAATATCCCGTTTGCAGTTTGCGAGAAGCCATGTGGGGGATACAGCAAACATGTGGAAGAAGGTGCTCTGGTCAGATGAGACCAAAATAGTACTTTTTGGCCTAAAAGCAAAACGCTATGTGTGGCAGAAAACTAACACTGCAAATCACCCTGAACACACCATCCCCACCGTGAGACATGGTGGTGGCAGCATCATGTTGTGGGGATGATTTTCTACAGCTGGGACAAGGAAGCTGATTAGAGTTGATGGGAAGATGGATGTAGCCAAATACTTGGCAATCTTAGGGAAAACCTGTTAGAGTCAACAAAAGACTTGAGACTGGGGCGGAAGTTCACCTTCCAGCAGGACAACGACCCTAAACATACAGCCAGAGCTACAATGGAATGGTTTAGATCAAAGCATATTCATGTGTTAGAATGGCCCAGTCAAAACCCAGACCTAAATCCAATTGAGAATCGGTGGCAAGACTTGAAGATTGCTGTTCACAGACACTCTCCACCCAATCTGACAGAGCTTGAGCTATTTTGCAAAGAAGAATGGGCAAAAATGTCACTCTGTAGATGTGCAAAGCTGGTATAGACATACCCAAAAAGACTTGCAGCTGTAATTGCAGCGAAAGGCGGTTCTACAAAGTATTGACTCAGAGGGGATGAATACAAATTCTTAAAACCATTTCTCATTTTCCTTCCATTTCACAATTATGTGACACTTTGTGTTGGTCTATCACATAAAATCCCAATAAAATACCTTTACAGTTTGGTTGTAACACGACAAAATGTGGAAAATGTCAAGGGGTATGAATACTTTTTTAAGGCACTGTATATATGTGTTGGCTTTATTTTTCTCAGAGATTGTCCTACCTAAAACTTTTTCTAAAACTTTATGTATCAGTACTGCTTGGACTGAGTAGAAGGGAATACCCCAAAAGCTTATCCTGAAAATGTAAATATTAGCGCATATGAAAAAAATATATCATGGATAGTAGTTGTTTATGCTGAGTTATTAATCCAGATCAGTGCTATCCGGGGGGCCATTACCACCCTTCCTAATTAAAAAAAGTATTTTCTGACTACCAGTGGTTTGTATGTTACATCTTGATAAGGACTTCACATGTTGATCTACAGACTGTTACACCCATCTGTTGTGTTTTTGGATGTTGTTTATTTTGCAGCACTGTTTGCCATACTGTTTTGACTTTTTTTAAACTAAAATGGGAAGTCATGTTTCCATGTTATACACAGTAAGTTGGAGAGTGCAAAGTCAGGCTCAGTTCTGCATAAAAACCAATCAACTGCCAGGTTTTATTGCCAAAGCTTAATTGAACAAGATTAGAAGCTTATTGGTTTCTATGCAGAAGTGAGCCTGATTTTGCAATATATAGCTTTAGTAAATAAACCACAGTGTATTTTTCCTCTCTGCTATGCATAATACCTTAGATCTCTATAATGCATTGTGACAAATAATGATTGTTCTTTCTGTTACACCAAGTATCCTACTCTTCTATAATAGAAGCAGTGTCCCACACATCCCTATTATATGCCCCATGCTTCTCTACTATATGCAGTGCCTGACACCTATCTTAAGCATTTTCTTACACATCTACTACACAAAGTGCCACTGGTTTATAGCTTTTCTATTATACACAGTGCTTCATGCCTCTCTTTTACACAAGTATCTCCCAGTTCTGTATTATAATATAAAACTGTAAACTATATACTGTAAAAAAGTTGTTTTTGTTAATACACACACTAATGTGATTATTCACAATAACTTCATCTCATTCACACATACATCTAAAAAGCATTTCTTAAAGCATAATAAAGTCTTACAACCCTTCAAAAATGTGTAATTTAGCATTTTGTACATTTACCTATAGCAAACAAGGTTTATGTCGAATATGAAGGTTTATGTCTAAAGGGGTAATCAACATTGCAGAACGTGAAAGGAGTCTACTGAAGCATGAAAAGGACCTACCAGCAAACATAATATGGCATGATGTGCAGTATCCCATTGCCAGTCAGAATTCATTTCTTGTTGTTTTTGGTTGCTAAAGTGATGGAATACTAACTTATGAAATAAGCCTCCATCTTCAGATTCATTTAAAAGACGAACATTCTCCTTCATTGAAGGTAATATCTAAAGGGGTAAACAACATTGCAGCAAGTGAAGGAAGTCTACTGAAGCATGAGAAGGTCCTACCACCATCTATAAAGCATATGTAATATGGCATTATGTGCAGGATCCCATTGCCAATCAGAATTCATTTCTTGTTGTTTTTGGTTCCTAAATGTATTGACCACTAATTTATGAAATAAGCCTCCGTCTTCAGATTTTAGAGTACATTATTATTAAATATTAATAGACTAAACAAAGTATTCACCTTTAGTATGGGAAGCAACAGTGATAGGGAGTGTGTAAGAATGCAATGCATGTCATGCTGTTATTGATCAGCATCAAACAAAACACAATACACATAGATGAGGGAGCTCCTCTTTGCAGGTGTGTCAATATGCCAGTGCAAGAGATCTGCATTCTGGCAACATCTGACACTTGGTATTCAAAAAGTAGGCTTTTGGCATCATATGAATTTTGGAGATATTGTAGTTGATTTACTCAAGCACATAGGCTGTTCAAATTGCAAGGAAATTTGAATGGTTTAAGGATGAATATTCAGTTTGCAAGGAGTGCCCAATTATGTGCAAAGAAAAGAGAAATATAGTACATTTACTTGCATATGATTGGATAAGTCAGCAGAGCTTCATCTGATTCACTAAACTAAGGGTACATTCCCTTAGCAGATTGCATTTTTCCTTGCCTGTTTGCCTTTACTAAATCATCCTTAATTGTCTTCTGATTGCTCTAAAATCCACTAATCATTCAGTCAATAGGTTTTACTTTTTTTGCAGACAGTAAGGGTGAATCAAGTAAAACACGAATCCCTAAATGGACAATATTGGACACTGAACAGTGTTTTACAGTATTTAAACTAAATAAACCAGTTTACAAAAATCTTTGTGATGTAACAAGACTGTCTTCTATGTTCTTACATTCTGATGATATCAGAGAACAAATACTTATTTATAACCTTGCAATTTCCACTAGGCTTGTTGACGTCCCTTGATAGCCCTCTTGGAACATATACCAAAGACATATTGTTGGTGTTCTATTATGTGTTGAATATTGTCCAATGAAAGCATATGTTCATTATTTTATGAAAAAAATATATCCTTTTTGTAATAAGCTATGATATTTTATACTATACAATGCGTGGCCGTTCCTCTCTTGGTACCAGTAAAGTCCAATACAATAAGGTTCTTCTTCTTTGCTATACTTAAAATGATTACGCAAAACAAGTACACCATACAATCTGACTGTACAATCTTTGCACAATTAACTTTATTTTTACCAAAACCATGAGGATCAATCTAATCAATCCAATCCCTGGCACTATTTTCTGATAGGTCTAAAGGACATTGTACAATCAGATTGTAACATACTGTATGTGGTGACCTTATGTCTGTGTATCTTCAATTATAGATTGATAGTTATTCAGATCCATTGAGAAATAATTTATACTGTATGTGGCTAAACTGTGAACCCCTCTTCCTTTGGTAACATCCAGCAGCCTTCTCCACACTTGAGTAATATTGATATAGTAAAAAGAGGGGTGGTCTAAGGCTGTTTTGGTATCTCCGGGGTGTGCAGAGAGAAAATATATAAGATATGATATGATATAGTGCATCCGGAAAGTATTCACAGCATTTCACTTTTTCCACATTTTCTTATGCTACATTCTTGTTCCAAAATGGATTAAATTCATTATTTTCCTCAAAGTTATACAAATAATACCCCATAATGACAATATGAAAGAAGTTTGTTTGAAATCTTTGCAAATTTAAAAAATGTTCAAAGATAAAATATCACATGTACATGAGTATTCACAGCCTTTGCTTAATACTTTGTTGAAACACTTTAGGCACCAATTACAGCCTCAAGTCTCTTTGAGTATGATGCTACAAGCTTGGCACACCTATTTTTGGACAGTTTCTCCCTTTCTTCTTTGCAGGGCCTCTCAAGGTCCATCAGGTTAGATGGGGAGCATCGGTGCACAGCCATTTTCAGATCTCTCCAGAGATGTCCAATCGGGTTCAAGTCTGGGCTCTGGCTGGGCAAGGACATACAGAGTTTTCCCGTAGCCACTCCTTTGTTATCTTGGCCATGTGCTGAGGGTCGTTGTCCTGTTGGAAGATAAACCTTCGCCCCAGTCTGATGTCTAGAGCGCTCTGGAGCAGGTTTTCATCAAGGATGTCTATGTACATTGCTGCATTCATCTTTTCCTCCACCCTGACTAGTCTCCCAGTTCCTGCTGCTGGAAAAAATCCCCACAGCATGATGCTTCCACCACTATGCTTCTATGTAGGGATTGACCAAGCGATGAGCGGTACCTGGTTTCCTCCAGACATGACACTTGCCATTCAGGCCAAAGAGTTCAATCTTTGTTTCATCAGACCAGAGAATTTTGTTTCTCATGGTCTGACAGTCCTTCAGATGACTTTTAGCAAACTCCAGGTGGGCTGTCATGTGCCTTTTACTGAGGAGTGGCTTCTATCTGGCCACTCTACCATACAGGTCTTATTGGTGGAGTGCTGCAAAGATGATTGTTTTTCTGGGAGGTTCTCCTCTCTCCACAGAGAAACACTGGAGCTCTGTCAGAGTGACCATGGGGTTCTTGGTCATCTCCCTGACTAAGGTTCTTCTCTGCCTATCACTCAATTTGGTTGGGTGGCCCGATCTAGGAAGAGTCCTGGTGGTTCCAAATTTCTTCTAATTATGGATGATGGAGGCCACTGTGCTCATTGGGACCTTCAATGCTTCAGAATATTTTCTGTACCCCTTTGCAAGATCTGTGCCTCGATACAATCCTGTCTCTGTTGACTTCATGGCTTGGTTTGTGCTCTGACATGCACTGTTAACTGTGTGACCTTATATAGACAGGTGTGTGCCTTTCCAAATCATGTCCAATCAACTGAATTTACCACAGGTGGACTCCAATCAAGTTGTATAAACATCTCAAGGATGATCAGTGGAAACAGGATGCACCTGAGCTCAATTTTATGTGTCATGGCAAAGCCTGTGAATACTTTTGTACATGTGATTTTTTTCATTTTTTGTTTTTTAATACATTTGCAAAGATTTCAAACAAACGTCTTTCATGTTGTCCATATGGGGTATTGTTTGTAGAATGTTGAGGAAAATTATGATTTTAATCCATTTTGGAATAAAGCTGTAACAACAAAATATGGAAAAAGGGAAGTGTTGTGAATACTTTCCGCATGCACGATATATGATATTTTCCAATATTACTTGTTCCTTTCCATGTGTGGACTTTACACAGTCTAAAATCCAACACATTTTAATGCGTATCACCATTACAGATTTCATGCATTTCTGGTGGAACAATGAATGTATGCATCATTTGTATGTACATGCTTCAGCATGCTTCTATTTATTGAGACTAGAAGCATGAGATAATGAGAGTAGGAGATTCTCAGGACAAGCATTCAAGGTACTGTATTATTATTGGAAACATGTGAACACATATCATCGTCAGTACCTGCAGAGCTCACCAAGCAGTGAAGGATAAAACAGTACTGTAGCCAGTGCCATCAAAATAAGTTGACCGTGGCTGCTATCATATTTTTATATAGCTGGCCATGAAAACAAAAATCTTTAATTGAGGAAGACTAAGAAATCTGCATGAATAAAAGCACCCCCCTGCCCCATTGCCCAAACACAGATGATGACAAGATGATGACACACACGGCAGTATGTTCATTCTATTTTTACTAGAATTGGTCATACAGAACTTTTTTTTAAGTCAATTTGAAAATTTCTGCATGCCATAATAAAGGTTCAGAAAAGCTAGTTATTGATCTCTAGTTAAAACGACACTGTCAGTCATCCAAGAAATCTTGATGGAAGTTTACGGCAGTAGAAGAGGTATTATATTCATTTCTCCAGTAGCCAATGGCCGACTTTCACTCAATTTAATTCCTGCAGTCTATGGGAGACATTTCAGCATTTGAAACTCCCAGGAATGTTGAATACTTGTTTCCATTTCTATGGGTTGTGTATCTGCCATTCATCCCCTACACCATTGCAGACACCAGGGGCATAGATAAAAGGGGTGATAGTGGGGTCGAAACATCGGCTGGGGTGCTGACATCGCTGGATTCCAGGACAGGTAAATGTCCTATTATTAAAAGTCAGCAGATACAGTATGCAATGTATTTTTTTTGTGCAGGGGCGGAACTCCGCTTTCATGAATCCTGTGCTTTATAACTTTCCACTATCACCATTAACATTAAAACAATTCAGGTTTGAAATTCAATGGTAGCTCTTAGAAAAGTCTCAGCCTTGCTTTTTTTTGTGTGTGGTTTTATGTATAGAGAGTCAGAGAATAGCCTGCAGTGGATTGGTTTAAGGATAGCTCTTCTGCATCACAAACGGGGGTTCGCAGAACACCAGTTTAGCAAGAAAATAAAACCACCTTGGTAAACTGCAGCAATACCTGGATGAAACTTTGGGGTACTGAGCAGGTAGATATGTTCCTTAAGAGTTCATTTTTAGGCAGAAGCATGTTACTTTATCTAGTGGACAACTGTATGTCTAAAACACGTTTTCTTTGTTGTAGAATTACTTTTACATTTTTTTTTTCTGAAAAAGATTTTTTCAATGTTTTAAAGTGGACCTAAAATAAAAAAAACTGACTTTAGTTTCACCTGTCCAGAGTCCTGCCTAGTTTCTAAAAAAAAATCTAATGAAAGCCATAAAATTCTTACCTGTCATTCCTTAAGGGGTCTCTTTGATTCCAAATACCATGCATGTAGCAGCAATTTTTAGGTTTCAAATGCAGCTAAGGCTAGGCTGTGTGAAACAAAAGCACTGATTGGGGATCAGGTAAGGCTGTATACAATCAGATGACCATGAGCTGAAGTTATCCCGAATAATATCAATTAGAGAGAAAACAATTCAAGTCCAGCTCGATGTTTGGGGATAGGACCTTAGTTTCTCTGGGGAATTCCTTACTGTCCATTCTTAAAATACCGAAAGTAATCTAAAAAAAAATCTTTGATCCGTCCTGAGACCTGTCCACTTTGATTTCAGTCAAAAAAAATAAAATCCAGGTGAAATTTTGTAACTTTTTTAGAAAAAGTCTTTTTTTTTTACATTTTCATTAAGATGTTGTTTCTTTTGCACAAAATCTGTATGTCAACAGGTGATCTATTTCATTGTACGAAGACGGATTTTTACTTGAGAATTCCTTGTATAGATGGACGAGTCATGGGGTTTCAAAGTAGGTCCATAACGACGTCAAATGGTTCCACCAAAATAAAAGAACGATT
>BLSH010247226.1:243026-255369 GCA_018402905.1 Glandirana rugosa
CGTCATACCATGGGCAAACGGCTAGCAGGATCATGGGGAGCAGCCAATGCCTGATTGGGGACCACTATCTTCCAAAGCATTTCCTCTCCAGTTTTAGTAAATCAACCCCAATAGGTCCTAACTTTCAAAAAGCCATTTCATTGCCCAGAGCCTGATCTCTAATTGCAAGCAGTTTATAACGATCTTTGCTGATTGATAAGAAAAAAGGTTTGCGCTAATGGGTAAAACTTTGGTGAATTAAATGCAGCTGCTACACATTGAGTAAATACTCATAGAATCTAACCAAAAACAAGTATTATAGCGCTAGCACATAAAAGTTATATATACAAAGATA
The DNA here is from genome assembly GCA_018402905.1 of Glandirana rugosa. NCBI lineage: Eukaryota > Metazoa > Chordata > Amphibia > Anura > Ranidae > Glandirana > Glandirana rugosa. The sequence goes on from BLSH010247226.1 coordinate 243,361, forward strand.
TATTGAAAATAAAAATATAATATGTGGTAACATATAATAAAGTGCTTAAAGATCATACATTCATAGTGACATAATAGTCCACAATATGGTGAAAAAGTGCGCTGTGTTGCTAAAATGAATTTTTTCTTCCAAGTGCCAATGTGCTCCACACGTGTAGGAGGGGAAAACCCCCAAAGGAATCCTACTCACCACAACACCATGACCCCCAGCTTTTCAGTCTGGGGATCAGGTAAGGCTGTATACAATCAGATGACCATGAGCTGAAGTTATCCCGAATAATATCAATTAGAGAGAAAACAATTCAAGTCCAGCTCGATGTTTGGGGATAGGGGAATAACCTCCGCCGGCTCTCTGTACTCTTCTCGGGGTATGATACAGTCCACCCGGGTATATTGCCAAGGAAAGTACACGCTGTTCTTTATGTCATAGAAAGAGACCGTCAGACCGTCTAATCCCTCCTACACGTGTGGAGCACATTGGCACTTGGAAGAAAAAATTAATTTTAGCAACACAGCGCACTTTATCACCATATTGTGGACTATTATGTCACTATGAATGTATGATCTTTAAGCACTTTATTATATGTTACCACATATTATATTTTTATTTTCAATATATCTTTGTATATATAACTTTTATGTGCTAGCGCTACAATACTTGTTTTTGGTTAGATTCTATGAGTATTTACTCAATGTGTAGCAGCTGCATTTAATTCACTAAAGTTTTACCCATTAGCGCAAACCTTTTTTCTTATCAAAAGCACTGATTCCCAGCTCAGACAAAGGCAGTGTCTCTGCCTAACAATGAACTTTACCTGGGCCATGGCAGAAAGTCATAAATAGCAGGTCAGACAGCCACCAATCAGATGCACTATATTGCCAAAATGCTGTGAACACCTGACTATTACAACTATAGTATTTGAGCTTGTTGAACATGTTATAAGGCATGGACATTATTATGGATTTAGGATCATTTTGTATCTATAACAGTCTTCACTACTTAGGGAAAGCTTTACATGAGATCAAATGTGTCTGTGGCAAATTGTGGCAATTCAACAGAAGGAACAATTTTCAGATCAGGTGCTGATGTTGGATGAGAAGACTAAAGCCTCGTACACACGATTCGACGATCGTACGACCGAACGGACCAAATCGTATGTTGGCTGTTGTATCTAGCATACTGACATGCACTACACAATTGTACGACCAAGCTGAACGTAGTGAACATATAAAGAGAAAGTTCAGATGCATGTAATTAGCATTTGGCCGTTCCTGACTTCTGAGCATGCGTGTTTTGCACAATACAACTTGTTGGACCAACTTCTCTGTACACACGATACAACGGTCGTATGACCGCTTGTTGGTACTACCAAGTTTTCTAGTTTGCCTATACAACTCCCGTTGTACGACCGTCGTACCTCGGTTGTTCTAATCATGCGTACTAACGATCGATTTCGCATACAACGGTCGTTCGTACGACCTGTTGTATACGATCGTCGACTCGTGTGTACGAGGCTTTAGCTTCTAATCAGTGTTCCGATTTATACCAAAAGTGTTCAGTGAGGTAGAAGTCAGGGCTCTGTGCAATCTACTTTCTCCACACCAAATCATTTAAAGAAAGGGTTTTAAACTTTATAACCAAAGGACCAGTGTAATGTCTTTCATACTTGAAGGACTAATGTCTTTCATAGCAAATGTCTTGGCGTCAGTGGGAGTAAAAAATGCCACATCATTGGTATTAGGGGGAGTAATAATGCCCCATTATTGGTATTAATAGAAAGAATAGTACCCCCATGGTTAATGTCAGTGGGAGGAACACTGCCCCATCATTGGTGTCAGTAGAAGGAGTAGTGCCCCATCTTTGGTTTCAGTGGAAGGAATAGTTCCCCATCATTGGTGTCAGTAGAAGGAGTAGTGCCCCATCTTTGGTTTCAGTGGAAGGAATAGTTCCCCATCATTGGTGTCAGTGGGAGGTGGAGACACCTGAATTCAATCAATTGGATGAGCATGTGCATACTTTTAACAATATAGGGAGGTGTGATGGTCAACTGTCCACAAACTTAATAGTCATATAGTGTAGTTAAATGTTATTGTTGATATCGGAAGCTGAAAGAGAAAACATTATAAAGCACAAGAAAGTATGATCACAATGACAATGTAAGCTCTTCTCTAAATTGTTGCTGTGAACTAGAAAGAATTCAGATAAAGTAGAACTAAAGACAAAACGTTGTTTTCATTTTGGATAGTGTGAGGAAAGGTTATAACCTTGTCAGTTTTTTTTTGCCATCTGTGTCCCATTGAGCAGATTTCCCTTCATTTCGTGTCTCATAGCCAAAACAGGAAGTGAGAGGAAATCTTTCCAAAGCGAGGGATCCCTGGTTGTCACCATGATCATTTAAACTAGTGCTACCACTAAAAGATTTTCTCCTCTCTTAGGCCGGTTTCACACGGCCGTCTCCATTAGCGGGCTCCGTTTTGCTCAGCGGAGATCGATCCACTGATCCCCGCTGAGCCGATGGATGACAGATCCGTCTCCCCTCACTGTGCGGAGACGGATCTGTCAGAGCGCCGCTCTCCCCTATGGCAAATCAAATGAAAACGGACCATCTGTCTGTTTTCATCCGATCCGTAAACGGATGGAAAAATAGGGTTTTCCTTCGGCAGACTTTACAGGAGACGAGCGGATCGGAGAGTGACGAGTGTCAGCAAACATGTCTCTGCTGCCCCATAGGGCTGCATGAAGTGTCCGTTCAGGACAGGCAGACCTGAACGGAATGGCCATGTGAAAGAGGCCTTACTGTTCTGGGGCCAACCCAAAATTAGTTTTTTTTTTCTTTTACTTTCAATTTAATAATAACAGTAAACATGACAAATAAAATTTGACAGCAAAAAAACATGCCAGGGGTTCTAATCCTTTCCACTTTATAAAAAACTAAAATAAAAGTTTTGCCTTTATACTTTACTGTGAAGTTTCTATTTTCATTACAGTTGGCAATGATGGCTAAATATTGTAACTTTTACATTGATAAAGTCTATTTGTAACCCAAACCTGTTTTGCTTTGGAAAGAGGGGGTAAGGAGTAGACACTGTGTCCTCTCTCTGAAGATTTGTCTTTTCTATTTGTACTAGTAACTATTATCACTGAGAATGAAATGAAGGAAAAATAAAATGCTAGAGTTGACTTCAAAACAAGAGGTAAGGGGAGCAATCTCCCAGTGAGGACACCTGTTTCTGGAGCAACTGTCTAAAGCCTCGTACACAAGGGACGACGATCGTAGGTACCATCGTCTCAAATCGTATGTTAGCTGTTGTATCTAGCATACTGACTGCACTACACGATCGTACGACCAAAGAAAGAACGTTCAGGTGCATGTAATTAGCATCCGGCCGTTCCTGACTTTTGAGCATGCGTGTTTTGCACAATACAACTTGTTGTACCAACTTCTCTGTGCACGCGATACAACGGTCGTATGACCGCTTGTTGGTATGACCACGTTTTCTAGTCTGCTCATACAGCTCCCGTTGTACGACCGTCGTATGTCGGTTGTTCTAATCACGCATACGAACGATCGATTTCGCATACAACGGTCGTTCGTACGACCTGTTGTATAGGATCGTCGTCCCGTGTGTACGAGGCTTAAGAGGGGAATTCCCCTCACTTTGGGAGATATTCTCTAAATGCCTGTTGCATCTCTAGGGCAGGGAGTGAAGGGAAATGTCCTCAGTGGTGCATAGACAGCAAAACATAAACCAACAGGTGTTTAAATCTTTCCCTACTATTCTAACCAAAAATTGTTTTGCCTATACATGCACTTTAAAGAGTAAAGAAACTTTCCCCCAAAGTTTCCTTACTCTTTTCACCCACCCCCACTAAGTAGGTCTAGTCTCCACTCATAGGCTCCTATTATCTACATTTGCATAGAAGTCTACGGGCAGAACTGCACAGGTGCAGACGTCAGATAAAGAAGCTGGAGGAAGGATGTAAACAAGATCTAGGTAAGTATAGCAGGGTAGGGTGGGGGAGAGTGGGCGAAAGGTTCGGCCCAAGCATGAGTTCGGGCTGAACATTAGCTGTTCGCCTGTTTGCCGAACAACCGAATTATCGGGTCGTTCGACCGTTTGTTCGGCCGCTGAACGACCACAATGCACTGCGCCACCGCACAGTGCATTGAAAGCCCTGATTGGCTGAAGCATTGAAAGCTTCACCCAATCAGGGCACAGAGCACTGTCAGAGACATGATTAGAGATTGTCATGATGACTCTATCCAATCATGGCTCATTGCTATTAGACCCGCCCCACTCTTTAAAAGTATTCTTTCAATAGCAGCCTTTTTCAGTGTGATATCGGCGGCTTAAAGAGAGAAATAGAACAGGGCTCTGTTTAGTGCTACTTGACAGTTAGTGTGCTATAGTGATTCTATTGTCAGTGTAGAATTTTAGTTTAGTGTGAATCTAGGGATAGTCAGTGTGAGTGTAGTGACGACCATTCATCTTTACATTAGTGTGAATCTAGGGATAGTCCAGTCAGTGTAGTGTGTGACCACCATTCATCTTTATATTAGTGTGAGTCCATGGACTGTTCAGTCAGCGTGAGTGTAGTGAGCACCATTCATCTTTACATTAGTGTTAATCTAGGGACAGTTCAGTCAGTGTGAGTGTAGTGTAATCACCATTCATCTTTACATTAGTGTGAGTCTAGGGACAGTTTAGGCAGGGTGAGTGCAGTGAGTAACCACCATTCATCTTTACATTAGTATGAATCTAGGGACAGTTCAGTTAGTGTGAGTGTAGTGATCGTTTAACACCGTATATTTCATTGTGTTACTGCAAGTTTAATGCCATATAGTTCTGTGCGTTGCTGCAAGTTTAACCCTGTAAATTTCATTGCGTTACTGCAAGTTTGAAGCCATATAGTTCTGTGTGTTACTGCAAGTTTAAAGCCATATAGTTCTGTGCATTGCTGCAAGTTTAATGCCATATAGTTCTGTGCATTACTGCAAGTTTAACGTTGCATATTTCATAGCCTTACTGCAAGTTTAACGCCATATATTTCTGTGCGTTACTGCAAGTTTAACGCTGTATATATCATTGCGTTACTGCAAGTTTAACCACTTGCCGACCGCCGATCGGCAATTGACGGCGGCAAAGTGGCTCGTTCCCGCAAATCGCCGTCATACGACGGCGGCTGCGGGAACGTGTATAGTGAGCGCGCCGCCGGAGGCGCGCCCGCGCGCTCACTGTGTCCAGGGGGGGCCAGGGAGCGGGTGCGGCGGCTTCGATTGCCGCCGGCCACCCGCGATGCCCCCCCCGGAGCGAGTGAGCGGAGGTCCGTGTATGTAAACACGGACCTCCGCTCTGTGTGAGGGGGAAGGGCTGTGATCACAGCCTTCCTTTACGTGAAGGCTGTGATAACTTCCCTTCCCCAGACAGGCAGTCCCCCATACAGTTAGAACACGCCCAGGGAACATAGTTAACCCTTAGCGCGCCCCCTGCAGGTTAACCCCTTCACTGCCAATGACATTTACACAGTAATCAGTGCATTTTTATAGCACTGATCGCTGTATAAATGCCAATGGTCCCAAAAAAGTGTCAAAATGTTCCGCCATGTCCGCTGAAATATCGCAGTACCGCTAAAAATCGCAGATCACCGCCATTACTAGTAAAAAATAAAAAAAAATTAAAAACCCCAAAAATGAATTCTCATCATCCGTAAACGCGACCACTTTTGCGCAAACCAATCAATAAACGCCGATTGCGATTTTTTTTATCGCAAATATGAGGAAGAATATAAATCGGCCAAAAACGGTGAAAAAAAATGTTTTTTTATATTTTTTTTTTGGATTTGTATTTTAGGAAAAAGTAAGAAATTCGGATTTTTTTGCAAAATTGTCGCTCTTCTTTTGTTTATAGCCGCGATCAGAAATGACGCAGTGGTGATCAAATACCACCAAAAGAAAGCTCTGTTTGTGGGAAAAAAAGGACGCAAATTTCGTTTGGGTACAACGTCGCACGACCGCGCAATTGTCAGTTAAAGCGACGCAGCGCCGAATCGCAAAAAGGGCTCCGGTCCTAAAGCTGGAAATCCTTCCGGGGCTGAAGTGGTTAATGCCATATATTTCTGTGCATTATTGCAAGTTTAATGCCATATAGTTCTGTGCATTACTGCAAGTTTAATGTCCTATAATTCTATGCGTTACTGCAAGTTTAACATCATATAGTTCTGTGCATTACTGCAAGTTTAATACCGTATATTTGATTGCTTTAGTGCACCTTTAACGCAGTATATTTCTGTGCATTACTGCATGGTTGATGCAGTATATTGCAGCGTATTATAGTGCATCCGTGGAGTGTGTCTGTGTAGTGAGTACTCAAATTAGAGTGCCCCAAACACCACTTTCCACTGATTAAAGTGCATCCACGTACACATTCCACATCTTTATTACATCGTGTTAATAAGCATCGCCCCCCCCATCGTGTCTGGGAGGACAAGGAGAGGCAGACATTCCCTTGGCACTGTAAGGGAGCCAGCAGGGTATGTGTCCACAGGCAAAGGTGGACAGGGTCAGTCCTCAGGCAGGGTATCATTTCCTCTGTTTAGTGATGTTGCCCATGCTATCCAGCCACAGCATATAGAGGAGGTCGTGGACTGGCTTACCAAACCCTCCTCATCCTCCCCATCCTCCTCATCCTCCGTCACACAAGCAGAGACTAGTGCGCAGTCCCCTGCAGCTGCCAGAGTGGCTAAACCTGCCTCCCAGTCCACAATTATTCCTGCCATAGCACCAGCATCAGCCATGGAGGAGTCAGCTGAGTTATTTGAACATAGCGTCAGACTCTTGCTCCTTGACAATGCACAGCCATTACTTGATTCAGACATTGGTTCTGAGGTTGAGGGAGGCAGGAACATGAGCCTACAGAGAGGGGAGAACACTGGTACACAACTTGGCATTCATGTTCCCCAAGCCACAGTGTATTGCTAAGTTGTCTCCAGTGGTAATGAGGATGGAGGAGATGATGATGATGAAGTCACTGACGTGACTTGGGTGCCAGATAGAGCAGAGGAGGAAAGTCAGGGTAAGGCACAACCCTAACAAGGCAGCCATCATGGAAGAGTAGAGAGCAGCCAATCTATTCCATCACATTGTGGAGCTGTTATCCTCCAGCCCACTTCCCACAGCTCAGCTGTCTGGGCCTTTTCTAGTACATGTGCAGCCTATCGCACTGTTGCTATTTGCAAAGTTTGTCTCAAGCACATCAAACGTGGCAAAAACACCAGCCATTTGGGTACCACATGCTTGACAAAGTATTTAACCTCCCACCACTCAGCCCATTGGCAAGAGCACCTAAAAGCCACACAAAAGGGGCACAAATCTGTCTCTCCTCCTTACTCACCTCAATCTGCCCCTGCTATACCTCATGACCTCTCAGCAACCCCCACTGACAGGGATGATGGTATAGCGCAGGGTGTCCCAGGTTCTTGCAGCACATCTGCCGGCATCACCCCACCAGCTGTAGACTATAGCCGGCTAATTTCTCTGCCCCATCTGCTGCAGCGGGAAAAAAATAGTCACTGCTACCCATATGCCCAGCATCTAAATGCAAGCTTGGCAAAGCTGCTGGCTCTACAACTTCTGCCTTTCCGCCTGGTGGATTCTGCCCCTTCTGTGAATTTGCAGAATGTGCTGTACCACAATGGCAGGTTCCCAGTCGCTATTTCTTTTCAGGTAAGGCCATTCCAGCTCTCTTCCATCATGTGGAAGGAAATGTTGTGGCATTGTTGGGCAAGGCAGTCAGCCGCAAAGTCCACATTACTGCTGACATGTGGGCCAGCATGCATGGTCAGCGACAATATATTTTGTTCACAGCACACTGGGTAACTCTGCTTGCAACAGGACAGGGCTCAGTGCTGCAGCTTGTTGTGCCCCCATGTCTCCATACAGCTGGTGATGATGCAAGAATTGTCAGTTCTACCCCCTCCTCCTCCTCCTCCTCCTCCATGCCCTCCTCTGCCAAATTGTCATATGAACCTCAAGTACCCCCTAAGCATTCAAAGGGCTATTCAATGAGTCAGGCTAAAAAGTGCCATGCAGTGCTTCAGCTGGTGTGTCTAAGGGACAGGAACCACTCTGGAGCAGAGATTCTTGAAGCTCTGCAGGGACAGGCCCAGAGGTGGTTCACGCCACGCCAGCTGGAGCCAGGAATGGTGGTGTGCGATAATGGTACAAACCTCCTGCCTGCCCTTAGAGAGGGAACGTTGACACTTGTGCCGTGCCTGGCACATGTCCTCAATTTGGTGGTGCAGCGTTTCCTAAATAGGTACCCAGGGTTGAAAGCAGGCCAGAAGAGTCTGTAGCCATTTCAGGTGGTCATACACAGCCAGTGCTTGGTTGGCTGAAATTCAGAGGGAATTTCACCAGCCTGTAAACCGCCTGATTTGTGACATGCTCACCAGGTGGAACTCGAATTTGGCGATGATGCAGCAGCTGCACATGCAGCAGAGGACCTGTGTGAGTATGCTACAATGACAGACTCAGGCCAGCTAGGCTTTTTTTCCCCACACCAATGGCTGCTTATAAAGGATGCATGCACTGTACTGTCACCATTTAAGGAGGCCACAAGGATGGTGAGCCGTGACAATGCATGCATCAGTGACACAATGCCTGTTGTGTTGTTGCTGGAGCAGACTCTTCATGGAATTATGGACAGGGCACTCGAGGCAGAGGAGCGGGAGGAAGAGGAGGACTTCCTTTCCCCTCAAGGCCCACTTTATGCAGACACCATTGTTTCTACGCCATAAAAAACACAAGAGGAGAGAGAGGAGGAGGAGGATTCTGGCAGTTTTGGAGGCATTGAAGCAGAGGAAGGCATATGTCAAACAGTGAGAGATGGTTTTCCATCCCCAGAACCCTTGGGAGTAGTATGTGACTGGGAGGACGTAGTTCCAAATACAGTAATCCTGAGTGATCCAGAGGAGTCTGCTTTTCATGCCTCTGCAAATTTGCAGTGCATGGGCTCCCTCATGTTTCAAAGCCTGGGAAAGGACCCAGGAATATGTGGCATAAAGGAGAAGGATCACTATTGATTGGCAATCCTCCTTGATCACCGTTACAAGGGAAAAGTCTCAGAACTCATCCCATCCCCACAGAGAGTCGAGAAGATGAAATCTCTTGAGGACACCTTAAAGAGGAGTTTATCAAATGCTTTTCCCAACTCTGGAAGGTTACAGTGTCGTGGAAAATGTAGTTTTGAGGCTTCTGTTGGTCAAGAGAGGAGTGGTGGAGAAGCCAGTCGCCTAAGTGATGCATTTCTCAATTTTTTTGTTTTCAAAAAGGTTTTTATTAATTAACACAAATCTGGAATTACAGGCAATATAACGGTAAGTATGAAGCCGTAAAAAATGTTGAGCATTAGGGAATAGAAAAACAATCACAGAAACACTGGATGTGTTCAGAGAATTATATTAGGTACCAGGGGTGCAGCGCGAGGAAGCCTGATCCTGAGTAAAAGAGGTACAACGCAGACCTCATCCGGCACCCCTCATGGGAACAAACTGTGCCGGGAAAGGACTGGGAGCACCTGATGATGTTTGAGGAAGGCTATCTCCGCGGTGCTACCACAGAAGAGTCTGAACATCTCGGAGATGGCTAAAACAGGAAAACAAGACTCCTCAAACAAAGTGAACTAATAAAGGACGTATATATCATAGTAATAGTGGGGGAGCCTAAACAACATGTCCTGTGTATAGTTCTATCAACAGAACGTGAGGGAGTAGGGGATAGGGAGAGAAAAAAAAGGGGGTAGGAGAAACTAAGTAAGGAGCCAGGGGTCATAGAATAAGTGAGAAAAGATATCAAGAGGAGAAAGTAAAAGTAGTGACCAAGGGGGAGATTGATACTGCAGATCAATAATTAGATACTACATCATGTGAGCTCAATATGAAGGTAGCGGGCCCAGGGTTCCCATACTGATTCCCATTTGGCGGTAGAGTCCAGATAAATACTGACCATCTTTTCTTGGGCCATGATCCACAAGATCTTTCTTTTGGCTAGGGAGAATGGGACTGTAGGTTTTTTTCCAGGAAAGGGCCAAAGCTAATTTTGACCCTGTGAACATAAAGGTTATGAGTTTGTTAGTAGCCTTCGAGGTGTTAGGGATAGGAAAATTGAGTAGAGCTGTGTGGGGTTGTTTCTGGATAGATAAGCCTGTAACTCTGTGGATCATCTGGAATGTCTTGTTCCAAAAGTTCCTGATTCTGCGGCACTCCCACCAAATGTGTAGCATCGAGCCCACATGGCCGCAACCTCTAAAGCACAGGGGGGAGGCTGAAGGGAACATTTTGGAGAGTCTCAGGGGGACCAGATACCATCGGGTCAGGACCTTGAGGTTGGCGTCTGTCAACGCTATATTCAGGATCCCTTTGTAGGCTTGAGTAGAGGCCCTCTGCCAATCTGAAAAGCTCCAGGTTTGGCCCAGGTCTTTCTCCCATTCAAGCATAATGGGAGACTTGAAGTCCAGATTGGAAAGTGCCTGGTATATTACTGAAATCCCTCCCCTCTGCTCCATGGCTCGACCGCACCAGACCTCATAGGCAGTAATGGGTAATGGCTCTGGTTTTGTGTGCCACATTTTGTGGAGGAAGTGCGAAATTTGTGTGAAACAAAATCTTTCCGAGGAGGGCATATCAAGTTTGCTAATACAGTAGGGGAGAGATATTGGACCATTGGTATTGAAAAAATGACCGATCCTGTAAAGACCCTTGCTCAACCACCAGTTGAAAGATTTGATGTCTAGTCCTGGAGAGAAGTCCGGGTTACGAAAGAGGTGGGCAAGAGGGTGCCAGGGGGAGACAAGTCTAGGGTCCTTTTGAGAGAGTCCCATAGGGCAATCGAGTGAGACAAGGTTGGGGCCATAATTGGCGGTCTTGTTTTGTGGGGACACCACAGTAGGTAATCGAGGGTGAAGTGTGGAGCTGACTGTCTTTCCATCAGAACCCAGTCCGGCGTTGCCACTTTAAAGTAAATGGTAGAAAGTTGAGCTAGCTGGGCGGCCAGGTAGTACTGCTTAAGGTGCGGCAGCCCCAGGCCTCCCCCATTCCTGGGGCGGAAAAGGCAATCTCTAGCTATTCTGAATCCTTTAGACCCCCAAATGAATTTGATAATCTTAGCTTGATGTTTGCGAAGAGGGGTGGAGGGGATAGCTATTGGAAGGGAGCGGAATAAGTAAAGAAGGCGTGGTAGTAGGTTCATCTTCACTGAGTTAACCCTGCCTAGCCAGGATAGGCCAAGAGAATCCCATTGTTTTAGGTCAAGTTCTAGCTTGTGAAATAATGGAGGGTAATTAGCTGAGTATAATCGATCTATGGAGTTCGTTAGTTGAATCCCTAGGTAAGATAGATCAGATTCACTCCAGGCAAAGCGGAAGTTTTCCTTCAGGCGAGTGACCAGAGAGGGCGGTAGATTTATATTTAGGGAAGTGGATTTAGAGTAATTGACCTTAAGGCCTGAGACTCCACTAAAGTCATCTAGAGTAGCGCAAATGTTTGGGAGGGAAGTTAGCGGGGAGGTGACAAAGAGAAGGATATCATCTGCGAAAAGCGCGCATTTATGCGTTTGAGGGCCGCACCTGACCCCATGTATGTCGGGATGATCTCTTATGGTGGAAGCTAGAGTCTCTATTACTATGGCAAAGATTAGAGGGAAGAGGGGACAACCTTGCCTGGTACCCCTCTCGATAGGGAAGGGGTCCGACAGGAAGCCCTGTATACGAATTTGAGCCTGCGGGTTGGAATATAGAGCCCCTATGACGTTCATGACGTGGTCCCCAAAGCCCCAGTTCCTTAGAGTCGAGAAGAGAAAAGGCCAAGAGACAGAGTCAAAAGCCTTTTGCAGGTCTAGAGACAATAAGAAGCCAGCTTGGGGTTGACCTCCGTCCCAGCTCGAATTTAGTAGAGAGATTATGTCGATGGCCCGCCTGACCTGGTCAGGACCCTGGTGTCCAGGAATAAACCCCA
>BLSH010247226.1:264846-276044 GCA_018402905.1 Glandirana rugosa
CATTTCACAAATATTAACCCCAGTCATCCCACTAAGGACTTTGCTAAGCCTCTGTGTCAGTTCACTTACCTCTCCTCCTGGTAGTCAGCTGGTGGCCCGGATCTTCTGCCTCCTCTCCAAAGGCCTAGTGGCAGGGAGAGCACCCAAAGAATGGAGGCTGGGTGGGTGGCAGCAGGACTCAGGAGCCCAGCACAGCTCTGAGCAGTGGATAGGTGGGCGGGGCGATGGGCAGATCCTCCCTCCGCTCTGTTGTCTCTCTGCTCTCCTGTGCTCACAGACAAGGAGAGGAGGAGGGATGGGAGCACTCTGGCTCTTCGGCGCCCCCACCTCTGTGGCGCCTGGGTGCAGTGCACCCCAGGCACCCGCCCAGGATCGGCCCTGCCTAGAAGCTGTGTTAGCTAACCCTCTTTCAAGGAGATCAGCAAATTTAGAGAACATGTGAGCCATGTCCTGTGATTGTGGAGGGCTCTGGTCCTGAATCCTTAGCTGGGCTGGGAGGGTGGCAGTGTGGGAATGAGTTGGTGTCATCAGGAGTTCCTCCATTGTCTGATTAAGGAGGGACTCGGTGGATGCAGGTGAAGCAAGTCCTTGCTGGACTGCAGCTCTGGGGCATCTATCTCCTACCTCCTCCCTCCATGGGAATTGTGCTGGGGAGAGGCTGCGGTCTGCCTCGTGGAGCGATCGCTCCGCCGCCATCTTGGGGCCTCTGGCCGGAACGCCTGCGGCTGAAAATTGTTCCCGCAGGTCTCTCCTGGCTTGTCCTGTGCTCATAGGGAGGGTCCCTGAGTGAAGATCCCCTCGTGCGTGGAGGCTGTGAGGGAGGAATCCTTCGCTGCTGGGGCTCTTTGTCACCGGAGCGGGACGGAGCTCGGGAACTAGGCGTCCATCTCGTCGGCTCCACGCATGCGCCCTCCATTTCTCATTTTTTTTAGTCCTCATCGTTAAGGGCTGTGAGCTTCCACATCTCATCGGCAGTGTCTGCATCACATGGTGGACGATTATCAAGGGGTGAAAACAGAGATGGAGAGCTTTCCAGTAGAATATCCACTGCCTTACTTGGTCATGAGAATAGACCACTGGCCAGAACTTGCCCAGTATGCAAATGAGCTGCTGGGCTGCCCTGCATCCAACATGCTTTCCGATTCAGTGCTGCTGGAGGTTTTGTTACTGATAATAGAACACGTCAGTCCACAGACTCCGTGGACCATCTGACTTTTATCAAAATGAATCAGTCCTGGATTACCAGCAGCTATGCAGTGTTAATTTTGGCAGCAAAATTTCGATTTAGTTTTAGTCTTAGTCTTAGGACTAAAATGGCATTTTAGTTTTAGTCCCATTTTAGTCTTCTGCAATTGTTTTAGTTTTAGTCATATTTAGTCGCCTAAATCTCCAGGACATTTTAGTCTACTAAAATCTTCAGTACATTTTAGTCGACTAAAACTCATTTTAGTCGTCTGTAATCGAATGGGTGTAGTTAAATTGTAATGCATTATTTAAGCATTTCTCTACAATTTCCAAACTCATTATATACTGCTGGTGTGAAAAATGGAATATGTTATTATTTATGGTATTGAGGTATGAACATGCACTACAGACCAGTGTTCATTTTGACGTCAAATTTCAATTTAGTTTTAGACTTTTGACTAAAATGGCATTTTAGTTTTAGTCGTATTTAGTCATCTCAATTGTTTTAGTTTTAGTCGTATTTTAGTCAACTAAAATGGTATTAAGTTAGTCTACTAAAATATTTTAGTCAGCTTTGGTCGACGAAATTAACACTGCAGCTATGAAGCCTCTGATGCCAATGTCGCAGATTAAGTGTTTTTGGGATGTGGAATCTCTGCAGGACAAGGCTACCTAGCGTTGTGGTTGTTGAGTTCATCTGGAAGAATGTTTTTGGTGTAGATTTCATGGGCACAATTAACACCCAAAGACCAATTTTTCTGTACCTGTTTGACAGGTGCATATCATTTAAATTTTTTACAGCAAGGCCAATTCTTGCGTTCATCAAGAGTACCTCAATAGGGTTGCGGTGTGAAGGCACCACTGGCACCTAAAGACCAAATACCTAAAGACCAAAGACCTACCTAGCGTTGTGGGTGTTGAGTTCATCTGGAAGAATGTTTTTGGTGTAGGTTTCATGGGCACAATTAACACCCAAAGACCAATTTTTCTGTACCTGTTTGACAGGTGCATATGATTTCAGTTTTTTACAGCAAGGCCAATTCTCGCTTTCATCAAGAGTACTTTAACCACTTACCAACCGGAAGGTTTTCCAGCTTTAGGACCAGAGCACTTTTTGCGATTTGGCGCTGCGTCGCTTTAACTGACAATTGCGCGGTCGTGCGACGTTGCACCCAAACAAAATTTGCGTCCTTTTTTCCCACAAATAGAGCTTTCTTTTGGTGGTATTTGATCGCCGCTATAAACAAAAGAAGAGTGACCATTTTGCAAAAAAAAACAAATTTCTTACTTTTTTCTAAAATTCAAACCCAAAAAAAAAAAATAAAAAAAACATTTTTTTTCACCGTTTTTGGTCGATTTATATAATTCCTCATATTTGTGATAAAAAAAATTGCAATCGGCGTTTATTGATTGGTTTGCGCAAAAGTGGCCGCGTTTACGGATGATGAGAATTAATTTCTGGGGTTTTTATTTATTTTTTATTTTTTACTAGTAATGGTGACGATCTGCGATTTTTAGCGGTACTGCGATATTGCAGCGGACATGTCGGACATTTTTGACACTTTTTTGGGACCAATGACATTTATTCAGCGATCAGAAATTTAAATGTCCACTGATTACTGTATAAATGTCATTGGCAGTGAAGGGGTTAACCTGGGGGGGAGAGCTAGGGGTTAACTGTGTTCCCTGAATGTGTTCTTACTGTGGGGGGGTTGGGCTAACATGGGCATGAGAGATCTAACTGATCCCAGTGACAGGGATCAGTAGATCACTCATGCCCCCACTAACAGAGCGGGGAACCGCCGTGTTTACATCGGTGGTTCCCCGTTCTTTCCCTGTGGCTGCTCATCGCGGCTCGCCGGCGGACATTGGGTCCGCCCGAGCCGCAGGCACACTCCTCAGGAGTGCGGCGCGCGCCCCCTAGTGGCTGTTCGCAGATCGCCGCCTTTTTACGGCGATTCGCGCTCAGCACCCCGACTGCCGCCGTGAAAACACGGCACACGGTCAGGAAGTGGTTAATAGAGTTATGGTGTGAAGGCGCCACCGACACCCAAATACCAATTTTTGCACCCCTTACTTCTATCCAATGCCTGTGGAAGAGGCACCATAATTTATCCAAAAAATCTCTAATATTGTTCCCAGTACACTACATTGTGGTTTCATCATACAGACTGGCTCCCCAAGTCATTGCTTACAAAATAAAGAAAGCTTGCAGCGAAAATTTCATTTTTTTGGCTTTATAAATGCAATTATTGCTGCAACAACTTCTATACACAGTACAGATGTGCCACTTTAAAGGTAGACTAAGGGGACACCCCAGGCACTATATTGATAGGAATTTTTCATTTTTAAGCTTTCACTTTAAGCATCAATAGATTATTATTATTATTATACACGATTTGTATAGTGCCAACAGTTTGCACAGCGCTTTACAATGGAGGGGGGACAGCACAATTACAATACAGTTCAATACAGAAGGAATAGGAGGGCCCTGCTCATGGAGCTTACATTCTAAATGGAGGGGGAGGTGGTACAAAAGGTAATAGCTGCGGGGGGGGTTGATTTGTTGGGGATGGCTCAGGTACAGTCCTTAGGTGGGTGTGGGATAGGCTTCCCTGAATAAATGAGTTTTCAGGGATCTCCTGAAGGTGGACAGGGTAGGGGCTGATCGGACCTACCAGGGCAGAAAGTTCCAGAGGAATGGAGAGGCATTTGTGAAGTCCTGGAGGCGAGCATGGGAGGAGGTATCAAGGGAGCTAGAGAGCAGGAGGTCTTGGGAGAAGTGGAGGGGATGATTTGGGCGATATCTGCAGATGAGGTTGATGATGTAGCTGAGGGAGATGTTGTGGATGGCCTTGTATGTTGTGGTTAGTAATTTGAATTTTATACAGTGGGGTAGTGGAAGCCAGTGTAGGGATTGGCAGAGAGGGGCGACATCCACGGATCGGTTGGTGAGCTGTATGAGTCTAGCAGCAGCGTTCATGATAGACTGAAGGGGGGAGAGTTTGTGTAAGGGTAGGCCATTAAGGAGAGAGTTGCAGTAGTCGAGGCGGGAAATTACCAAGGAGTGAATAAGTTGCTTTGTGGTGTCTTTAGTCAGGAAGGAGCAAATTCTGGAGATATTACGGAAGTTAAGGCGGCAATATTTAGCCAGCGATTGGATCTGGGGGATGAAGGAGAGTTCTGAGTCAAGGATTACACCCAGCACCCTGGCATGTGTGGAGGGACCAATGGTTGTGCCGTTGATCTTAATGGTAAAGTCATGGGGAGGGGACAGAGAAGGAGGAAATATAACAAGCTCAATTTTAGAAAGATTGAGTTTGAGAAAGTGGTGTGACATGCATACTGATATGTCATTAAATAAGTTTGTGATCCGTGAGGAGATCGAGGGGGTGAGTTGAGGGTTGGAGAGGTAGATCTGGGTGTCATCAGCATAGAGGTGGTATTGGAAGCCATGGGAGGTTATCAACTGGCCCAAAGAAGAGGTATAGAGGGAGAATATGAGGGGCCCAAGGACGGAACCTTGGGGTACCCAAACAGAAAGAGGAAGATTAGTGGAGGAGATGGAGTTGTAAGTGACACTAAGTGTGCTGAAATAGGTAGGAGGAGAACCAGGATAAAGCAGAATCACGGAGGCCAATGGAGTGGAGTTTGCTGAGGAGGAGCAGGTGGTCAACTGTGTTGAAGGCAGCAGAGAGGTCCAAGAGTATGAGTATGGAGTACTGTCCTTTGGTTTTAGCAGTTAGTAGGTCGTTGGTGAGTTTTAGTAGGGCAGTTTCAGTGGAATATTGTGGGTGGAAGCCAGACTGTAGGGGATCAAGAAGGTTGTTGTCAGTGAGGTAGTAACTCATTCGGTCACGGACAAGGCGTTCTATGAGCTTGGATGCAAACGGGAGCAGGGAGATGGGTCTTAAGTTATTCACACAGGTGGGGTCTAGTGAGGGTTTTTTAAGTATTGGGGTAACCAGTGCATGTTTGAACCGGAAGAGAAAGGTGCCAGAGGAGAGGGAGAGGTTGAAAATGTGGGTTAGAGAGTTAAGGATAGAGCAGGAAGGTGGTTGCAGTAATTTTGAGAGGACAGGGGACAGGTGGTGAGGTGGGCCATGGAGAGGAGTTTGTCAACTCCCTCGGTGGTAACAGGGCTGAAGGAGGAGAGTATTGAGTGTGGTGTTGGACCTGCTGTGTTGGTTGGGGGAGAAGTCCGATGTTGGATATCTCCTTGCGAATTGAATGGATTTTGCTATTCAAATGGTTGGCAATCTCCTGAGTGGAAAAGAGTTGACGAGGTTTGGGTGAGAGGTTTTTGATGAGAGTGTTGTAGTAGGTTTGTTTAGCAGAGTGGAGGCAGGAGTTGAATTTGAGAAGGGCAGATTTGTAGAGGGTAAAGTCGTGCAGGGATTTTGATTTACGCCACGCTCGTTCAAGAGCACGGCTGCATCTCTTGAGACTTCTGGTGTTGTCTTGATATCATAGTTCATAATAAGAACCGCAAAAATTCATAAACTAATGAAAGACTACAGTGAAATACCAAAAGTTCTAAGTGCTAATAATACACTGCGGTGGAATATCACATATTGCAACAATGTAAATTATATACACCCGTGTTTCACTCCAAATGGTCTAAGTGTTCCTCCACCAGATAAAAAAAACCTGCTTACCAGAAGCAAACTAGGGATGCGCTTGCGGCTCATTACCTAGCCAAGGTCCCATACAGTGAGTGGTGGATCCAGGATAAGGTTAAATATTTGGTCTTGTCCCAGGCAGAGTAATACAAAGTAAGTGCCACTTTCAAAAAATAAACAAGCAAGTATAGATAGCAGTTTCAAATTGTTTGCAAGGCAAGAGTTAGAGTTCAGTCAGGCAATGTAGTCCAGTGTTTAAGAAAAGAGTGGAGTCTATGCAGTTACCAGAGGGTGTGTAAAAGCAGGTGTAAAATCGCAGGCAGGTAGAGTGGCTAAATCGCTGCTCATTTAAAAATGACGTTTTTGTACAAACTTTTTTTTCATTGATACATGTCCCCCAGGCCAGTAGCCGGACCCCCATAACCATTGTATGCCCTATTACGTGCATATAAGCCTTCAAAATGGGCACTTTTGATTTTTCAATTTTCGGGTCCCATAGACTTCAATGGTGTTCGTTATTCGGTTTCGAACGTTTGCGATGTTCAAAAGTTCTGGTGCAAACCGAACAGGGGATCGTTCGGCCCCATCCCTACTCATTATAGCCAGTGTCCATTAAACATTATTTTATGGCATTTAAAATAAAGCTTTAATATACCCTTTTTAGTAACATTAAGACCCCTTTCACACTGAGGCACTTTACAGGCGTTGTTGCCCTAAAAATAGCGCCTGTAAACTGCCTCTTCTGCAGCCCCAGTGTGAAACCCTGAGTGCTTTCACACTGAGGTGGTGCGCTTGCAGGACAGGAAAAAAAGTCCTGCAAGCAGCATGTTTGGGACGGTGCGGGAGCGGTGTATACACCACTCCTCCAATGCCCCTGCCAATTGAAATGAATGGGGCGCCGCTTTTAAAGCGTCTTAAAAGTGATTTGAAAGCAGCGCTAAGCAGGCACTTTTAACCCCATTATAACCCCTTCTTGGGGGGCGAAAGCACGCCACTAGCGGCAGCAAGGCGCCACTTAACCGCTTGCCGACCGCTGATCGGCAATTGACGGTGACAGAGTGGCTCCTCAGCGCAAAACGCTGTCATATGACGGCGGCTGCGAGATTGCGCACAGTGAGCGCGCTCCCTCTGTCCGGGGAGGGCCAGGGAGTGGGTGCAGCGGATTCGATCTCCTTTGGCCACCCGCGATGCCCCCCCCTGGAGTGAAAGAACGGAGGTCTGTGTAAGTAAACACGGACCTCCGTTCTGTGAGGGGGGAAGTGCTGTGATCACAGCCTTCCTCTACATGGAAGCTGTGATCACTTCCCTTCCCCAGCTAGGGCAGCCCACACACAGTTAGAACACACCCAGGGAACACAGTTAACCCTTAGAGCGCCCCCTGCAGGTTAACCCCTTCACTGCCAATGGCATTTACACAGTAATCAGTGCATTTTTATAGCACTGATCGCTGTATAAATGCCAATGGTCCCAAAAAAGTGTCAAAATGTTCCGACATGTCCGCCCTAATATCGCAGTACCGCTAAAAATCGCAGATCGCCGCCATTACTAGTAAAAAATAAAAAAAAATAAATACCCCAGAAATTAATTCTCATCATCCGTAAACGCGACCACTTTTGCGCAAATCAATCAATAAACACAGATTGCAATTTTTTTTATCACAAATATGAGGAAGAATATAAATCGGCCAAAACCGATGAAAAAAATGTTTTTTTATTTTTTTTTTTTTGGATTTGTATTTTAGCAAAAAGTAAGAAATTTGGGTTTTTTTGCAAAATTGTCGCTCTTCTTTTGTTTATAGCGGCGATCAGAAATGACGCAGCGGTGATCAAATACCACCAAAAGAAGCTCTATTTGTGGGAAAAAAAGGACGCAAATTTCGTTTGGGTACAACGTCGCACGACTGCACAATTTTCAGTTAAAGCGACGCAGTGCCGAATCGCAAATAGGGCACTGGTCCTAAAGGGGGAAATCCTTCCGGGGCTGAAGTGGTTAAACAGCGATATTACCGCGGTTTACTGCTGCCACCCTGTCCGCTTCAGTGTGAAAGCAGCTTTATTGAAATCAGTTTGATGAATATGGAGTCCTGTTCTGATCTTAATACGTTAATATGAAATAAGACAACTATGCTTATGGTCAGTTCATTTTACATGTTTTTATGTAAAGAAATATATCTTACAATAAACATTATTAATAGATTATAAAAAAGTGTAAAATATTTTGAATATTATCTCAGCAAATATTCTAAACAACTATAAAAAAGTATCAAAAATGTACCTTAATACCCGTTTTCCAGCACACAGTGTTTTAGTGTCTTAGTCCATAAACAATGACATTTTAATACAAGTTCACCTGACTTTTTTTCTGGTCAGTGTGTTAGTAAAAGTTCTAGTATTATAAGCTTTATTTGCTACTGCATGTCTACTCCTTAGATAATGCATTGTGTTCTGCCCTATAAGCTCAGAGGCTTTGCTCCGAGATCTAGTGATATTTTTCTCTGGATACTTATTTTGCAAACTGTTTTTTGTCATACTTTGCTTTCTTTTTTGGTGATTGAGTGAAACAAACTGTGACTTTACCAGTCTCTTCTTATGATCCTGAACTGTAATCTCATTCCTCTGGTCTCTTACTTTTTCTTTATTTGACTGACGAACCCGAGCAAAAGATTTGTTTGATTTTGGAAGAACTGAAGACGTTTTTTTGCTTGGCCGTTTCCTTAATTTGGATACTCCTTGTGTTTGTTTTCCTAAATTTTTCACCATCCTGTGAGGATTATGTCTAGAGCGAACAGCATCTCTAGATTCCATTTGTGACTTCCTAAGTCTAGCTGAAGAGTTATGAGGGTCTCTTGTAATCAACTTCTGCTGTTTCAAAGGTTTACTTTTGGATTTTGAGAGCAAAATTCTGTGTTGCGTAACTTCCTTGGCCTTGGTGTTAGCTGCTTTACGTGTTGAAATGGTAATGTGTGCATACGGTTTTTCAGAATGCCCTGATTTTACAAAGCCATTGCCTATGTATTCTGAGTTCACAGAAGATCCACTTCCCTTAATGCTGGAACCTAAATCCTTTCCCTTAACAGATCCAAAGTGTAAAGAAGCAGCAGAAGAACTGCTCAGAGACTTCTTAGAGGTGCTTGATTCCTTTTGTTCAAGATCTACTTTATCAACATTTCCTTCACTACTAAGACTTCTGAACAGTTTTCGAACACAGAGCGCCTTGCTACTCATTCCTCGTACTGAGTTCCTGGGAGGGGTTTTGAGAATACGATTAGTCGAAGGGTCATAATACTTCAGAGGTGACTGCTTATATTTATAAAATACAGAGTCCCTACTATCGGTGGAGCACCGATTATGACTTCTCCTACAAGTACTTGGTTTTATATCTGGGTGGGAAAGAACATATACCATTGTCTTGGGTTGCAATGGAGTTAAAATTTTGGTGTATGATTCTGGAAGTTTTAAAGCACACATTCTAGTTTTCATGTCCGGAGTCTTTTCGTCCTCTAGGTCATCAAAAACTCCTTGTGATTCATTTTTCAGGACTTTCTTTTTTACCACTGGATAGTTGACCAAACTTGTCTGAGTACCATGGCTGACCTTTACAACTTGGCATCTTGAAGCTTGCCTCCACACTCGTTTGCATGGTTTAGGAAGCTTTGATTTTAAAGGTTTTTCTGATTTAATACTAGTCGTATCAGGGTGATGGTCTTCACAAAAATCTTCAAATAATGGCAGCAAATTTATTTTTTGGGACTCATCTAAGTCCTCTGTCTTTGTCTCTACTTTTTTCTCTATTTGTCTGCTCTTATGTTTTCTCTTGGAGCCCACATTTACGGAACAATCATCTTCAAAGTAACAATGAAACTTTCCCTTCCTAAACTCTTTGACCAGGGCTTCAATTTTTAAATCATCTTCATACATTACTTGGGACCAAGTTTTACCAACAAATGATGGAGGAATATGAGGAAGAGCTGGAAGAACTTTCTCATCCTGTTCGTGTTTTATAGTCTGTACTTCTTTTGTTGGACTTTCACGCAGGATACATTTAAGTTTTGATTTGTACTCTTCATCAATGCTTACATTAGACTGTTTGTGCAAGTCTAAATGTGTCATTGCAACATTTAAGTGATCTTCTTTTAACTCTGCAGGTGCAATACAATCAAAACTTAGAGAAGAATCTTCAGTAATGGATGGAACATTTAAGGACAATACACTTTCTTCATCTTTTTCTGTTGTCTTGTCTGATGAAGATTCATGGCAGTATTTTTTGATTACTGCCTCAATGGTTTTATCTACTAAGGTTCCATCGCCTTTGCTCAAGTGAATTCCTTTGTTCTTAAAGTGGGAAAATCCTTTAAATTTTCCATCATTTTTCAGTTTTTTTGCTTCGTTACATAGCTTATGATCCCTGAGAAAGCAATCCTTGTTTTCCTGAGATTTGAAAATCCTTTCATTCTTAAACAAAGTTCCTGAGGTCAGATGATGATAGCTGCCTTGAAAATTTAACTGGCTGCTTTGTAAGTCATTTGTAGGGTTTTTTGAAGTTGCTGTAGCTAGGCACTTTTTGCATTTCTCATAATTTGTCTCTCTGTTATTAGTAGACCCTGAACAAAGCACAGCATGCGGAGTTTCAAAAGCACTGTTATTTGCAGTCAACTGGCTAGTAGAATATAAAGGTAAAGTGCTATAGTGAAAGGTGTGAGGTATGGTGTTTACTGTTTTATGTAAGGCTTTTTGGCAAGTAGTCTGAGAACTTCTGAAAATGCTTTGTTGGGTTTCCCCAGTTTTGGAACACTGGCCCTCTTCGGGGTTTGTGTTTTGTGATTGTGTGAATGTTCTTTCATTGCTGTTGAACCGAGATCTATATGATTCAGAGATGCAATGCTTGTCCAAGCCAGTTAGTCTTCCACTGCTGGAAACAGCACCCTGATTTTCCTGTGAGGGAGTACATGTTCTGTCTTCACACGAGGAAGTAAGCACATTAACTTCTGGGATATCATCATATGTTGGTCTGAAAAAGGCAAATGTGAATCAATTGTTTATTAAAGAGTATCTAAACTCAGGAGCAGAAATATATATTGCAGTCTTTAGAAGAGTTTTAAAGTTTTTTTTTCTTTATTTTCACATAGTGAGCCATCAAATAACATACTATCCTAGGGTGACAACGTGTACTCGTTGTACTGCATCTGTGAATCAACAGCATTGTCACCCTAGACTGCCCACTCCTTAGTTTGACTAAAGAACACCCCTCTTTTCTTCCCTAGGAGGGATATGTTTTGTAGTCCAGCCTTTTTCAACCAGGGTGCTGTCAGGGTCTTCAGGAGCCTAAAAATTGCCCCAAACTTCCCAAAAATGATGTACAAACTAGCTGATCATTCCTCCCGGTCACAAGGTT
>BLSH010247226.1:276742-297041 GCA_018402905.1 Glandirana rugosa
TCAATGTTATGTTATTTTATGTTTTCCTAATTGGCCAAGGGCTGGCGCGCGGCAGAAAAGTGCCGCCGTCAGCCCCTCGGGACGCGCTTAGCGGCATTTATTCACCGCTAAGCGTAAACCGGTGGTCCCCCGCGCGCGCGCGGCCACCGCGCGTGCGCGCGTGGACGGCGTGAGGACCCCTCACACGGTCGCCGAGCCCGCCTGGGCTACAGGCGGCCGCTCGGCGCTACTCGCCGATGTCCCTTTTCTTGCCCCTTGGCGACTACATTTGTGCCGCCAAGGGGCGGGACAGTCACCCCGTACTATCAGCGGTTCCCCGTTCTTTTCCCTGTAGCCGCTCATCGCGGCTCGCCGGCGGACATCGGGTCCGCCCGAGCCGCTGGCACACTCCCCAGGAGTGCGGCAGGTGCGCGCGTGCGCGCCACCGGCGCGCGCGCGCCCCCTGGTGGCCAAATGCGAATCGCCACTTATTTACGGCGATTCGCGCAGGGCTCCCCGACTGCCGCCGTGAAAAGACGGCGCGCGGTCGGGAACCGGTTAATCCTTTTGTATTTTATTGTATTGTAACTGAATTGTCTCAATTTTATATTGTAAAGCGATGCGTAAACTGTTGGCGCTATATAAATCCTGTAATAGTAATAATAATTACACAAGGCCACATGTTTTCATTTGTGCAGCATTACAACCTTTTTGTTAGCATCCTAACAACCAGACTTCATCGGCTGATAAAGAAGGTGTAGAGAGCCTGCACAGCATCGTTATTTGCCCCTCACCTGCTCCTCTCCCCTCAGCCATGGGATCACATTAGCTGAGTGAGGGAGAGAAAAGAAAAATGCTGGAACACTAGTCAATGTCAATGTGTTTTTGCTTTGTAAAAATAGATCATCAGTAATGTTGGTTGTGCCACGTGCGTGGATGTTGCTGCAATATGTAAAACTATTAGTTTAGATTATACATTTTAGAATGGGGTGCCTTGAGATTTAATTAATAATTTTTAGGCCTCATACACACGAGCGTAATAGCAAAATGTCGGGACCGACGTCAGGCAAAAAATGGCGTCAAAAACGCGATTTCGTCTGCCTTTTGCATCGGCGTTAATGAGCGTTAGTGAGCGTCAGTGAGCGTCGGCATCAATAGGCGTTTTTAAGAAAAAAAATTCCTGTGCTATTTAAGCTGAAAACACAGGCGCTAAAAAGGGCCGGTTAACGTTGCTACGGCGTTAATGTGCGTTAGTGAGCGCTTTGCTGGCACGGCATAAAAAAAAAATAACGTTACAGCCTCGGAACGCAAGGGGTCCTGCGTGCGATTTACAGCTTAATAACGCCAACGCCATCTACAGCTCAAAAATGTCGGCGTTTTTATGGGGCCATTGAATAACATGGAGAGCTGCTAAAAAACGCGGCACTAAAAAAGTCTGTGTGTATGAGGCCTAAAGGCTGCCTTGATTAAGAAGAAAGTGAGAAACATTGATGTGTAGAGTAAGTTAGGAACTCACTGGATTTCTGGCAGGATCAACTGGTATTTTTCTGTACTTGCAGGATATATTTTAAAGAGACAAAACATGGGGAAATGTGCATGTAGCACAGAGACATGCTGACAGAACCTTGTGTCCAAATCCATCGTGCAGAAGAACAAAGAGTAAACCCACACTCTCCAGTTTCTGATTAAACTGAAATTCAACTCAATTAAAAGGAAAAAATTCTATTCAAGTATGTATCCTTAAGTCAAATAAGTACCTATTGCTTTCAGTCTCCTCCAAATCTATAAATTCTTTTTTTTTGCTGTAGTGATCAAACTTCCTTTTAGAGGGTGGCTACATTTTGTTGTTCATGGTTCCACTGTAGGTAGGACTGTAGCCATCCTCTTTTGCTTGCTCTAATAATTGACTAGGGACCATGGAATATGGGATTTGTAGTATTCATAGAGCAATGCACATGACCACAACTAACATACACTGCTTGTTGCAAACAATCAAAAGTGAGGGGGGAAATGTGCAAGCATGTGCATGTGTGCACATGTAAGTGCGTGCATGTCCACTGCCACCAAGCAGCCTAATTAAACCTGAGCTCTGCAATAGTTCTTTGCTGTATGTTCTTCAGCCTCCTTCTTGTGATCCAGTTCCTGATACACATTCTTGATCCTGTTACTGACCCGACTTCCTCTCTAACCCAGCTCTTTGATTAACCTTGTCTGCTAATGTTCGCTGTCTGCCTCGACTACCGACCCCGGCCTGGAATATAGACCATGCTTCTGCTTAGTGAATCTGTACCTCACAGCCCGATTTTTGCAGAATCCTCTCTCTTCCTGACTCTGCTTATGCCTTTATGTCCTTCCATCCAGCTGTCAATTGACCAAATGTGGAACCTGACTCCACCATCAACTGGATTTGGCATCTTTACGTTGCATCACCAGCTATACCTCTGCTCATCAGATACCAGTGCTCCCCAGTGTCTACACCTTGGCACCTGTGCCTTTACTGCACCCTTGCATACCCTATATCAACTTCCAGGGGTGCTTGGACGTGAACTGTGCAAGAGGCCACCCTCGTCATCTAAGGCTCTGAATACAGGTAGGTGACAATATGTTTGCTATGTGTTCCCATTCACACAGCATACCTCTAATAAAGAAAAAAAAATCTTATCTTTCTAGATATTTGTTTGGAGCAGGCTTTGTGCAAACTGCAAGCTACTTAAACAATATAAAATGAAAAGAAAATCTGTCCCCACTTAGAAAGAGGGACACACTGAGTTTCCACTCATCAACATAGAACACAGAAGCCCAGCTTCAAGATCTTTAACCCTTTGTTGGGACAGACAGTGTTCAAACCTAGCTTATAAATGATGAGATTTGTAAGCACAAAGCAGAGGAAAACTTTAGTTTTCGAGTTTTCAGAAGAGAACAAGTAAAACATAAGCAGAGATCTGTAATTTTTTGTTATTGTATGTGAATAAGAACATTGGAAAAATTAAGTATGTGTTATTCCAATTTGGATGCAAATGTGAAAATACCCTTAAAAGCCTAACTGAACTTGTCTGCAAAATGCTAATAATTGATTGTAGGTACAGTAAAATAGTAAGTAATTACGGTCTTACTGTTAGATTCGTTGGTAAAGCAGTAATTGCCATAGTAAAATAAGCTATCCCTAGCCATCATTCGGCAGAGATTGGGATCCTGGTAGTTTTGTAAGCACCTCCTTCCACTCTCAAACTGCTGCTTTTTGTATATGTGACCATGTCCCACAGTGGGTGCTTTCCTATCTAATCTGTGAAGTCAAATACACGTTTACATACATTTTTGGTTCATAAGCCAATTTTTAATGAACCTGATATTAACGTGTATTGTCTCTGATGACTGTACTTTCATCTCTCTGTGCATATACATTGTTTAGAGTATGCTATGAAAAATGAACCAAGTATCCTGTATAACGTTACATAACATTGATTTTACTGTACATTTTTTTATATTCATTTAATCTATGAAACTCATATGAATTCTTTAATTGTCAGAATACATTAAAATAAATGCAACAATTTTCGAATGAATGCTGGCATGCAGTGTGTTCTTTTTATCATCAATTTCTGTACCCTGTACTTCTTAACCACCAGCTTTTAAACGTTATTTTATTTTTTATTGTTTTCTATCATTCTGGTTATTTGTGAACAGCCCCAGGTTTTATCCTGTAGGGTTAGAGGCAATTGTTTCTGCCTTATCAAAAAGATCAAACATTAAAGAACAAAGCATTTCTTCAAAACTTGGTGGAAATCCTGTGGATATATTTTTTTAAAAAATCACTCTCAGCTTAAAACTAGGATTATTTACTAGGCAAAGGGGGCTAATTTTTTTTAAAGATGGTGGACATTGTTGGATAGTGGTCAACCGGGCAGGAAGTGAAGGGAAATCTAATCAAAGGTTCAAAGAGATACATACATTAGCTATACACCATATCGTACATATAGCAATTTTACTTATAGGAGTGCTGAAGTGATTTAATCTATGGCACAATCATTCATGAAAAAGGGTGTACGTCCATGTATTGGTCCATTCATTATAAAGGACGTCAATTTTCACTAGCATGATCAGTACAAAAAGCAATGTTTCAGGACCATGCAGGGTCCCTTTATTAGGGTAGCATGACAAAAATCCTTTCCCACACTATTAAACTAAAAAAACTTAACAAGACTTCCACTTTAGTTTCCAAAAATGAACCATCGGTTTTGAGTGGACTTGATCTGTATGTTCTCACAAATACCATACTAAGATAGCAGAAGGTATGTTTCGACAAAATACTCTTGCCTAGTATCATGGTAGTTTTGTGGATGGTAGAGATGAACATCCTGCAAGAATCGCTCCATCAATGCGCTTGTACTAAATCGATTCTTATGTAGCTTGGATACTCGTCTGTGCTGGTCACTTGCAAGGTGCTAGAGAGAAGATTAAACAATAAATATAGTAAATTAAAATACATTAATACCAGGCAAATAAAATGCAAAACAAAATGTATTTTCTGTATCTTTTAACCACCTTATACCAGCATGTTACACTGCCTTCCTTTACAGGTCATTTTTCAGTATTCAGTTCTATAGTAGTTTGACTGACAATAAATCAGTAATGCAACACTGTACCCAAATATTTTTTTGTGACAGATAGAGCTTTATTTTGGGAATATTTAATAACCACTAATTTTTTAATTTTCACTATATAAAGAATAAAAGCCACAGCATTTTGAAAACCAAAACTGTTTCCCTTACATTCTGTTATAAAACATATCAGATTAAAATGGTATGCTGTACAGTGGTGTAGTGGTTAGCACTTTCACCTAGCAGCAAAAGGGTCACTGGTTTGAATCCCAACCACGTCACTACCTGCCTGGAGTTTGCATGCTCTCCCTGTGCTTGAGTGGGTTTCCTCCAGCTACTCTGGTTTCCTCCCACACTCCAAAGAATGCTGGTAGGTTAATTGGGTCCTGTCTAAATTGGCCCTAGTATGTGTATGAATGTAAGTTAGGGACCTTAGATTGTAATCTCCTTGAGGGTAGGGACTGATGTGAAGGTACAATGTATATGTACACTGCATAAATTGACAGTGCTATATAAGTACCTGAAATAAATAATATTTGAAACACTGCCAAATGACCCCTTTTTGGGAAGTGGACCCCCCAAATGTGATTATTTTTTTAAAACATTTTTTGGATATAAAGAGATTTGCAAGCTTCAGACTTCTGTTATTATTGGCAGAAAGTAAAGATGTCTAGACACTTTAAACCACCCGCAAAACAATCCAACACTCATTGGTGGTCATTGGCACTTGAAAATATCCCAAAACAATGCCACAATCATTTTTGCTGCCTCCTATTTGAAATAATTGTTTTCACTTCCTATCCCACAGACATAACAGGCAGGAAGAGGGAATATCTACAGAATAAGGTAAATCCCTGCTTCGGAAATTGTCCTTTGAAGAAGTGCTCCCATTGGAGGATTTCCCCTCTATTCCTGTGACAATTTAGCATTTTGGATTTTTCTACCCCTACATTATGTTTACAATTGTTACCAGGACAGATAAATGGATGAGTCTCCCCAGCAAGCACACAAACAACAATGCAAACCTGACAGAGTTTAAGTTTAGTTTTTTCTAACCCTTCCCCACTCCACCCAAAACCAAAAAAAAACATACATTTCAGAATATTTAATTATTTTGTATCTTTACACATTCTGGTGGGATTAGATGACTTCTATGTAGTAACCAGTGACTTTAAGCAGAACTAGCTCCTCCTATCCTTACAGCAAAGAAAGCTGTCATCTTAGCCTCTGTTTGATCTGCAGTTTCCATGGTGCTGCACATTTGATCATTTATGACAGCAGTCATTTCATGGCTTGACAGTTCCTTGGAGAACACAAGCAACTGTGACAGTTATTCACGGCATACCTTGATGGGTTTGGTTCCACTTTATATCTGAACACCAGGTGTGATCTTTATTGCATACTTACACTGAGCCAGCATGGGCCAATGTAAGTATGCACTACTACAGTGATAGCCACCATCCTATGCAAATCCTCTGCCAGTGGGTTCCCTATAAGAGATCACCTTGTATTAATTTTTAAAAAAAAGGTGTCCTATGAATGGTGGTAGTGTTGAACAAGCAAACCTCTGTGGTCAGTGCATAGTGGGGAAGCTACTCACACAGAATCTGAGCTGGACCCAGAACTTAAAGCGGAGGTCCGCCACCCACCACCACCCCTTTAAAAATTAAAAGTCAGTAGCTACACATACAGTAGATGCTGACTTTTAACATTAGGACACTTACCTGTCCTGGAGTCCAGTGATGTTGGCACCGCCACTGATCTTCAGATCGGCTGGTCGAGTGCTGCCACCACCATTGAGGGTAAGGGAACCCGGCAGTGGAGCCTTTCGGCTTCACGCCGGGCCCCTACTGTGCATGTGTGAGCTGCTGCTGTGCTTTCTCACTGGCTGGCAGCGGAGGAGGAGGGAGCCGGGCTGCTGACATCAGTGGCCGCGGCTGTGGCCCAGGCTCCCGGATGTGGGGGGAAAGGACACCTGTCAAAGGCTCAACAGGAGAGATTCCCCTGTCTACACTGTCTGTGTTGATGGGGAACTGAGGCCGCAGGAAAGAAATTTTCTCTGTCCATGAACAGCCTAAGCAGCTATCAACTTAGTTGTCAGCTTTCCCAGTGGACCCTGGGAGATATGCATACTTACATTGGACAAGCTGGACCAATGTAAGTATGCAATAAAGCTCATACCTGCAAACCTGCAATTCAGCTTTAAGGCTGAAATTTAAACTGCATGTATTGGCTTTCCTGTCTTCTCCTTTCTCTGCTCATCAACATGTTGATGACAGTTTAAAATAATTATTTCTGGTTTTAGCCCATACTCTATTTTAGACCCAGTGATACCATTACTGGGTCTCTGTGCTTCTCTGTAATGCAGGCAGATCCTGGCAGGGTGCTGTATATAAGCTCCTGAAAACATCACTGCATCCCACCTCAGTACTTCACTCAAAAGCCCTCAGCCCGGATACAAGCAGTCACTTGGCGGTTTGGAGGAGTTATACAAATATCAAAATGCCTTGATTGGTGGTCTGGAGGAGTGAGCATTTCTAGTCAGACTTCATTTACATGCAGACTACCCTAGGAAATGCCCCCATGCATTGATGGGCCTCCATGATTGAAGTAACCTAAATTCAATGAATAAAAGGGATGGGCCAGGGAAGGTCAGGGAAGAAAGGAATAAGTGATGTTGGACTCCTCAAGACTCTATCTGACTTCCTGCAGTTTCTAAGGCATGATGAGAAGCTCTCAGTGTGCAGTGAAATCAGAGAGGAGCCTATAGAACTGTAAAAGACTGAAGGTAATACCAAACAGATGCATCTTCTTCCAATAAAGTCCCCTGAGATTGTTATTCTGTTTGGTGACAGATTTTAAGTGGTAAGTAATGCTCTATAATACAGTATAGTGAATCCTTAAAGTGATATTAAAGGCAGATTAAAAAAAAAATAACATGTTATACTTACCTGCTCTGCGCAGTGGTTTTGCACAGAACAGCCTCGATCCTTCTCTTCTCAAGTCCCCTGCCGGAGCTCCTGGCCCCTCCCTCCTGCCCCCATAGCAAGCAGGCTTGCTCCCGAGACGCTGCTCTGTGTGTCCATTCTAACACAGAGCTTGGCTCTGCCCCACCCCCCAGTCTCTCCTCATTGGCTCACTGGCTGTGATTGACAGTAGCGGGAGCCAATGGCTCCAACTGCTGTCTCAGCCAGTGACGAGGTAGAGACCCAGGAGAGCTGCTGCTCTCATGCACATTACTGAATCCAGATGGGGCAAGTATTAAAGGGGATAGTATTAGGGGGAGAGATGGGGGTAAGTATTAGGGGGGAGCTGCTGCACACAGAATGTTTTTACCTTCATGTATAAAATGCATGAAGGTAAAAATCCTTGAGCCTTTACAACCACAGCCCTTGGCCCTTGAACACAAGCCATTTGTAAATAAATCCATTGCTCAAAAAAAAATACTTACATGTATCCAAAAACTCCTTGGAGAGGTACAAGAAGCTTACTGTGACACCACACTTTAGAATGTATCTCAAAAATAGAGCTCACTGTCAAATACCATTTACTATAATCCAGGTTACAGCTATCTTTATGTTCTTTTAACATGTTACATTTTCTTACCTTTTCTAGGTTAACGTAATGTACTTGACAGCAGCTGCAGTATCCTTGTCTATAATACCCCGGGGGTAAACTGCTTCCCAAATGCTCCTGGACTTGTCCATTACCACTTAAAAAATAAAGAAACATGAATATATTTATACTGTCTCTGGAAATCACAGATATTTTCAGAATCATACACGTGTCTAAAATGGCGCAGGCTCTGTTTTCCAGCTAAAAAAATATCTTTATACAAAAAAGTAATTTTAAGGATTATGATTTTCGTATGCTTTTTAAAATTTGGATATATGCATGATATCAGAAATTTTGACATGCTTTACATTAGAGCAGTCCTCACGGAGGAAGAATAGGTAGGTGGCTCAAGAAAATAGTGTCACTAAGCCCACATCATAAAAAAAACTATCAATAATTGCTGTATAACATGCTGTTCATACTCACTCAGTCACTATGATATTTTTTTTCTGTATTCTGCGAAAAACCTGGTTGATCCTGCTGCTCTCTATCTCCACCTTCTGTTCATATCCCCAATTCATCTAGGGATTTTGCAGCTGTGGTGGCAACTCTGCACATGCTCAGTTTTCAGTGATTTTCTATGCTGAATATTTCCTCCCTCTCATATTTGAGCAGCCCATGTTAATATAGAGGCACGTATGTGGATGTATACACATTGATAAATGACAGCCCACTCCCTCCCTCCTCCTCTATGCCCACTAACCAGCTAAACACAATGGGGGCGAGATATTACATGTGGATTAATGGTGGCTTCACCTCCCTCTTATTCTAAGGCACAGGCTTATAAATAATATATATCTGTATGCAAATTTCAAACAATTTATTGATATTATTTATTTATTACTCTGTAAATATTAAAATAATTAGAGTGTCATCGTCCACATACAGAAAGAGAAGTGATAATATAAATTAAACAGTATGTGTTTAGCATCACTTTAAGGTTAGGTCTGATTGGCAGCAAAACGGTTTGTCATAAAAACCTCAAAACATTTTGTTCTCTCTATTTCCCTCTGCTTTACAAAAGGCACTGCATGATTTACAAAAAAAAAAGCAGAGAAATGTATCTTAAAATTCAAGTCCTTTACTGTGTCGTAGGAAAGGTAAAAGTCACAGGTCAAATCTAATGTGTAGCATTCAACACAATCATTTAATACCTAAGAAGGGATATGCATTAAGCTAGAGAAGCGTAATTTTATTGCCTTTGATGTATCAGTTACACAGGCAGTTGACTTTTTAATTAGGCAGCTTTTCAAGTGAATTTCACAGACACTTGTATTCATAAATGTTGTGCTTGAGCAAGTTCACTTTCACTGTCTATGCCTACTATAGCTAAAAATAACAGTGGAACTGGAAGTACAGAGCTATGTGTGACTTCACAGGCACAGCTTAGTCCTCTTATCTTATCAAGCACATTCCAACTACACTTAGGGGTTCATTTATAATGAAGAATGGATATAAATATCCACTCTTCGTTATACTCCACAGAGTTACTCTATACTGTGGCCTGCTTTTTGCAGCCCATTCGTAAAACGCAGGCCACATTGTGGTGTGTGCCAAGTTCTCTTCATTTAAAGCCTAACTCCAGGAGGTTCTAGTGAACCTTAAATAGTTTGTTTGGATCAAGCTGGTCAAAATAATTTCCTTCGCTAACACTTGCAGCAGCTGTATGTAGCATCAGCTCCATATAGTATACAGCGCTGTGTTCCAGCAGCGTGAGACGGACGGTGGACAAGAAGGTGACGATCGCCGCAAGCAAGCGAGAGACGGACGGCGGACGGAGAAAGGCGGTGATTGATGCAAGCAAACCCCCATCTCCCACCCCGGCCCCAGGGTTAGACAGACTGACCTTAACTTAGGAGGCAGGGAGAAGGAAGAGCTGGGTCGCTGTTTCTTCTCTCGGCTGAACAGGAAGTGTGTCCTTCACGTTTGGCCAGAGAGTCCTAAGACTCCCTGGCCAATTGGGTCACAGGACCCGCTTCCTGATTGGCCAGGAGGAGAATCTGGAAGACAATACCGAACGTTAATTTGCTATTGTCACACAACTGGGTGGGCTCAGGGCGCAGTGTTCTGTGCCCCGAGCCCGCCCATTTTTGAAGCCAATTAGAGCATCAGGTTTTAATCATGTGCTTAAAAAAAAAACCTGTTGGAATCCAAGCATCCGGCGCCCTGCATGTAGATTAGGGGCCGGGCGCATAGCTTAGGGGGGCAGCGCCCCGTGCCTCATATGGATGGGCCGCTACTGCATTTCAGCAAAGCTGATTTCAAGAAAAGGGTTTATTGTGAAACTTTGGCTTTTAGAATCTCTACTACAGAGTACAGACAGCAATAAAAGCATTTATTTTAGTAGACTGAGAAAGGCTTAGAACGTCTAACAGGTTTTTATTGTATGTGTCCCCATTGTGTAGATTCTCCTAATACCCTGTGTTGTCAGGGTGGTCAGAATAGGAAGGAAAATGTCCACAACATGGACACAGATCACAAAAAAAATTATAGAGATTCAAATTCTTCCCTCGTGTGCAGTTTCAGCTGAGGGTTGGGACACAGGAAAAGCTTGCAATGCTGTCCAAGCTAGTACATTTTTAAACGTACTAACATATATTTTTATTATTTCATCTACAATGGAATCCACACTCTTAGCTCAATGTCCTCTATATATGTAATCATTGTAATAATGCATGGCAAACATGAAAGGTTTGACGGATTTTATCTCTCAAATTTCCTATATAGCTATTTTTCTACCAACATCTTTTTCTAAAAAATATTGTATAGTTACCATCCATTAGAAAAGTGTTTGAAGTCCACTGCATTGTAGGTCCAAATACATTAGGGTAGAACATAATGATAACTTGCTATAGACCAGGCAACATCCGTAAAGTGGCAATATAGAATCCGATAATCTTATTCCTTTACATCCAAGAAATAATGGATATGTGGATTTAGAATTAAAACAAAGATATCTTCTCTGAAAAGATCATCTTCCGATTTGAGAAGTACAATAATGTGTTGCTCTCATATATACTTCAAACTATTATTGTTTACTAGGCACTTAAAATATACTGATGAATGTGTCTCTTCATACATGTCATCATCGGCCACTTTAGCACAGATCCATGTCAAGCAGAATCCTTTACAAATACTTGCTCAAACATGTTTAGTACAAAATGTAAAATCTTCAAAGGATCTTTGTCTTATGAAGTTCAAATGGCACTACTTAGTTGTTATTGCACGTTGTACAAAAATGTTAAAAAGTAATTGTGTTTCATAGATTTATATAAATCTGAACATAATATGTAAGCTGGACATGATCTAATAAAACAGTCAAGAAAAAATCTTAGAACATCTTAGAACACAGACCATACAGGTATTACCATATATAATATTCCTACTTATTTTCGCTAATCAATTCATAAGCAGACTTAGTTATATTTTTATGAGTCATTGAAAATGAACATTTCATTGGAACTGGACTTAGATAGCTTTAGATTGTATACGTGATGGAGAGAGTTGCAAAGGGGCTTCTGTGTTAAGACCAATAGTTGTCCCCACCATTTAACTACTGGCCGAGTAAAAATGCTTATTCATTGGGGTTGATTTACTAAAACTGGAGAGCTCAAAATTTGGTGCAGCTTTGTGTGGCAGCCAATCAGCTTCTAACTTTAGCTTGTTCAGTTAAGCTTTGGCAATAAAAACCTGGAAACTGATTGGTTTTTTTTCAGAGTTGCACCAGATTTTGCACTCTCCAATTTTAGTAAATCAACCTCACTGTGTATCAATTGACAGCTAGATAAGACATTAAGGCCACTTTCACACTGGAGCCGGATTTACCACTGTTATAGCGGCGCTATGGCGGCGGGAGCGCGGTGCTTTTAACCCCCCCAAAAGGGGTTAAAAAGGGGTCAAGAAATCCGGGACACACCACACTTCCAAGACGGTGTGCAGCTGCTTCAGAAGCGCTGCTACTTTGTTTTTAATGGGCAGGGACGGTAGAGGAGCGGTGTATCACCACTCACCGCACCACTCCAAAGATAAAGGAATTTTTGTAACATCCTGCAAGTGCACCACCCCAGTGTGAAACCGGCACTATTTTTAGCTAAATAGCGCCTGTAAAGAGGCTCAGTGTGAAAGGGGTCTAAGACACAGTCCTAATGTTTTAGCATATCTGGCAACATTCTTCATTGTATACAGTTTATGTCAGAAAATAATTTTTATCCATTTTTTTCATAGTTTCTAATCTGGGGATCATGTCAGGATCAGCTCTTCCTATTGCAGGCTAACAAAGTTAAACCACTGTGTTACCTGAAACAAAGCAATAGATTTACAAAAAAAAATATTTTTCTTAAGAAACGATATACAATGAGACATAGGGGGAGATTTACTATAACTGGTGCACACAAAACCTGTTGCAAATATGCATAGTAATCAATCAGCTTCTAACTTCTTCTAAGCTTTGAAAATAAAACCTAAAAGCTGATTGGTCACTATTCACAGATGCACCAAATTCTGTCTGCACCAGCGTTAGTAAATCTCCCCCCATAATTGCAAACAAACTGAAAACTATATTTTGGGTTTACATACACTTTAAATAGTGCAACTCCATGATGACATTTGGAAGAGCTGCAGATTGTGGTAATAGTAGTGTTATTTACATGCACTGTTTTAGATATCCAATTTAATAGATGCAGAGGAGTTGATTTACTAAAAGCAAACAGACTGTGCACTTTGCAAGAACAGTTGCACTCATTTTCCCTAGAGTTTAGTGAATGCATGAAGTACTGCTGATTTTCATCATTCCATCAAGCAAAGATGCTGTTTTCGAATTATAAGTAGAATCAATGAATGGTCCTCTACCCGCGCAAATTCTGTGAATATCTGATGTGAGGCTGCTCATTATAAAGACATACAGTATAATCCCAAAATAGTTTGAAAAGAAAATTAGATTAACCGCTCCCTCACTAAGTGCATAAAGTGCAAAGTATACATAATTTTACAATTTCATAAAGTGCAATGCATATAAATAACCATCAGAGGCCGCCAGACTTAATGTGCAATATCAATGGATGACTATAAAGTGCGTAAACAAATTCATAAAGTGCAATGCATATAAATGGCCACTGGAGGCCGCTAAACTTGTTGTGCAATATCAATAAATTGATTTCAAGTGCATAGAATGAATTGTAATCATTCAAAGTAAAAAGACATGTAAAAAGCAATAACGTCTATTAATGTTAATTTCGAAAAATATTGAAACAATGATGACAACAATTTGTGTGTGTTCAGTGCAGTTTGCTAATTAGAAGATTTGTGGCCATTATTATAAGCCACTTACAGATATGGTATAGTAAATAGTATGACTATGTAACTACCACAGATAAAACTTACCTGTTACTGCTATCCAATTTAACCTCATTTTTCTTATCCACATCTGCAGTAAAGGAACACATGTAAATATTAGAGAATGTTAATATATACTATTTTATATAAATATATATTATAACATTAAATATTATCAGTGTTTGTGAATTTGGGACCTTTGATTACTGATTGGGTCAGGCTGCAAGGTGTTGTGATTCTATGGATATTTTAATCATTGTAACAAAGAAGCCGGAATTTCTTCAGCATGCGGTCATCCATCCCTGACTTCTTGATTTTCTATGGTACGAGCCAGACTGGCACCCAAGCTGTTTTTTTAATGCTTGTTGTGGAGGACTGACCTGGATCGGTGTGTAGTGTATGGTGATCTCTACCTCCAAGTTTGCTCTGGAACCCAAACAACCCTTACTCTCCAGGCAAATCCAAAAATGACAAGTACACCTCCAGATCTATTACAGAAAACAGTCCAGTTCCAAAACCGCTTAG
Source organism: Glandirana rugosa (assembly GCA_018402905.1). Taxonomy (NCBI): domain Eukaryota; kingdom Metazoa; phylum Chordata; class Amphibia; order Anura; family Ranidae; genus Glandirana; species Glandirana rugosa. The sequence continues at coordinate 290,791 of BLSH010247226.1, forward strand.
AAGTATTTCTACTCTACTACAGCCACGTTTTCTAGGTATTAGCTCTGCAACTGCCAAAACACATATATGAAAATTACTTTCCCCTGAAACTTTGAGTACAAAAGGATGTACTATACAAATATTTTTGTCAGTCCAATTTTGACTCACAAGAAAAAAAACTATGCTGTGAAACTAAACTCAAAATTTTAATTTTTTTAATTTTGAACATGAGTGTTTTGCTAGTAAAAAGTCCAATTAGCTCTTTTCTTATCAAGCATGTTTCAACACATAAATAGGTACCTCCACTACTGGGGATTGGAAGTTGTCCACAGACTTTATTAAGAAGGTCAGGCTTGAAAATCGGGCTTGCATAATTACGTAAAATGATGGTTTTGGTAGTATAGCTTGTATAAACTATATGGTATTTCCTTTAAAGAGGAAGTAAACTTCCCTGTATTGTTTTTACCTAAAGGTAAGCCTATAATAAGGCTTAGCTATAGGTACTGTAAATATCTCCTAAACTTACACCGTTTAGGAGAAATTCACTCTGTATGCCACCGATGATGTCATCAGCACATGCGCTCTGAAGGAATGGTGACCCGTGATGTTTCTTCAGAGCCCTGTGCCGTGACCGGAGGCTCCTGCATGCATGCCCGGGAGTGACGTCATGCGGCTCCTGCGTGCATGCCCGGGAGTGACGTCATGCGGCTCCTGCATGCATGCCCGGGAGTGACGTCATGCGGCTCCTGCATGCATGCCCGGGAGTGACGCCATGTGGCTCCTGCGTGCATGCCCGGGAGTGACGCCATGTGGCTCCTGCGTGCATGCCCGGGAGTGACGCCATGCGGCTCCTGCGTGCATGCCCAGGAGTGACGTCATGCGGCTCCGGCCAGTCACATAGCCAGAGTCCGCAGACCCGGAACGGAAGATGGGCGAAGATGGATGCGGCCTCCAGGGGTGACAATGAAGGATTTGTTTGTAGGTAAGTTTCACATGATGTGCTAGTATGCAATGACTTTGCAGGTCAGCAAAAGACAAAAAAAAGAGGAAGTGTTTACTTCCTCTTTAAAGCATTCTTTATACCAGTAAAAAGATGAATTTATTGAAATGTAAACAGACTTTTTTTTTTGAATTCTATTACCATGTCCTGAAGCAGAGGAACCTTCTTCAGATTGCCTTCTCTTATCATGCATCTGTATTAAAACAAACATTTAAGATATATATTATTTACAATCACCATCTTAAACGATCATAAAACAAGTGAAACGATTTTAATTTATTCATGTGATTACCTCATTATACCGTATTCTCTTTAACTCTACAAATCTGCATAAATACATTTCTGACATCATAATATACAAAAATTTGGTAATAAAAAAGGAACAGCACTTATTAATAAAGCAGACCTTCATTTAACAGCGTGCAGATACTTCCCTCAACCCCGATCCTTTACCTGCACAACATAAAAAGCCTACTGTTTTTTTTTTATTCCTTTAAAGTTTTTACTTAGCTTATTATTATTTTTTTATATACTTATGGTTGACCCATCCCCTGCCTCAATTCTCACCTAGGCAAAAAATGATGTAAAGCCTCCTCCTACAGCTTCCTGGGACAGGCTGCAGGAATCTTCCCGACAGCTCAGTAAGATTTATCTGGTGCTGCGTCATCTGGGGGTTGGCTGCAAGAACTTAGAAGAGGCAGCTGGCTCCCGATGATGAGAAGAAGGAAGATGGCAGCATGGGACAGTAAGTGCAGTGGAGGAATGTTGGGGTAAAACAGGACAATGCAGAATCTCTGGGCATGTCAGTATGATTTTCCTGGATAAAAAGTAGGTGCAATATTGGGAATAAATGAATTAGAAATGAGTGGAGATTATATTATCAGTCTGTTGCAGGCAGCAGAAAGCATTTATGCATTTTCCTCCTCCACAGTGATCAGACTGCAACATTGTAATTTTGTTGTAGCAAGTCACAGGTTGAGAGGCTGTAACAGAGGTCGATATGATATTTATGAACACAGCCAAGAAATGCTTAAGGGCTCTTTCACACGAGCGGATTGTTCGGATCCGCCTGTCAGTTTTTCAGGCGGACCCGAACCGACGCTCCATTGTCCTCTATGGAGCAACGGATGTCAGCGGTGATATGTCCGCTGACATCCAATCCACTCTGATCCGCCAAAAACAGACGGATGGAAACCCTATTTTCCATCCGCCCGGCGGATCGGATCTGATGAACACGGACAGACGGTCCGTGTTCATCCGATCCTCCATAGAGGAGAATGGAGCTGTAACAGGCGTGCAGAGACTGTCCTGTCATCCGCCGGCTCAGCGGGGATAAACGTGTGAAAGGGGCCTAAAACATACCTTCCCTGCATCTGAGCACCATAAACCAAAATCACCATTTCATTCAATTTTAATATCCAAAGCAAACAATCACCTTCCGTCCATATTTCTACGCTTTATTTTTTTGAGAAATCACTTTGAAAAACAGCTTCCTAGCAGTAGCCATCTTGAGTAAGGGCAAATGACTCATTTAACATTTACTTCCTGGAATCCGCCTGCCCTTAGCTCAAGCATGCATGCAGCATGTGCTTAGCTGAGAAATCCCATCCTTCTCTCCTCCCCTCCTGAAAACTCCTGGGATGTATGACTTAATTTGCCTAGGCATATATAGAAATCAGGGAGTAACTGAAGAAATGTAAAAAAAAGTTTAAAACAAGTAAATATGACATACTTTCCTATCTATTTACTAATTACAACAGTGGTGGTCACCTATTTACCATAAGGAGTCTCAAATGTGGCTCCTGACATTACCAAAGGGCCACACAGAATATATGGTGGATGTACTGCAACGCAAATAAAACTGCCAGAGCCGTCAACAATACAATAGCAGATGGTCAAAAACTATGGGCCTCCTACGTGGTCAGAGACATGCTTCTGGAGACAGTGATAGGCTAGAGACACATAACATGAGATTTTTAGAGGTCACTATTACAGACTCTTTACAAATCAATGCTGCGGCATTTGTGCAAGTGGAGGAGAGGATCCTATCATTCATCCGTCCCTCCCCTGTTCACAGAAAGTGCTGCATTCTGGGAAAAACAATACAAGCATTTTTTTTCTAATGAAATGGGGGGGGGGGGGTAGAAGGGGATGACAGTTGTCAGGAGACTTTCAAAGCTACAACCACTGCTCTTAACCCATGTGGCGCCATAAATTGACAGCTGTGAGTAGAATCAGTAAAGGGAGGATTTCTACAAGTAGAAGTAGCCAGCGGGACACAGGACACCATTCAATAAAGGTGCCATATTTCAAAAAATGTTTTTGTAACAACTTCAGCTTTAAGTTAGCCTTTACCGGCTGTTAATTCACATTTATTATTTTCAATCAGTTTACTCAGACTTGCAATATCAGCCTGAGCAATAGAGCAAAAACCACTATGTAGATCTGCAAAGTATGCACAACTGGTATATGCAAATATGACTGACCCCATGCACATATATAATTACAAACTAACAAGATTTTCAAAACATTACCACCTGGCCTCTTTGAATTTTTTTTTCAAACACATAGTAAAATCTGCATATTTTGCTAGAAAGCAGTAGACTAAAATGGTGGTAGTTGCAATTTTTTTATAACGTACAATATTTGTTTATCAAATGCATATTTTCAGGAAAAAAAACAACACATTTTTGTGCACACAAGCACAATATAACACCCAATTTTCGTTAACATATAAAAGATGGGGTTGTGTCAAGTAAATAAATACCATACATGTCACACCTTAAAACTAGTGAAATCGCGAAAAAATATGGTACCCATAGGCAACGCTTTAAAATTCTTTATAGATTATAAGTTTAGAGCCAACAATGGAGGATGAATTATTTCTCTTGAGTGGGGCAATTCATGTTCTTTTTTTTTTCCAGTGAATATATTTACACACAGATGTGCAACCTGAGTGTGCATTTTCATCCAGGTATGTGTGCGGCAGTGGGGGAGATTTTAAATTTTTTATGATAATTTGTTTATTTAACCCTTTTTTTTTCATTTAAAGAATAAGTTCACTTTTACAAAAAATAAAATAAAAATAATAATAATAATAAACGTACAGGTAAAAATATATGATTTTTTTTTGTTGGCACCTGTAAAGAATTGCACCCATGATCAGTAGATCGTGGGTGTATTGCCACAGTCCTGCAGACTGTCTGTGTAGCTGCCTGCCCGTACCTCCAATACGGGTAGGCAGTTACACTGTGACAAGAAGCTCAATTAACTACTTAGAGCGATTAACATAGCCCTGGTAGTTCTTTAAGAACTATATGCCAAAAGCCGCAAAGGCTGTTGGGACTTGTAGTTTTCCCATTCACAGAACACTGTAAATGGATGACAGTGCCACGTGGGCAAAGCCCCACACAGCCATGTCTTTTTCAAAGAAGATCCCCTGCTCGCTGTGAAAACAGGGACTCGGGCGGGCGGCTGGTGCGTTTGTAACAAGTTACATGTTGCACCCTGAATATAGGTGTAACATGCTAAAAATGGTGAACTTATCCTTTAACTTAATGTATCACACTAGCTACATGTGATACATGGGGAGAAGACAGGTCCTTTTTTATTGAGCCATCAGGGGTCTATGCACAAATTGACTACAGCAGTCGCAACTCTGAATTGGGAAGGGAGGGTAGGAATCTTTAGAACCCCTTAAAAGTTACTGGCAGCTGTAGAGGTAGACAAGGATTTAAGGCATAGTGATAAGATAACAGTATATACATCTAGCTTTTACAAGGATGTATTAAAACAATTGAAAATACTAGTTTTGTGTGCTGGCGGTGCTTTTGGTTATAGAGCAACAAGGAATTACCAGAAGCACAGAGCAGTTATTATGTTGCTCAGTGTCATCATCTCTTATTTCAGAGACAAAATGGCAGCATATTATCACTGGCTACACAGGCCAGAACCTTCAGGCTTATAGTTGTCTAGTTCATAATATATTATTTTTCCAGAATATCTGAGCCGACAGCTCCCTGTTTTCTGAATATGTCTTCAAGCTACTCATCAATTGTGAACAATTATTTTAAATGGTGGAGTCTGGAACTGTCAGGTTTGGGATACTAACCCTCTACATGGTGCTTAGTTGCATCTATAACTGAGCAAACACAGAGACTGTCCAATAACCATCGCCTCAGGAAAACAGCAATCGCTGACCCTCCATGAACATCAGTGCATATATTACCAAAAGTATTGTGACGCCTGCCTTTACACGCACATGAACTTTAATGGCATCCCAATTTTAGTCCTGATCTCAACCCGATAAAACACCTTTGGGATGAATTAGAGCGAATACTGCAAGCCAGGCCTTCTCAACCAACATCAGTGTCTGACCTCACAAATTCTCTTCTGGAAGAATGGTCAAACATTCCCATAGACACACTCCTAAACCTTGTGGAGAGCCTTCCCAGAAGAGTTGAAGCTGTTAGTATCTGAAAAGGGTGGGCCAACTCAATATAGAACCCTATGGACTAAGACTGGGATGCCATTAAAGTTGATGTGGGTGTAATGGCAGGCATCCCAATACTTTTGGTAAAATAGTGTATCCCTAACTTGTACACCTCCCGATGCCCAGTGCACACAGTGGATTTAGCCTAAAGGTTCTATTGACCTGACAATTTCAAACTACATTTACAGTTCGATGTGATTAGGGCCGTCTTTAATATGGATTGGTCCCTGGGCAAACATTTTCTTGCCCCCCTCCCCCCCAATGCAATTTTGCTCTTCATCCCAACATCTAAAAAATAAACACACACATAGAATTATCTAAATAAAAACAGCCATTTTCACATCATAGTGCCCCTTTACATTGCAGCCATTTCCACGTCATAGTACCCCTTTATATTGCAGCCATTTCCACATCATAGTGCCCCTTTACACATCACAGTACCCCTTATCACATCACAGCGCCCCTTTACATTGCAGCCATTTTCACATCATAGTGCCCCTTTACATTGCAGCCATTTCCACGTCATAGCACCCCTTTATATTGCAGCCATTTCCACATCATAGTGCCCCTTTACACACCACAGTACCCCTTAACACATCACAGCGCCCCTTTACATTGCAGCCATTTCCACGTCATAGCACCCCTTTATATTGCAGCCATTTCCACATCATAGTGCCCCTTTACACACCACAGTACCCCTTATCACACTATTCCCCATGACACCACACATTTCCCCGTGATACTACACCTTTACCGACGTTATATTTCCCCACGATACTG
>BLSH010247226.1:306008-332702 GCA_018402905.1 Glandirana rugosa
CCATTTTTTTTACACGTATTCTTCTCCCTGCACCCACTGTCACTTTTAAAAACAGCCCGGCCATGTGGGACTCTGCCCCTACAGCTGTATCATTCATTCATAGATTCCTGTGAATGATAAAATTACAAGTATCATCTTCCACTGCGGCAGATGTACTTGTAGTATGAATGAGCCCTGCTCAGCACGTGTAGTTTATTCGGTCTTCCTCTAGCTTTGTAACTGAAAGCCCATACAAAGATATGGGTACAGAGCTAGAGGAAGACTCTGAAGGATCCTGACTTTGCGCCCATGATCTGCTGTTCGTAGGTTCAATGTTCTGTGGGTCCCAGTAAATAAATAAATGCACATTTTTTTTACCTGCAAAAATATTTGCATTTATTATTTTTTGAAAGTTAAACTTAGCCTTTAATGTCAAAGTTTCTCATATGGACTGTTTAGAATCTCCTGAAGTGGTATCTCTCTCAAAAGAAATACCTGTGCCATCCCAATTGGCTTGTATCCGAGATTCTGGTAGGAGTTCGCTTGGAATAAAAAATTTAAATTATATACTAGTGGCATAGTGAACAGTAGATTTTCTAATAGCCTCTAAATGTAAAGAAAATGCAAACTGTGAGAAAATGTGCAGCAATTATGTGCACTGCATGATTTTACAAAAGTAGCAATTGTGTTCTCATTTCTGTGCGTTGCCTAGAAATACAATTCAGTCACAGTTAATAGGAGGCACCTCTTGCCATTTTCCAGCTGACGTACGAATGGAGTGAGTAGTAGTTAGATGCATAAATATTAGCTTAACAGAAATCTACTACATGCAATGTCTTGCTAAATTGTGAAAATAAGCCTTTTTTTTAGACATTCAACACAGGGGTGGTTTATGCACACAACTATGTGCCCTGTGAAATGTGGAATATGTGGACTTTTTTTGCTAATAATGCATATGCAATATGTCATAACAACTTACTAACTGCTAAAACCAACTGCCACTACTCCGTACTGTTACTCTTAAACCTGTCTGCCACCTTTGATACAGTTAACCATGCACTTCCCTTCAAAAAACACCACTCCCTTGACATCCCAGAATCTGTTCTATTCTGGTTCTTCTACTATCTATTTCAGCACACCTTTAATGTCATCTATAACGTTATCTCCTTCTCTGCTCTTACTCTTTTTCTGTAGGATTCCACCCAAGCCTCAGACCCGATCTATTCTCCCTCTACACCTTCTCCTTGCATCAGTTGATTACCTTCCATGGCATCCAATACCAACTTTACACTTTAATCCTGAACTCTGATCTCTCTTTCAGGCTCCACATTCAATCACTGTCCATATCTCGCCGTCTTAAGATATGAAAAATTTGCCCCTTTTTAGCAAATTATACCATGAAACTACTGATTCACTCCTTGGTTTTCTCACACCTTGATTATTGCAAATTCCTTCTCATTGACCTACCTATACACAGACTATCCCCCTTCAGCCTATAATAGATACTGCTGCTGGATTCATCTGCCTTACAAGCCAGTTAGAAGCCACTGTTGCCCTCTGCTACTGCCTCCACTGGCTTCTGCTAGACTAATGTATAAAATAAAAAATATTAACAGCATACAAAACCATAAATAACTCTGACCCAAGCCAATCTTATTTCAAAATATCAACCAAAATTGTCCACTCCCCTCCTCCCAGGACTTGCTTTCTTGCTCCTTTGTCACTTCCTCCCTTGCTTGTCATCTGAACTACCCTAGATGTTTTCTCCTCCTCTGGAACTCTCTACCCCAATCTGTCTAGCTATCTCCTACTTTGTCAGCCTTTAGGTAATCCCTGAAAACTCATCACTTCATGGAAGTCTATACCTCCTTACACTATAAACTGTATGTTTACTTTCTCAATCAGGCCATCCATCACAGTTATTACCTTTTGCATTACTTGCCCCTTCCTTGTAGATTGTAAGCTCTCACAGACAGGGAGCTCCTAATTCTCTTGTATTAACTGTACTGTATCCTTTTACTTTGTAAAATCCTGCACAAACTGTTGGTGCTATATATCTCCTAGATTGTAAGCTCTAACGAGCAGGGTCCTCTGATTCCTCCTGTATTGAATTGTATTGTAATTGTACTGTCTGCCCTAATATTGTAAAGCGCTGTGTAAACTGTCGGCGCTATATAAATCCTGTATAATAATATAATAATATCCTGCATAATAATAATCATATGGCCATAAAATCATTACAGGGCAAAGAGCTTAAAATCCAATTGAGCCCTCAAATTTTGATAAGGTCATGAAGGCAGGCTGCATAAAAAATAAAGAATCTTTGTGCCTATTTTTAATCTGTTAGTGCTTTGCTAATGTATCAAACTGTCCTGTACATGTAGCATGCTGGAGACCCAGCAGTCCGGGTCTCCCATGACTCAACACACCATCTGCACAGTGCTTTAGTAAACAATGCTGCTTTGAAAACATGAGCATTGTTGACTGGAGAACTGTGCTGGAGATGTGTTGCACCACTGGAAACCTGGTCCACTGGGCCTTGTGTGGGATTTTCTGCCATTACAGGGCAGTTTCCTATAGTAGTAAAGTAATAAAGTAGAAATATAGGCTTTTCACTTTGGATAGAGTAAGGGAGGGTTATAACTCCGTAAGGTTTGTTTTTGCCATCTGTGTCCAATTGGGGAGATGTAACTTCACTTCCTGTCTCATAGTCAAAACAGGAAGGATAGGAAATCCCTGCAAATGAAGGGAATCTCTTGGTCACCAGAACTACTGTTCCCATTGGAAGACTTCCCCTATATTACTTTTCTGGGGACAACCAAAATTTTTGGGTTTTCTTTTACTTTTGCTTTTAATCATAATGTAACACAGGACAAATAGAGAGGGTGAATTTCCTTAGTGGTGGCAATAAAAATGGCAGATGTTCTAATCATCTATCCAAAACAAAAAAAAAAAGTTTTGCCTATAGTTATACTTTAACACAACAAAACATACATGCTTTACTTTTTATGCAGCTGTACTGCATGTCATGACAATGTGAAGGTTCAGTTGGGCTTCAAGGTCTTTGCCCTGTCATGATTTAATGACAATAATAATAATTTTATACAAGATATGGCATGTACAGGTACAACCACAGGTAGGTACAGGTGGGTAGACACGTTTCACTCGGTGTCTCCGAGCTTAGTCATTACTCACTTATGCTTACCTGAGCCCTATCACAATCCAGCAATGTGTATGAGAGCAACAGCTCTTTCAGGTCTCTTTCTCCCCATTGGCTCACACAGCAGCAGGAGCCATTGGCTCGTGCTGTTGTTAATCGCAACCAGTAAGCAAATGAGGAGAGAGCAGGGGTGGGTTTGAGCCACACTCGGTGTGTGAATGGAAAATGTACATTTCCAGGAGCATGGCTAGGGAGCAAGCCTGTTTGAGTACCCTCATAGCAAGAGACTTGCTATTGGGGGCACTCAGTGGAGTGGAGGAGCCAGGACCACTGACAGGGGACCCAAAAAGAAAAGGATTGGAGCTGCTCTGTGTAAAAACCATTGCACAGGGCAGCTCAGTATAACATGTTTGTTATTTTTATAAAAAAAAAAAACAAACCTTTACAACCACTTTAAACTAGTTGCTTTTACAGTACACTTGGGCCGGTTCACACATGGACAATCCGACTTCAGGGGTGACTTTGCTATGCGATTTGAACACGACTTCAAGGCGACTTCAGCGTGACTTTGGGCAACTTACAACGCAACTCCATGCCAGGCCGGAGAAGGGAAGAAGGGGGTTGCCTGGGTAATTCGGGGGAGTAACTGTGTAAATTCTTTTCTTTTTCCTGTAAAGTCGCTTCAGTATAGATAGGGGATCCGACTTGGAGACGACTTCCATTGAGTTCTATGGGCACAACTCAGATAGAAGTCACCTTGAAGTAGTACAGCAACCTTTTCTAAAGTCGGAGCGACCTCAGTAGTGTATATTAAGATGGCTCCCATGCACTTCAATGGGATTTCTGATATCAATCGACTTGGGGTGACACAAGTCGGAGAGCAAGTTGCCCCTGTGTGAACCGGCCCTTAGAGGCATCTTTATAAAGCAGTGAGGGTGAATTTCACCAAAATTCACTGGTGGTGAATAAATCACTGTTATTTAAAATGCATGCACAAAGAGTCACCTGCAGTGAATGTTTGGTAAATGAACACATACTTGCATGAAGTTTTGTTTTTTATCTGCCTCAAGTACAATTTTAAATTAATATACAATTCTGTATATTTTATGTTGCGAATCTGACTGTCTTTTTGTTTTTTTAATTGCATGCAATGAAAATTGAAGCCAATTCTAAAGTCTGGTTGAAAATTTGATTTTGTGTACCTTTTTTTTACCTGGCAAAATCAGTACAGTGTAATTGCACTAAGGCGGTCCCCTTTCTCTATTTCAATTCAATCACCCTCCATAGCAGCATCTTTCTAAATATAAGCATATACCTAAATACCTAATGTTATCGGAAGAGGTGCTTTTCAAGGTCAGCAAAATGTTTGTGTCTTCAGCATCTGTATTGTGCTGTGCAAGCAAGTTCATGTATTGGGAGACACCACAGACAACAATGGTTATACCATAGTATGCTGCCAAAGATGAAACACTGTACACGCTCTGAGCAGTGTGGCAATGTAAATCACCCTCTTCTGTTATCGGAAGTGTGTGATTATATTTAGAAAGCTGATGCCCCAAGCTGTGGGGTGAATTTAAAGATTACTGGTTGTCAGACCATATATTACAGCTAAATTATTCCCAAAAGATTATATAGTCATTTAACATATTGTAAATATGTTATTTACCTGTAAGTCTCCTTTGTGTTGACATCCAAAAGGCTTGAGGTTGCTGCTGAGCAGCACTATCTTGGATGTGATTTCAGCAGCCCCACTTTCCTAGCAGCTACATATATGGTTAAGCAGGGAGGTGAGGGGAGGAGCACAGGAGCTAGGCCAGTGATGGCAAACCTTGGCACCAAAGATGTTTTGAAACTACATTTCCCATGATGCTCAGCTTACACTGCTGAGTGTATGAGCATCATGAGAAATTAAGTTCTAAAACATCTGGGGTGCCAAGGTTCGCCATCACTTAGCTAGGCTATCACAGACAGTAATTAGATACTCCCAGAAGAGGAGAAGGCTATGACATGCAAAGAAGGAGGCTGTACTCGAGAACTGAAAAGGCACATTGCAAGTGAATTAAAATGGAAAAGCAAAAGTACTGGAAAGTAAGCATATAAAGGGTAAGTGCACTTTAAAACAAAGTGCATGTATCCTTTTTGCCCATTTCCCCTAAGCAAACCTAACCCTCCACAGATGCATACATACCATAATCCAGCAGCTGCGGTTTTGCTGTTTGTTTACCATCATGGCTTCGCCTGCAAATTACAGCCCCATTAATTTTTATGGGGCTGTGTTCCAAGGCCGGATAAGAACAGGGGCAGTTCCATAAAAGTATATAGAGCTGTAACGCGCATAAAAAGCACAACAAAAGCATATGAAGCTTGATGTAAGCAAACAGCTAAACCACAGCTTTCAGATGGAGGTAAGTATGCATCTGTGAAGGGAGAGGGTGGGTTAAGTTAAAGGAGAAGTATGGCAATTGAAAAAAACAAACAATCATACTCACCTAGGTGGATGAAGCATCAGTCTGATGCTCTATTTTCCCCTCGTCGCCTCTAAGACCGAGAACCGAGTAATCAAAGACCACTAATCGCTCAGCTCTTGATCTTCAATGAGCAGAGAGTAGTGATTGTCAGTCACCAGCTCTCTGGGCTGTGGGGGGTGGGGGGGGGGACCAGCTGAGTGACGTCAGATGACTTTAGCACACTGTCAGCTGAAAACGATTCACAAGAGTGCAGAACAAAGTGCAAGAGAAGTGGTGCCAAAAGAGCTTCGATCCTACTTCTCCTTTAAATCAGGAAGCAAAAAGGATAAATGCACTTTGTTTTAAAGTGCACTTGTTGTTTGAAATACTTGATTTTCTGTGTTTTAGCTGCATTTTTTAAGTGTACAACGGTATCTCCTTAAAGTATATCTATAGCATTTTTTCTGTTAAGATTGTATTGCTGTCTGTGTCCCCTGCTCTTTTATTAACACCACTGTACTGTACACATCACACAAAATACTCCTTTAGGGGAATATATATATATATATATATATATATATATATATATATATATATACACACACACACACACACCAGTAGTCACAAAATAGAAATGTTACAGCATCAGATAATTTAATTGTATGAGTAGTTACCACTCCTGTTGAAATAATGTGCTTGAGTTTGTTATAAGAACTCTTGGCTAACAGAAATACTTAAACAGCCAAAAGACTGATACAGCTGCCGTAACTAGGCACATACAGTAGGTTTTATTTCCAAAAAATAATTATCCACAAGCACAAAGTGGGAATTTTGAGTTCAATTCAATTAAAGTCAGCATACAAAGAGAGAAAACACACATTTGGTGCAGATTGTTTAACTTTTTATTTCTTTTTCTTCATTCTGAATGTACAAATTATCTAGAATCATTCACAAGAATCCAGGAGCATTTAAATACCATACAATTATAAAAGAATTATAAAGGAAGTCTGCAAAGATTAAGCAAAATTGTACCAATAATTGATGCTTTACACTTCTCACACCTATCTTATGTATAAATGAAAGTATGGCCAAGTATAAATCTGCAAAAAGGAATGTAATACTGAAAAAACATATTTATCTATCAAACATTTTAATAAATCTGGTATCAAAAGCCCCATGAATAACATAAAGGTACCAGAACAGTTTAATAGATACTCACCTGCAGAAAGTTAAGCAAATAAAGTAGAGTTGTAGACCAGCCTTTAAAGGGAATGATGGAAATGATAGCACTGTCTGTGAATGTCCTCATTTATCCAGGTCGTGGCATAGCTAGTAGTAGTAAGTCACATTCAACTGAACTGTAATGGTGAAGGCGTTTTGACACTTAGCCCCATACACAGGCAGAATATCAGGCGGTATCGACCGGTTCAATAGAAACCGGCCGCCAATCGACCCGTGAGTATGGCAGCCGGTCTGACAGAAGCCAGCCCAATGTCTGGCTTCTGTCGAAGGGGCATGACTGAGAAAGGTCTGCCGATCAGCATGCGATCAGTGCTCTCAACCAATAGCTGAGAGCGCTGACTGGTGTGTTCGGGGGGGGGTTCCCCTGTCAGAACACAATATCTCAGCGGGGAGATTGTTGTATTAAAATTGGATTGTTAGTACAGGATCTCCTCCCTAGCTGTCAGTTTTTTTTCTCATTCAGCCTACTGGGTTGAACGGGAAAAAAAACGGATAGTATGCTTAATCAAGACATTTTTTCAGTTTTAACGAGTGTCAGGAACTTATCCCAGCATGCACAGCCACACAGGTAACTCAGTTACCTTAATCAAGTCACTAGGGAATGTGTTAAGGTAGATGTTGAATGTCCAAGAACATGGTGTATTTCTTGTGTTTTCCTTGTAAATTATGGGTTCCTTGTATATGATGGGAAGCTAAATTAGCATTCTAAGATAGGATATAATCAAATTGCCATGGTCTGGGACATGTTAATTGTAGGGTTTGAATGGCTAAAGGTGTGAATTGATTTCAAATCTCAGGGTAAAGTTGTTAAAACTGTATTATATATGGGTGACAGATGGTCAAGAACCCTAACCAATGCTTAAAGATACTTGTTCTAGTATGACATAGATGGCCTCTTTCATGCCTCTGGATAACCAGTTGTTCTATCCAAAATATGCATCCTACTATCCACAAACAATTGTTCTTTTTCCTTAAGGTGTAGGGGGATTGCTGAGTCCTGACCTGCAAGAGTCTGTCCTCATTTGTTGGGCCATGAGTTTGTTAAGCAGTTGTTTTGTTTCCCCAAAGTAAAGGTCTTTACTTTCCTCTGCCTCATATACTGGGCTACTTTGCTTGAGTTTTGGGTGTTAGATATGCAAGTTCTGTTTCAGTGCTTGGCTGGGCTTGTAAAACATAGGGATGTGTTGTTCTTGTGTGATATGTTTTTCTACATACGTAAATACTATATTGTGTGTCTTCTACCCTCTGTTGGACAGACCTGTGTTTTAGCTTGAGTATGTGATTGGTTTACCAAAAGCCCAGTCTTCGTAGTAACACACCTTCAAAGTTCTTCTGAAATGTCTGTTTTTGTCTTTAGACTTCGAGTTTGGTGTAACTATTTTAGTGTGAGGTTTCAGAATTCTAATGATCTAAATTTTTTGTTCCAGTGTTTGACAGAGTTACTCATGTGGCTATAAACACTTGGGAATGTTACTGTCATTCAAAAGAACAGAAGACAATGTAACATCAAATAAGTGAAATTGCAAGTACTGCTGTCTGTTGAACGATTAACAATTGTTGCTAGATATGTATACTTTAAATACAGGGAATGTTAACTGTGCTTTCACAGCTCACCATAACTGACAGTCACTGGACCTATATCTTGTTATCCTCACCACTGGCTATAATACATAATAACACAATCATTGGGAGAGAAGGGGATGTAGAAAAACAAATAATAGACTTTGCAGTCTACAGCAAGAAAAGGAAGAAGGTATCCGTGTTCATGGGCGCAATTGGGGGTGGACCACCTCTCCCCTGGCTGATCACCTGTCCGGGGTTGAGTGTCTCCTCCCCCTTCGTTGCTTCGGCATGCGTGACGCTGGCGCGCTGATTGGTGGCGACGCCTATATCAGGCGTCGCATGACGTGGCAATGGACACCTCCGGTCGCACTCATGCACTCCACTCTCAATATGGCCTTTGACATTTACAACATCACAGGTAATACACCGGTCTATGCTTCATCTTCCATCCACTTCATCCCCCCACCCCCTCCCCAGAGAGGTGTTGGGTTTCTTCATTACTTCTCCCTCCTCTGTTTCCATCCCTTTCTCCCATCTACCCCCCCTCCCTTCATACCTTCCCCCTCTATTCCCCCGTTTTCATTCCCATCCCTCTCTATCCCCATCCAGTCCACCCCTTCACACCCCAACACAACTCCTCACTTACTCACATTTACACACACACATTTTTCACTCATGCATCATTTTTACACTCACCATATATTCTTCAATGTTTATTACTTTTTACAAGCTCACAATGCTGGAGTTGTTCCCTTTCCACACTGGGCGTCGCCCTGGTTGGGGCCACCGCAATTTTTCCCGCCTCAGCTCCCGGCCTGGTTGGTGACAGACATTTTGTGTGCCCCGCAGGTGTACCGCTGGCGCGGTAAGCCTTATTCGTGGGTTTCCACATCTGGCGGGTGGCTCCCACAATTTACACTAGACAATACCTAATTTTTTCCAACATCTATTGCAGATGAAGTATAAGCATGCTCCTGATGAGTGATGTCAAATCACGAAGCGCGTAATATGTCCTACCCTAGTACCCTCTTCACCAATTATTGGGGTAACTCCCTAACAGGGCATCATCAAGCCATGGAGTACACAGATCACTACCTGTGCATTATAAACTGTCTATATACAATTTTAGATGGTTTGGGGAATTGTGTAAAACGTATGAAATTTATTGTTATATATAGCTTTACGATTACACTGTACAATCATGTCGGTTTTTGATTATGATACTGTTCAATCACGTCATTGTCCTTTATCTTGAATATCTGTATATGCAATTCATTATCCTTTTTATCATGATCCATCTTCTACCTTACTTCCACTGCATGTGTCAATCAAAGTCCCAACCTACTTCTAACTTTACTACAGCAAGAAAAGTAAGTCAAACGAAGAAAAGTAGTGAGCAGTTAGAAAATCAATTTACATACACACTATTAAATCTTTGCTTGTTTCTCTTAAAGAGACCCAGGCAAGATTAGACTTACACATATATCTAAATATTTAGCCTTAATATAGTATACTATAACTATACGGTCTAACTTATCAATGATTAAACATTGTCTGAGCCTGGCAATGTGGCAGGTTCTCTTAATAGACCCTCACCTTATACTTGCCTTCCCTATGCTTCCCTGTATCCCTGCTGGAGTTAGAAAGCCCTGTGTAAGCCCATGAAGGTTCATGTCTGTATTTGAAGATCCCCATCAACACATGACAGAGCTTGACCCTGCTAGTTGGTTGTGTAAGTACTGAGGTTACATGCTCTCCCTTATCTGGAAATACAGAGCACTTTTATGGCTGCAGAAGGCATGGTTCCCAGCTTTAAACACTTCTGACTCCTTCATCCAGTGACTGAAGTTTATACTTTTAGAGCAGCAGCAGTGAAATGGGAACATGGGTTAAATCAGGCCCATGGGCTGTGGTTGGTGGGCCAAAAAAAGGGCACAAGCTTCTTGCTATATAAAAACTGCCTGCACCTGTAAATGCTCCAGGTCAGTCCACTGTTTACCCACTGCAGTTCCTCAGGGTGCTTGTCAAGCTTGTATGACATTCAAAGACTTTGATAGCACCTATCGGTAAGATGCTGCACATGAAATGTTTATGGATACTTCATTACATCAAGAACTCATGACCTTCTGATACATTTCATGCTAAACAGCGCTTAGTCATAGTCTAAGTCTTAGTCACCTCTAATAATCAACTGGGGACTTACAACTGCTATCTTTGCCAAACTTAATATGATGATATAATTGCATTGCACGTGATAACCTCATTGTTGAGCTAAGCTTCGGAATTTCAGTTACTAAGTCTTTAATAGAGACTGCAGATTTGTGTTCTTGCTGTTTATACTCCCTCTGCATTTCTACAGCCTACTCTGGCTAAGTACCTTTTTCCTAATCGATATACAGCTGTCAGGTGACCCAGATCTTTCCCAGTTTGTCTGCTGGCAAACATAAGCAGGGGGAGCTTCTAGTCCTCTGCTGCTGGTCACATGTTCAAAATAAAAAAAACAGCCTTTGGAATACAGAGTAAAAATAAATAGTTAATATCAATAAACTGTTCTAAATTGTCAAACAAATTTATATTTGAACTCAAATATTTATTATTTTGTGGGAATAACATGGTGTGGGGGATTTCTGCAAGTCACAGGCTGTGTCACGCCCCTTCAGCCTGTGTCTTAGAATAAGAGGGAGGTGAAGCCTCCATCAATCTACATTTAATATCCCACCCCCATTATGTTTAGCTGGTTAGTGGGCATGGAGGAGGAGGGAGGGAGTGGGCTGTCATTTACCACTGTGTATACACCCACATGTGTGACTCTATAGTCACATGGGCTGCTCAGATGTGATAGGGAGGAAATGCTCAGGATAGAAACTCACTGAAAATTGAGCATGTGCAGAGCTGCCAACAGTGCTCTGAAAAATCCCTAGCTGAATTTGGGACTTGGACAGGAGGGAAAGATAGAGAACAGCAGGAGAATACAGAAAACAAATCTCATAGTGACTGAGTGAGTATGAACAAAATAGAATGCAGCATTTATTGATAGCTTTTTATGATGTGAGTTTAGTGACACGTTAATGTACTAATAGCAGACCCACTGAAATTAATGTGTTTTTTTTGCACCATGGAAACTGCTTATTAATACATGTGAGGGCATGTTAAAGTGTATACTGCAAGACCAGGAGGCTGGTATAAACTCCTGGTACCAGGTGTGAAATAATATTGTACTTTTTCATTCACTGACTTTTAATGCTATGAAGTTGCACTGAAAGATTTGGCACTTATTGTCTCCACCAAGCTTGGCTTCACCAACTTGTACCTACCAAAATGGCTATTTGGACACTTACTATGATGGACAGTCTCTTTTTTCAATAGGGAGGCTCAAAAATGTGCCATGTGTTTATCCCAAGCCCGCCCTTTACAGAATAAGGCAAGATTTGCACATAACTTAAACTTCCTATACTCTTGGATCTTCTGATCATTTTGACCTAGAGTTTGCACTGATGGTATCCTCTGCTTACACTTCTGTTGCTGCATGCCCAAACATTGTCCATCTCCTCCTCCCTGGTTTCCATGTGTCCATATACTTATGAGCTACATTACGTTAATATTAGGGCCTTTCTGATCACTAGTTGATACTCAGAATCCTACCATCCTGAAAATCACACTGCTGTACTACACATCAGGATTTACTTATGCCTAGACTCATGGCCTTGATAGTGAGTTATTTGTACTGATAACTGTATTATAACTGTATAAATAATACAAGCAATTGGTTAAACACTAAGCTATTTTCTGGCGTTCTGTCTTTCATTTATACATTATACTGCATTGTGTTTTTCTGAGGAAAACCTATTTAAGGTGTTTTGGCACAAAAAAATGGTATGTATACTGTTTTTGTGTTGTTCATCTGCCATTTCCCCTGTACTAAGTGGTGTTGCTGACCCAGTGGAGCAGTGCCATCACTTCCTTGGTCATTTGGCAGTGCTTGGGCCTTTCTCGGAGTTACTCTGCTTCCTCTACTGCTGTGTCTTCATGCTGCTATCACTGGAGAAAATAAGAAAGAGCAGCCCGAGGAAATCTATTTTAGCTCTGTAGCCGTCTGGGAACTTATCAGCAGGTCAGCAGGATGCAAATCAGACTAAAACAGAAAATCAGAAAGTGTAGTGGTGGGGTGATGTAGGAATTTGTGGAATGTCTAATGTCATCTTTGTAGCTTTATTTTTTTGTATGGTAGCCTACAGTGACTTCAATGCTTTAAACTGCACCAAATGCAGAACAGAATCCAATGCAGTGTCTTTTGTGCGCAGAATTGCGTCTGCTGCTGAACCACACCCAAACTACTGCAAATGGTTTTTGGGCCACTGTGCCACAACCTCCACCCATCAACTACTAGTGTGTGCAGTTAGGCTTAGTGAACACATTTAGACATACTGGTCTCCATTCACAAAGTGGTATTTTATCGCATCTGAGTATGTGGTAAGATACAGCACAGCGTTTTTCAAAAAGTTTTCTGGCATTCACTAAGAAAATGCTACTAAAATACTGTTATTTTATAAAGTCATGCTGTATTTAGTAGTGAAAACATGCGGTAATTTAACGCTTGACGGTAGCCGGCATATTTATTAACATTAATACATAGGCATAGTTAAGGAGCAGGCGGCCGCCCATGTCCTTAATAACTACTAAACAACATGGTTGTTAAGGAGCCAGCAGCCGCTGCAACAGCTGAAAGGCAATTGCCGGCAATTAACAGAGTGGAAAAAAAATGTTGTGCCCTCCCCAATTCCAAACCAGGCCCTCTGAGTCTGGTATGGATTTTGAACGGAACCTCTATGCCAAAGTTTTTTTAAAAAATGGCTTGGGGTCCCCCCAGAATCCATATCAGACCCTTATCCAAGCATGAAGCCTGGCATTTCAGGAAAAGGAGGGGATGAGTGAGCACTGCCCACTTCTTAACAACCTGTAGACATTCCACTCATACCACATGCCCGGACCACTACTTAACCACCCTGACGGTATTCCCGAGTGTGGCTCGGGGTTAATTTTCATTACCAAAAGCGGTAACCCCGAGCCACACTCGGGATCGCATCGCAGGATCAAGGCAATGTTACTTACCTTGTCCCCTGGATCCAGCGATGTCCCCCCGCTGTGTCATCCGGTGGAATCTTCGCCCAATGCCTCTGTGTTCTGGGCTCCGTTCCCTGCAAGCGTTGAGTCGCATGGGGGCGGAGCCCAGCGGCAAATTCAAAAAGTGAAACACACAGTAAACATACAATACACTGTAATCTGTAAGATTACATTACTGTATGAAATCATTTCACATTCCTTTTGTCCCTAGTGCTTTGTCCAGTGCCCTGCATGCACTTTTATATTATATATGTCATTCTTTCTGCCTGGAAACTTGAGAATGTCCATGGCATCCAAAAAGCATCCCTTTACGTAAAAAGCGGTTTTGGACCAGTTAGAAAACAGCGATAGTAAATAATAATCATTTGCAGAATTGAGCGATACTGATTTGTGGGGAAATTCGTCATCAGACACTGAAAGTGATGACAGCGACAATTCTGCAACTGAGCAAATTTCAGTGTTTTGTTTTTATTACATTATTGAATACATTTTATTATTATTAGATTATTATTATATTAATATTTTTGATAATTATTTGTAGTTATTTATTATATTATAATTTATGATTTTGTTGTTTCAAACTTTATCATACCCGGGATGTCTACTAGACTCTGGTTTGGACAGATTTAAGTGAGTTATTCCTAAGAGTTACAGGCCTACAATATAATTCTATGCGAAACAATGTACCCCCTTGAGATGCAAAAATCTGACATAATCATTTAATTATTTATTTCCTTCTGTGAATTGAGTTTAAGGCTTACCATACAGTATTTACCAATGTTTTGCGGTAAATACCGCAGAGCGGTATAGTGAATTGACAGTTACAGGATCGCATGTGATATTTAGGCAAAATGTGTCCGGACAACTAAATACCATATGTGAGTTCTTTTGTAAATGGAGCCCATTGACTTTATAGATGGTTGATTTTATACAAATAGCTACATTTAAATCCTAGCTTTGTGTGAAGAAACTTTTAGGACTTTTGAAGACCTTTAAACTTTTGTGACACTGTTGATTAGGTTTAATGCAAACCTGTACACTCAAATGCTACCTATAAATGGAAACTTTTTGAAAGATCTCTAGCATATAGCCTAATATTTATATGTGCCAAGACCCCTTTACATCAGGTCATAGAAAAAAGGACATCATAAATGAAGTAAACCCATGGATAAATTAAAAACCCAACATTGACCCCAGCATGTTCCCTGCTTCTGTGCTCAGTGATCTATGGAGAGTTCTGTTCTCAAATATGGTTTGTCCTCACAATAAAGGGAACTGCTCCAGACAAAAAATGAACCATGCCTGGGACCACCTCTTCCAAGTTGACCTGGGCACAGTATACTAAACTGTACTTGGGCAAACAAACTTGACCAAGGGGGTGAACCTTGCCCAGGCACAGGTAAAACTGCAAGTGTGAGTGTTCCCTGAATCATTTTTTTTTCATCTTGGATAGTCAGGAAGGGTTAGAACCTTTGTCAGGTTTCTAGTACTTGTTTGTGTTTATGCTGGGAAGACTCGACTTCTCTGTCTTTTTTGTAAACATTGCGACAGGGGCTAAAAGTGAGGGAACATCTAAAATATGGAGTTGTCAGTGGCACAGAAGCAGAGGTGAAACCTTCAAATGGGGACACTGGTTCCAGGGACAACTAAGAGAAGATTTACCTTACTTTGTAGAGATCTCCTCTCCCTTCTTGTGTCTCAAGATAGGAAGCAAAAGCAAATCATCCTAATGGAACCATTTTAGATATACTTTAAATTCAGAGCCACTTAAAGCCCCGCCGTTTCTCCCTCTTTTGATTGTACATAACTCTCAACTGTCCCTCTTTTGGATAGGTATAGTTTTTTTGAACCAAATGTTCCTGATCCTCTTTTTTTCATTTGTTAATCTGATCACAGGATCCATTTGCATATTTCAATTATGCATATTCATATGTCTCATATGAATTTTTGGCCATTTGTATCTATTTTTTACCTCTATCCTGGGTGACCCCATTTGCAATTGGGCTCTGTTATTAAAATGTTTTTATTTTGGTGGGTAAAGATAGTTCCAGATATACATGTTTAGTTCCCATGTTAACACCATTTAGTTTGCAGAAAAAGGACCCAGCACTGCCATGCCCCAGTTACATAGACCAGGAAGATTTATAATACAAAAATCGACTGGTTAAACCTATAAGTGTTTTTCCACCACTACTTTTCCTTTATGCTGGCTTTTCAAAATAGAGAATGAATAGATGAAAGATTTTGTGCACTATACACTTTTGGTAGTTATATAGTACCTTTTTACAAAAATCTATATATCAGGCCAAAAAAAGGTAGAAAGGGAGATTGGTTTCAAAAGAGACAACCCCTGTAAATGAAGGACATTTGGAAGCTATAGGTATGTGTTAGTGCTCTTTTACCACCTATAGCTGCTGCATTTGTCTTATCCACAGGTTCACTTTTATTCATGGTGTGTTGTTTTCACCCATTCAGTATACATACTGAGGGTGATTTATTAAGGCTTTTTTCTGGTGTGATGTGATGTGGATGTAGGCGGAAGCCTTGCACCAATTCATGAAAATCCTATTATATTTTCATTGTTAGTATAAATGTATGTGACTCTTTTAAGTAGTTATGTTTGTGACGCTTTTACTGTTTGAAGCTATTGTGACAAAAGAAAGAAATACTGTTATATTGGTGATAAGGAAAGTAAAGTAAAGGTAAATAAGGCCCCTTTCATGATTAAAGTGGATGTAAACCCTCCATATACCCAGTAAAGTGAATAGCCTCAGATGATACACAGGGATGAAACAAATCCCCCTATATAAGTTTTACATGTATATCTGCTGTCTTCAGCTGTATATATCCTTTAGAAAGATCGTGTTAACATTTTTCTCTTCCTGGTTACCAATGGGAGTGGATCATTGGCACACAGCCAATACAGTTGATTGGAGGAAAGGCACCCTCCCACTCTCCTCAGAGGCAAAGGAAGAAAGCAATGTGCATAGCTCTGCTCTTAGACGGCAATGTGACTGCTAATCTATTTATAGCCACCTCCCCTGACAGACACTTCTATCTGCCATCTCGGAGAACGTGTGAGAGCTTTTCAGGCTGATAACAAATCTATGGAGCAGGAGGCAGCTACGGGACATACTGCTTTGAAAAGAGATAACAAAACACTGCAGATCTATGTGCCCAGCTCAAATTTCATGAATCGGGTTTACATCCACTTTAAGGGCTGGTTCACACTGCTGCAATCCCAGAGATTGCATATGATTCGCACCGCACTGCAGTGTGAATCACATGCGATCTCTGTGCGATGCAAATTCAGCTATAGAGATACTATGGCTAAATTTGCATCACAATCTAAGCAAACTCACACAGGACCCTTTTTTCTGCAGGGGCAGAATCAGATCGCATGGGTGTTCACACCATGCGATCCGATTCCTGTGCGAGTTTGCAGCTCACAGTGCGATATAAGAACTGATTTGGGGGTGTCATTAGCTTTCTATTGACTCTCCCCACAGTTCGCATATGGCAGTATGAACTGCCGCCTGGAGACATGCGATGCGGGAACCCACAGTGGATTTGCAGGGTTCCCGCATCGCTGCAGTGTGAACCGGCCCTAAGAAAATTATTGACTGTATTGCACATGTAATTTTTTTGTGTAACTCTGCAACAAAATGTATCTTTAAAGTCCAACCAGGACACAGGAAAAAACTACCCTTGCAGTGGCCTCAACAAAAATTAAATGATTGTTTTTCTGCCTCGAAGACTAAGGTGTAATACTTACTTTAATTCCCACTCCAGCAGGGTTCCTGGTGCAACAGATCCCGCAAAGCCTACTCTCTAAGGCAGGAATAAGCAATTAGCGGACCTCCAGCTGTTGCAAAACTACAAGTCCCATCATACCTCTGCCTCTGGGTGTCATGCTTGTGGCTGTCAGAGTCTTGCTATGCCTCATAGGACTTGTAGTTCTGCAACATCTGGAGGTCCGCTAATTGCATATCCCTGCTCTAAGGCAATCACCCTCCTACATTCTCCATGTATAATGCAGGGTTAAAGTATAACTAAAGGCAAAACCTTTTTAGCTTTGGATAGAGTGGAGAGGGATTAGAACACAGTTTTTATTAGTGGCTGTGCCCCCGTTAAGAAGATTCCCCCTCTCTTTTTTGTTCTGTTTACCATTATCATTTAAAGTGAAAGTAAAAGAGAATCCCAAATTTTGGATTGTCCTTAGAAAAGTGATAGAGGGGAAATCTTCCAATGGGGATGCTAGTTCTGGTGATTTGGGTTTCCCCAAGAAATCCCCTTGATTTGCAGGGATTTCCTCTCACTTCCTGTTCGGCTATGGGACAGGAAGTAAAGGGAAATCTCTGCAATGGGACACAGATGGTGAAAAATAATGTGATTATAACCCTCCCTTACTCTATCCAAAATGAAAACAATGATTTGCCTATTGTTTAACTTCAATAGCTCTGCACTCTATGAGATGATGAAGAAGGACTACTTGCAGCCTGTAGTGCCAGAACAGGGGTAAGATAAGAAAAGCCATATTTACATTTCCCCCTAGTTGCTACAAGGGGAACTGCAATGATTTTTTTTTCCAGCCCAGAGTGAGAGTTAAGTGCCAATGGAATTGATATGCCACTTCAAAGGAGAGATGCTTGAGACAATTTTGTGACAAATTCATATACAACTTACCAAAACGCTCATGAATCTGTTGCACCTTTCATCATGTGTTGCACTACCATGAGACAAATACCTAGGACACTCTTTAAAGCAGAACTTCATCCTAAAAGGGAAGCGGTGCTCTAACACCTCCTTTCCAACCTCATCTCCGAGTTTTTTGTTTTTGGTTGGGGGGACGGATCGGATGCCTAGTTTTGACAGGTACCTTCTTCCACTTCTGCTCTGAGCGCCTAGGACTCTAGGGACTTTAGGACACGTCACTGGTTGTACAAGGCTAAGTGACCATTCATAAAGCACAGCATGGGTCACGCATTTGCAGGTGGAGGCCGCAAGGAGCCACAGACGGCTTTCCTTAGCAAACATGGCATTTAAGTTACAGGGTAACTTCACTTTCGTGGAGGAAAAAAATATATAGTGTATACAATTGTGCCACAAATCATATTGTTATTGTTACAAATTACCTTTCCTATTCAATCTGCAGCTCGGTAATTTTCTGAAAATGCAATGCAATATGGCTACCTGGAGGTGTTCTGTACACAAAACGAGTACAGAACACACTCCAGAAACATCATTTTCTTTTTGTGTGATTGGCTTACAAATTTTCCTAGAAGTCATCCCTAAGATACAAGTCAGATTTCAGGCATCCCCTGTCATTTTTGGTGAGATACTTCCAATAGGAAATCACGTCTAAAGGGATGCAGAATCTGCCAATTTCCTTATTAGAGCCCTGCAGGTTGCAGGTGCACAACTGATTGATAATTATGAAACCACTCCCATTAGACTCACTTAACACATGGACACAGAAAAACACACAGGTATTTCTTCAGAATAACAAAAGGTAGCAATCTGCAACAACGATTGTTAAAATCCTTGCAATGTGCATAGATCACCCAGAGGGGAATGTTTTTTTTTTCAACAAAAGTGGAGTTACTCTTTAAGATTGAAGAACTGCTTTAAAAATTCCAAGGACTGTGTCTAAATACTGAGCTATGTATGATGAATCTTACAATAAAAGTCACATTTAGGGCTAGTTCACAGCATAGAAACGTAGTCCGGATGCGTTCTGCATGCTTTTCTGCATGCACGTTTTTGACGCGTTTCCAGTGCGTTTCTCCCCCTCTTTTTTCTTAACCTGAATGGCAAGTTCCGGTGCGTTTTTTACGATTTACGGTGTGATTTTACGCTTTCTGTGCATTTTTGGTACGTTCCGGTGCATTTTTTACGCTTTACGGTGTGTTTTTACTCTTTCTGTGCATTTTTGGTACGTTCCGGTGCATTTTTTATGCTTTCCGGTGTGTTTTTACGCTTTCTGTGCATTTTTGGTACGTTCCTATGCATTTTTGATGCATTTTACTGCGGTCCAGTACAGTTCTGTACATAAAAAAATGCAACTTGACAAGTTTTTTTTTTTCTTTCTGAAACGCACAGGAACAGACTGCACTGGTGTGAGCTATGCCATTGAAATTACTGCGATTAACTTTCCTTGCGCTTTTCATGCATAAAAAAACGCACTGCACAACATCCGGTGTGAACTGCCCCTTACAGAGAGGGAATGGTTACAATGATCATACGGAGCAGCAAAAAAAACAGGCATTTGTAAAACTGAAGCTCTATGAAAAAGCATCCAAAGTATTTAACACGCCTAGGGCCCTGGTCATCCGTAATCCAGCTCTGGCGCTGCCTACTAGAAGGGCATGCACATTAAAATGTGACAGAGAAGCTCCGACACATTAATATCTATATCACTGGACACACCATGCAAATATGGGAAAACAACTACAATATTATTAAAATAAAAAATATATTAAAAACTATTTATTTGGGTGATAGTGTCCCTTTAACAAGCAGAGTAGTATGCATATATACTGTCAGCCAGGCTCTCTAGCTGGTTTGTATATACACATAGCAAGACTACATACACACATGCTAGCTTACAGATCATCAGGAAAGCCAGGGCTGTTAGTAAACACAGGATTTGTGTTGGGCGTGGATGGTTAGTTCATGGTCCCACCAGATCTCACCCTTAGTGATGGACAGAGCTGGGATCCTGTTAAACCGAATTAGCAGGCCTCTCTTCTACTACTTTCCCAGGTTCCATCCATCTCTTTCCGGGGTTTCTCCTGAGAAAGGGGACTCCCAGCATCCCTTTAGTTGTGCACATTTCCACCCACTAGGTGGTGCTGAACATTTGGCAATCGTTCGCTCACATAAAGCGTATTTAAAAACATAATGGTTTTCGTTGCAGCTTACCAATCCTTAAACGCAGTGGCTCCATTCATTTTCTCTCTATTTACGTTTTTTTCTCTTTAGCGTCGCCTGGTGATTCTACTATTAATACATCTGCTGTCTGACAACCTTCACTCTCTGTGACGCATCACGACAACAGAAAAAGAACTACTGGGAACTCCCTTATCTACTTGTACATTACATAGATGGGCAAGGTCCTGGGCAAGGTCCACAATATATCTGTCAACAGTGGCAGATGTAGAAAAACACATTCAATGCATAGCTCCCAACTGTCCCTGATTTCAGGGGACGGTCCCTGATTTCCGGAACTGTCCCTGATTTCAGTGAACTGTCCCTGATTTCGGGAACTGTCCCTGATTTCAGTAAACTGTCCCTGATTTCGGGAACTGTCCCTGATTTCAGTAAACTGTCCCTGATTTCGGGAACTGTCCCTGATTTCAGTAAACTGTCCCTGATTTCAGGGGACTGTCCCTGATTTCGGGGGACTGTCCCGGATTTGGAACAATGTCCCTCTGTCCCTCTTTCCTCCTCATTTGTCCCTCATTTTGGTCTGATCTATATAGTTGTATATAAAATGCACTTTTTATCTATCAAAAAGTGTTTCCCAGTGCTAAACTTTTCATCTGATTTCTAAATTGCTGCATTTGTAAATTCCAAATGCCAATATAAAGGAATAGCAGTGGTAAAAAACCCCCACAATCTTGTTTTTTGTCCAATTCTCCTTTAAGGGGGAGTGGCAAGGGGTGTGTCCAAAGCCTGCATACTTTTGCTGATAGGTGTCCCTCATTTCCATCTCAAAAAGTTAGGAGGTATGTCAATGGTATATTAAACAGATCAAATAGCAAAAAAAAAAAAAGTTAGTTTTTAGTGTTTCCATACATTTTAAAATAATCCTGTTATAAGGCAAGGACGTTTGCAGGTCTCCTAAAAAAAAATCCTCTGATGCAATGAAGCCGGCTTCAATTTGTGTTTGTGTATCTAAATCTGCTAGTACTTCTAACACTCCCCTCCTCATAGATGGACAGTGCTGCTGTCCAAAGGTGCCTCCTGTGTCTCAGCAATACAGGATGTGGGTTACTAGCCAGATCAGCAGGTGAAAACAGAGGGAAAAGCCTAAAAAAGAAAGCTAATGCAGCTATCATATCTAATGACTGGTACGCTACAATATATTGCATTTTTGGTTTTGGGTTTATTGCCGCTTTAAACGAAGGGGGGGGGGCAATTTACTTATTGTATTGTTATTTGATAAACTATAGAGTGTATGGTATATGTACATGGGTAACAACCTTTTTTTAGAAGGAAAACAAAGAGGACATGCTTTGCTGCAAATTACATGGGAGCCTGGAAACTGGTGCTCTGGTCCAGATGTCTTTGAATGGTAGCAATAATCATCTAATAAAATGAAGCTACTAGGTAACATCCATTGCAACAATTCTTTATTGGCTACATGGCAGGATACAGCAGTAACACACCAACGCGTTTCAGCTGAAGCCTTATTTGTAGCATGTTTGTGCAAACACTGAACACTTACTAAAATAGGAATCCTCTTCCAGATTAGGGAAACAGGTGTAGATAATTAAAACCTATTAAACAGCTTAATCTGCTGTGTGAATAACAGAGCAATAGCAACAGTAACGAAAATCAATCATCATGTAGAAATGTCACATAAAAATAATCATGTTTTAACCACTTCAGCCCCGGAAGGATTTCCCCCTTAATGACCAGAGCACTTCTTGCTTGTCGGCACTGTGTCGCTTTAACTGACAATTGCTTAGTCATGCGACGTTGTACCCAAACGAAATTGACATCCTTTTTTTCCCACAAATAGAGCTTTCTTTTGGTGGTATTTGATCACCTCTGTGTCACTTCTGATCAGCGCTATAAACAGAAAAGTGCGACAATTTTGAAAAAAAAGCAATATTTCTTGCTTTTTGCTAAAATACAAATCCCAAACAATATAAAAAAAAAAATGTATTCATCAGTTTAGGCCAATATATATTCTTCCTCATATTTTAGGTAAAAAAAAAATTGCAATCGGCGTATATTCATTGGTTTGCGCAAAAGTTGCCACATTTACAAACAATGAGAATTCATTTATGGGGTTTTTATTTTTTTTCCTGTTTTACTAGTAATGGCAGCAATCTGCGATTTTTAGTGAGAGTGCGATATTGCAGCGGACATGTCGGGCACTTTTGACACTTTTTTGGGACCATTGGCATTTATACAGCGATCAGTGCTATGAAAATGCACAGATTACTGTGTAAATGTCACTGGCAGGGAAGGGGCTAACACTAGGGGGCGATCAAAGGGTTAACTGTGTTCCCTGGGGGTGGATACAGATCGTTGCAACCATATATAGGATGCATCCGATCACACTCCTCTCCCCTGTCGGAACACACACGGATCCCCGTTTTGTCACTGCAGGGGGGTTCCCGGGTTGCTGGTCAACATCATGTCCGCCCTACGGGCTCCCTGGCTTCCCCGCTACACAGGGAATGCGGGAGCGTGCCTCCGGTGGCGAGCACTCTCATGATCTGTGATCTCGCAGCCACCGTCAGGTGATGGCGATATCGAGGCCGTCAATCCACGGCGGAAGGTTGGCAACTGGTTAAATGATGAAAAACATAGTCTGGGACTATACATGGTCAGACCAGCGTCTCTAAGCAGACTGGAAACATTAAAATGAAAAACTGCTGTGCTATCATAATAATGGTGTCACCCTCTGTGTGACATATCGCTAAAACGTTGTCAAGAGTTTTTTTCACAGCATGGAAAGATATTTCTTTGAAAAATAAGTCTATAGGGCTTGGCCCTTCCACACTGTCACAATTATTTTTTAGCTTCCCAATTAGTCACGGCTGCCTGGTGGCTACACCCGGATACATCCAACCCCTCCACCATACTGGCAGCTGCAGTCATGCACCCTAGAAGCCCTCCAGTTTCTTTTATTTAGAAGTCGTAAAGCTTCCAAACGACCTTTGGCCTGCTCTCTTCCATCTACAATGTCCCTGCCTTTTACTATTTTAGGTACCTGTGATTCTCCCATGCTTTCAGCTATAAATTTATGCACATGTCCTGGACAATTCAGTTGTCTGATTTGGAGCATGTTCTTAGAACAGATTGTGAGGGAAAAACCCACTTCCCACTTATATACTCACCACGTCTCTTTGGCCTCAATGGATTTGCTGGGGATTTGCTGTCAATGATTACTGGTCATTCCAGATAATGATGATTGGGATGATATGTGGCATCTCTCTTTTTGTATGTTGGTTTCATCAAGAGATCGTTGTATCCAATTCAAAATCGCTTATAGGGCCTACTACACTTCCTATAGGCTTCATAAAATGGATGTCTCAGATTCTCAAGTGTGTTGGTGGTGCAGCTCTTCTCCCATATTTTCTTAAAGCGGAGTTCCACCGTTTTAAAAGTCAGCAGCTTCAAAAAGTGTAGCTGCTGACTTTTAATAATCAGACACTCGCATGTCCCCTGGTCCAACGACGCAGCTGCCTACTGCCTCAATCCTCTCCCTCTCCTTCGTGTGGCACCGGCATAGCAAGTGTGGGCGCCAAGCTTTGGCTTCAAAGTCAGGCTTGCACTGTGCATGCGCCAGCCACGCTGCGTGCTGTGAATGGCTGGGCAAGCTTCTGGCACCTATGACGTGCCCCAGAAGTTTGCCGGGAGGGAGGGGGGAGAGGGGAACTTACTTCCGGCTCCGCGGCACCAGGAGAGGAAGTGGGAGCTGGATACATGTAAAAAACAGGTACCCCCCCCCCCAAAAAAAAAGCATTTCAGGGGGTCCCTTCACTTAAAGTGAAAGTTCCACTTTTGAGTGGAACTCCGCTTTGGGAGGAAGTGATGCGGGTGATAAATACAGTAGCACATACTTCCTTGAAGCCCTCTGTGAGCCTTTGCCTGTTGAGCCTGGTAGAAAACACGATCCCCACAATAGGGAAAAGAACGATGGTTGGACTCCTCCTTTTCTATGCCCGTAAGGCCATCACTATGAAAAAATCCACACTGTGTGTAGATTAAATGGAATGCTTTTTTTTATTTTTGCAAAAGAAGTACATTAATGCTATATTGGTACAAAGGGGAGCTAGAATTTAGAAAAAAAGGTAAATTAAGCTTTTAATCGAGGTTGCCCAAAGAAATATGACCAGATATGAACTAAGTAGTTGGCAGAACCTGCTACGGCCTCGGTTCCCCCTACTGATTAAAATGTTTTGCTGTTCTCTTTATAGGATTCTTAGTTTACCCCAGTATGGGGACCCTCCCTTGCCACACAGGGACATCCACCTGTTTCTGATGTGTAATATTTTCACGGTGCGAGCCACATCCAAGTGTTTCAAGTAGTATCCTCACCTATTCTTTGGCAATCCGACTGCTATTTACTTCCAGCCCCCGCGAGGGCCATTTGCTTGTCCGTTGTATTTATTGTTTGTTTACAACCCCGCCCATCCTTTTTGACCCCTCACACTTCTCATAAGCCCCACTCCTTATAGATTCCACCTATTGTGTCAGGAGTACACAGCCCAGCAACACCAGATAGGGTATACAGCATCGCCAGATATAGGGTATACAGCATTACCAGATCTAGGGTATACAGCATCACCAGATAGCGTATATACAACATCACCAGATAGGGTATAAACAGCATCACCAGATAAGGTATACAGCATCACTAGATGGGATGTATTCGTATGGGATGTATACGGCATTACCAGATAGGGTATATACAGCAGGGTATACAGCACCAGATAGGGCATATACAGCAGGGTATACAGCACCAGATAAGGTATATACAGCAGGCTATGC
This sequence comes from Glandirana rugosa, assembly GCA_018402905.1. Classification (NCBI taxonomy): domain Eukaryota; kingdom Metazoa; phylum Chordata; class Amphibia; order Anura; family Ranidae; genus Glandirana; species Glandirana rugosa. The sequence continues at coordinate 331,257 of BLSH010247226.1, forward strand.
AGCACCAAATAGATTATATACAGCAGGGTATACAGAACCAGATAGGGTATATACAGCAGGCTATACAGCACCAAATAGATTATATACAGCAGGGTATACAGAACCAGATAGGGTATATACATCAGGGTATACAGCACCAGATAGAATATATACAGCACTTACACCACCCCCCTCCCCCCGTCGCAGGGCTCACAGCACTGACAGTAGATCCCCCCCCTCCACCACCCCAGGGCAGTCGGGACATCAAAGTCCCGCACTTACCCCATCTAAGAAGTGGGCAGGCAGGCAGCGTTGTCTTGGCGATTGGGAGCGACTTGGCTTTACATCCCCCTTCTCCTCTGAGAAAGGTGTCCAATAGGATCCAGTAACATACCCTCGCTTCTTGATTGGCGGAGAGGCAACTCAGTGTTAGAAAAGAAAATATTCATTCTAACATGAGTGGGCTCGTGGCGCTATGCTCTGTGCCACCAGCTACTCTTTTTTGAAGCCTATTAGAGCCTATGGCTCTAATCAGGTGCTTAAAAAAAAAAAAAACCCTGCTACGGTAATTCATGTGGCCAGTGTCCTGAAAGGGGCTGGCCGCATGAATAGGGGGTGGTTGCAGCGGCCATGGATAGATTTATACTATGCGTGGAATCTATCCATTTAGCATAGATGGGGGTGGCGAGGATAGAGGGGGCAGCGCCGTGCGGCCTTAATGGATGGGTCGTGCCTGTTCTATGCTTTTCGTGAGTACTAATACAGATGTTAAAAAAAAAAAATAATAATAAGTCTATATACTGGGTCACTGTATTCAGAGATCCTTCTCTGGTAAACATTGATCCTCCTGGGCCCCTTGAAGACCTGGACTTCACAGTGTCAGACACTTCAGAATTTATGTCTGAAGCTTCCAGTGAACTGAAGTTAGCCCTTCTGTCACTGGTGGAACCAGATTTGTTTTTGTTTAAAATAGAATGCAACCTTTTGGATTTTTTTTTTTTTTCATGTACACGGTAATCCTGAAGATCTCGTAAGTATTTGATCTCTTAATATTGTTGCTCCAGGCTTGTGATTAGTGTTGAGCGAACCCGGACTGTAACGTTCGGGTCCGTACCGAACTTTAGGGTGTCCGTGGCACGGACCCGGACCCGGACATTTCAAAAATCGTTCGGGTTTTGCAATGTCAGGCCCAAGCGAGTTGTGATTAGTGTTCGGACCTCGTTGTTATAATTCTCTAGTTTATGAATGCTCTAGAAGTCCTAATGGCACATGTACTTTTTTTTTTTTTTAGGTTTTCCAACGTAAGATAAAATTTGTTTTTGTTTAGACCAAGGTGGTCACTGTCTTCCCGATTGAAGTCAAGTGACCTTCGAAGTCTGTATTTAAGACTTCACAGACTGTGACACTTCAGGTCCAGAAGTTCCCCGGGTCCTCCTAGTTACAAATGGTCTCTTCCTAGAGACTTAT
>BLSH010247226.1:353196-387605 GCA_018402905.1 Glandirana rugosa
GCGCAGGAGCGCCACCTTGTCGCTGTCAATTGCTGATCAGCGGTCGGCAATCGGTTAAAGGTTGCGAGACTCACTGGCTTACATCAACTTATGTTGAGCTGGAGCAGCTACATATGGATCGAAATCTGTCTCCTCACTGTTGAACCAACCAAACTTCAATCCATCTGGTCAGCTCAACATGCCAGTCTTGACCTGCACCTGCAGACCGGGAACTGTAACATCCCAAAGAAACTTCAGTTTTGGAGATGCTCTGCTAGCACTACACAGCCAGCCCACTGAGCCCAGTAGTACTCCAGTCCAGTCATTCCTGACTCCTGTCACTCGTGACTCCTACCTTTTTTTTCACCGGCTGTCCCGGACGGACCCGATCACAGCAGTCAGCAGGCTAGGTTTTCTCCTCCAGGTCCTCCTAAGTTTTCCTCCTCCTGCAGCTTCTGTCGCCACTGGCTCCCTCTCTCCTCTCTGGCCTGTGTCACCAGCCGCTGCCAGCTTCTTCTTGCTGCTGCCTGGGCTGGTCTGGTGTGGTTCTCTCCCGCGTTCAGCGCTGCGCTGGGCGGCTGCTGCACTGTCCCTCCCCCAGATAGTCCCTCGCTCTTTCTTCGCACCCACCGCACCGCACGCCTGGCACCCCCCCTCCACAGTGGGCAGTGACCCGGCGGTTCGGATTGGATTCGCACAGCCAGCACTGCAGAGAGAGTGAGTGAGCCAGGCAGGGGCAGAGAGCTGCGAGTGTGAGCGCGCCCCCCCAGATGTTGCGCCCGGTGCGGCCGGCCCCCCTTGCACCCCCCACGCTACGCTTCTGGGCAGTCGGCACTCGGCAGCTAGCCTGGCGAGAGGACAGGAGGAGTACACCGCTCGCAGGGCACTGTCTACCTAGAAACATTGTCAGGCGGGCCGGGCAGGCTGAGAACATTACAAACAATACAGTACTCACATGGCAGGCCGCCTCAGGCCTGGCTTTACAGCGCAGCAGTGGTGGGTGGGTGGAGGCGGAACAGAAGAAGGAAGCGCGGAGCAGTCAGTTCAGTGACAGACGTCAGAGCGGCTGTCACGGACGGACAGACGCAGGCAGACCAGTCACCAGACCATACCACTGCGGCGCTGAGGGGGTGTTCCTGCGGGTGCTCCAATCCACCAAAAAAAAAAAGAGAGAGAGCAGCCAGGGCTGAGGGCTCTTGCGGTCATCAAGATGTGCAGAGCGGGAGGGCACCCTATAGATGCCACACTGTGACTGAACACCTCCCCAAAGTGTGGCACCCGGGGCGGTCCGCCCCCCACTTGGTCCGCCCCTGCTCCTAGGTCCTCCCTTGCAGTCGGCCTATCATCACTGAGCGACTGGTGACCCGGAAGTGACGTGGGTGGAATGCAAGTCCACCCGCACTTCCGGGTTATGGCACCTTGCGCGTCCCACGGCATGAGTGACGCTGTGACTAACTTGGAAGAAGCAATCCTTACCCATCGGCCGGTGTATGGACATGGGAGAAGAGTCGCCCACCAGGTACATGTGTGGTGCTCCTCTCTTAGTAGCACAGCGATTTGGAATGAGGATCACCCAAATATAGATTACAGGAATGAGTACCTACCTTAAGCCCTGAAATTCACTAGGGGTTGGTAACACTATACTCTATCGTTTCCTTATACAAATTCAAATATCAATTATGTGCATTGTTGTGAATGGAGGGGCATGGTTTTCTATATAGATACTAGCGTGGCTATATATGTGTGTATTTATTTCCATATAATTTTATGATTTATGATTAAAGATATGGATCTGTATTGACGTTTATTTATTGGTTCTATTATGCATTTACTTTTTTATATATGGATTGATTGATCTATTTGTTTGCATGCATAGGTGAATGCAGGAGGGCGGGACTGGCATTCTATTGGGCCACATTGCCACTCCCCCTACTGGGGGGCACGTGGTCCACTCATGACCCAGCCCACCTGCAGGCACTAGCGCATGTATATAAGAGGAGACATGCCTCATGGTTGGTAAGCTCTGAGGAAGAGGGTTCGCCCTGGAAACGCGTCAGCCTGACCACAAGGACGCCACCTGGTCCCTCTATTGTGGAGGAGAGTGATTAGTCCATTGGAGGCACTATTTGCATGTTTTGTCGTGATGCCTTTTAATTGCTCCTTTTGTGAGTATATATATTTTATCTTATTGTTTTAATAAATGGTGTAATGGTATTGCACTAGGTCGGTGCACCCCTCTCTTGTGTTTTCATCCATGCTGATATGTCAGTTAGTAAGTTAGTAATGTGAGAGGAGACTGAAGGAGTTAGATGAAGACCATGATTAGACGTTTAAAAGTGGGACCTTCAAAAACTCCTGTTTGCCCAAGCAAGATCAGCAGTCTATGCAGCCCAGCCAGTCGGTCTCAACTGTCATGAACATGTGAATGGAACAGAGAAGCTAACCATAGTGAAGTCCTACACTAAGCACGTGTCTCTAGCTTCGCCCCAGTCCGCTGGCCAATCCCAATCTGATCTTGCTTGGGGGGGAGAGGAGTTTTTGTAAAGCTTACTTTTAAACAAAAGTGCAGCCTCCACAGTCTGGGGATGATCACTGATGTAAGGGGAAGTGAATACACAAAGGCAAGTGGGGGCACTGATATGAAAGTTCCCCCTTAAATCTGAGTCCTCAGAGTTCCCCTTTACATCAGAATCTATAGGATTCCCCCTTACAACGCAAGGGGGGACTCTGCAGACCCTGATGTAAAGAGGAACTCTGATGTAAAGGGCAATGCTGCAGACCCTGGTGTAAGTGGGAACTCTGATGCAAAGGGGAAAGCTGCACGCCGAGATGTAAGGGTGGAACTCTGTAGACTCTGATGTAGGGGGGGGCTTTGGTGATCAGACACCACTTTACATTAGAGTTCCCCTTTACACCAGAGTCCACTGCATTCCACCTTACATCATAGTCCATAGAGTTCCCCTTTACATCAGGGTCCTCAGAGTTGCTCCTTGCACTGTAAGAGGGAATCCTGTACACTCTGATGTAAGGGGGAATTCTGTGGACTGTAATGTAAAGGTGACCTCTGCGGACTGTAATGTAAAGGTGAACTCTGCGGACTCTGATATAAAGGAGAACTCTGTGGAGTCTAATGCAAAAGGGAACTTTGAAGACTCTGATGTAAGAGAGAACTATGAGGACTCTTGTATAAAGGGGGGCTCTGGTGACCAGAGATCCCCCTTTACATAAGGGTTTCTCTTTTCAATAGAGTCCACAGCTTCCCCCTTACATCAGAGACCTCAGAGTTCTCCTTTACATCAGACTCCACAGAGCTCACCTTTATATCAGAGTCCACAGTGTTCCCTTTTACATCAGGGTCTGCAGAGTTCCGCCTTGTACTGTAAAGGGTGTAGCAGTACCTCCATGGGGGCTGCTGAATGTAGTGGTTCACCTGTCACCCTTGCCAGCCTGGTATTCATCTCTCAGACACTCAGAGACAGAACAGTCCATGAACTTTGTTTTATTTTTGTTTTTTTGAGGGGATTGAACTTGGATGGGGTAAGGGGAATATGGAATGTCCATCAGAATTTGTGGAACATTGCTTGGGACCACTATATACACTCTATTATATACACTCCAGTCTTCACTCCAGCACAACTCTTGATTCAGATTGTTACTCATTAGCTCCTCCAGCACTGCTCTTGCTGCAGACCAGCGCTCCTTAGCTCCTCCAACACTACTCTTGCTCCCAGGATCAGCTAGCACATATTGGGTTAGGCCTGACACCGACTCAGCCAGACCTCAGCCAGACCTCAGTGAATTGCCCTTTGCAGGCAGGGACAACGGGCCCCTATAGTGTAGAGAAAGTTCAGATGCTAGCTGTTCCACATGTGGCTACTGATCTCAGTCAGCCCTCTTCAGGCTCTGTCAGCCCTCTTGGTTTCAGCTGCCCGACTCCACTGCCCACGACAACACAGTCCTCTCTACTGGTTCTGCACTCATATCCGACTGCACTCTCCCAGTCCTCTCAGGCATGCCTCCCCAGTTCTCTCCACTGTGCCTTTCACTTACCAGCCCTCCTGGCTGCAACTGGTGGTTCCTCTCCCTGGTGACACACTCTCCCGCTGTCCTCCTTTGCTTCTCTGGACCAGGACACCTCCACGTTTTCTTGGAGGGCCCTGTGCACACCCGAGCCCAGGCCCAAGGTCACCCCCTAGACTGGGGGCTCCTTCCAAGGCCCCGACAACTTCAGTACTCCATCTCCATCTCTTCCACCCGACAACTCCTTCCCAGCTGGGCTGACCCTGGGTGTTTAAGGAGACCCTTCCCTTGCCAATCCAGGTTGGGGATTGGTCAGGGATCCCTAGAATACCGCAGGCAGCTCCACCTCTCCTCTCCTCTCCTCTCCTCCTCTCTTTCCAGAACCTTCCAGAAAGCCCTGGAAAGAAGAGGGAGGTCTCAGGGAACTGACTGTGAGTCACCAGCTCTACACTGAGCCACTCCCAGCCCAGAATAAAAACACACAGGCCTAGCCACCTGCCTAAATTTTCCTACTCTCGCACCTACCTACCTAGAGGGTGCTACAAGGGGAACCCTGCTGACTCTGAAGTAAGAGAGTACCCTGTAGACGCTGATGTAAGGGAGAACTAAGTGGACTCTGATGTAAGGGGGAACCCTGTGGACTTCAATGTAAGGAGGGACTCTTGGAACCCTCATGTATAGGAAAATGCTAGGGACCTTGACATAAAGGGGACTCTGATGTGAACACAGGTTTCATCCTGACTGCTGCACTCTTGTTTTGTATATTAATTACTCTTCCTGACCCCTGCAATCTGTACATTATGTTGTACATGACATAGTCCTGACTAAGGTGTTCATTGTCTCAACAGTTGCTAGTTTTAATGATGCACATCTTTAAGGTAAGGTTGGCTCATCTGGTCAGTCCCTTTTGTGTGCATAAAAGCATACGCAATGGCCATTTTTAAATTTTAAAAAAAGATCCTCTGTTCTGAGGTTTATTTGTGTCTGTGAAGCTGTCAGTTGTGGTACAGTAATTAGGAATATTTTGTGGGTACAAGAACTGTTATAGGTAATATATATAGTAACTAGGCACACATTCTGTTTAATGATCACCCTTTAAGCCATTCCCATTTTTTTTTCTGATTCATCCCAGGGAGCCCCAGGTCTTTCATAATCCTAGTCATGCTCACATTTTGTCACTCTGTAATTTTTTATTGTAAAGCTAGCAGATTACTTGTTCTGAGTATTGTTAATGTTGACATATCGTTTATGCTGCCTAAATATTGATTATCTGAGTTCATTTTATATTATAGAAAGTTATGCGGGCGGAGCCCATGGGTGTGCAATCCAACATTTGCCTATTCTTTAGCAAAGGGCAAATGCCTGTTCGGCATTCACAAGCTGAGATCAAGGAGTCTGTGCAGATAATCATTGTGGTAGCAAAGCCCATTTGACAAGTTAATGTGGAACTTATGTCAGAAAATGAAGTCCTGCCAGATCACTTCAGGCTGGCCCCTTTTGCAGGTATAGCTATGTGAAACATTAAAAATATGCGTCTTAACTGTTAAAAATCCAGTAATACACTGTTTCACCCTGCTTTGCACATGCTCAGTTGCTCACTATTTTTAGGCATTTTTAGGCACTGCCAAGTTTATAGAGGATGATCTGCTGACAGCCTTAAAGTGGAATTAAACCCTCCTATCCTTGAGGCTTTGTTCACACCATGGTGCAGAGACGTCAGTTTTTCTGCACAGGTTCTGCAAGGGCACAAAAAGCCATTGCTAATTGTTTCTGCATAGGAATCTGCAACATGTATGCAGTTTTCTGCACAGGAAAAAAAAACTGATGTGACATCAACATTGGTGTGAATAGGGCACATAACTGACGCACATGAAAACTGATGTCAACCTGCATAAAAATGACTACAACACGCATGAAAACTGATGTAAACTGATATCCCTGCAACTGAAATCTGTGCCGTTTTCCCATCAGTTTTCAGGCAGGTATGGTGTGAACGAGCCCTTACAGCCAAGGAAGCTGCTTCTGTTTGATCTGCAACTGTCATGGTGCTGCCCATGTGATCAGTTATGACACCAGCTACAGTATTTGATGATTTTATAGCTTGGTTGAAGACACAAGGAAATGTGACAGTTAGCAATCCCAGCATTCCAGGAATGTAACTGTTTTTTGAAACCATTAAATTGATGGGTTTAGTTCCACTTTATTTAGTTATTGCAGTTCAGGGGCTCTGGGCTTCAGCAAAATGCATACTTGCCGACAGTCCCTATTTTCCGAGGACAATCCTGAGAATTGGACCCTCGTCTCGATCTGAGTATGTCCCGCTCAAAATCCTGATATTTTGAGATTGTCCCGGGAAAAGCAGGACTTTTGCAGCTGCTCCCGCAGCCTCTGGCTCCAAATAGATGACCGCAGCAATCTCACCTGTCTAGCAGGCCTCTTTCCTCCTGTGTTCAGTGGAGGGGCCTCATGCAGCCAATCAGCTTCTCTCATCATTGTACAACTACACAATTCGTTTGTACTGTACACTGATGCCGGTTGGCTGCATGGATCGGAGGCCCTTCCCCTCTGCCCTGAACAACATAGACACGGGAAAGAGACCTGCCAAGCCTGACCTCCACGACGGAGAGCAGCGCTGGGGTAATGGTGGCAAATGATCATGCAGGAGGCACTCTTCTGGGCACCTGTGATGTTAAGAGGGACTCTACTGGGCACCTGTGATGTTAGGAGGCACTCTACTGGGCACCTGTGATGTAAGGAGGCAATCAAATGGCACCTGTGACATAAGGAGGGACTCTACTGGGCACCCGTGATGTTAGGAGGCACTCTACTGGGCACCTGTGATGTTAGGAGGCACTCTACTGGGCACCCGTGATGTTAGGAGGCACTCTAATGGGCACCTGTGATGTTAGGAGGCACTCTACTGGGCACCTGTAATGTTAGGTGGGACTCTAAAGGGCACCTGTGATGTTAGGAGGCACTCTACTGGGCACCTGTGATGCTAGGAGGCACTCTACTGGGGGCACCTGTGATGTAAGGAGGTCCACCGCTGGGGGCACCTGTGATGTAAGGAGGCACACTGCTGGGGGCACCTGTGATGTAAGGAGGGACTATGCTGGGGACACCTGATGACATCTGGTGGCAGGCGACGTGGCAAGTGCCACACTCAGGCTTCTCACTGATTCTGCATTGTGGTGTTGAACTATTTCATTTTATATTACAATGTAATAATAGAAATAATGCGCTTCAATCATCCTGACACCATATCAACCATGGTGCAGGGATGATTGAAGCGCTAACACCAGGTGTTTGGAGTATCTTTATCTGCTGATTTGTTAAACTTACGTATTGCTATTGTTGTGTAGGATCTGGGCCTGCTGTCCCTCCATCCCTCTTTATTTCCTTCCTTCTCTTCTCTCTCCTTCCCTCCCTATTGCATTCTTTCTTTTTTATCTCTCTCCCCCTTTCTCCCTTCATCCCTCGTTCATCTCAGACTCAAACCAAACCCCTTTGAGCCACGCCCCCTTTAAGCCACGCCCAATGTTTAGTTTAAACCATGCCCATTTTTCAAGTGTCACATCTCTTTCTCTTCGCTATGACACACCTATAAATGAATACCCCGCCCCCTAATTATAAGAAGACTCCGTCTACAGACAAAAAGTGTCCCTATAATTTTTTTGCCAATGTTGGCAGCTATGCTTTGCAGCCTCCAGCAAAAAGAAACAGGAACAATGCAATTTACAGCACACACTTATTTTTGTAGCAGAATTATTAATGTGGAATGTATATTCCTTGCTAAAGTTGTTATGTGTAAAGTTCCGCTTTGAACATTTTCCTTCATAAGAGAATTTAGGTGCTCAATTGGTCTCCTCCAAGTCAAACAATTTATCATGTGTTGCAGGTATCTCTTTAAGCTGCCTGTCATGTGCTTGCATGAGTTCCTCTCCCTCTACACACACACAGGTTGGATTACACTACACTGATACTGTATGCCTATGAAAAGAACAATGACAACAACCAATGGAGGAGGCTTTTACAGCAGCAGCAACACGGATTCCTGGGAGCAGCAATGTTTGATGGGATTTGTAGTGCTACAGAGGAAATCTGTCCTTGGACTTTGAAATGGAAGTACTACATTTCCCATAAGACTGTGCAGCAGAAAAGGATTGATGGGAAAACTAAGCCTCATGGGACAGACTATTTAAGCAGAGGGTGCGGCCTGCTCGGGTCTCTTGGGATGGCATGATCGACCAGCAGGGACCTGTGTGCTACATCAGCTGGATTGCAGCCTACATCTAGTGATCTAGCAAGCCGGGTGCTACAGTGTTCTACAGAGTGACCTGCGGAACCAGTATACCAGCACCCAAGTCTGTTCCAGAGCCCACCGCATCTGCAGAGTGAGCATCGGTCGATTCGGAGAGGACTTCAGGGAGATCAGTGGAAGCCGTTTTCCCCAAAGCAAAGAGCAAGTGCATACCATCAGTTCCAGCATCATCAGCACAGCCTGAGCAGCTGGACCGCTTTCTGTGATCAACTAATTGGGGTGGTGAGAAGGCAGAAGCCTATCTTTGAATATACTCAGTTGTTTCTATACTTCTCTGTCAGTACATACGCAGTTTACTTAGTGGAATACAAACCCTGTGCTGAGGCCCTTCTTTCAAAGATAGAATAACCTGGAGTCAGTAATCACTACCGAGGCTTTCTCCTAAAGTGAAATTAAGCTGCCAGTGCCTATTTGTGCCCTATCCCAGGGATTAGTGGACAAAGTGATACAGGTACCTAACTTTGGAATCAACAAAAGCTGGCAGAGGATTAAACTGAACTGTAACATCAGGATTCTTGTCTTGCAGTGACCATTTCTCACTTGGCCAAATTCTGAGGAAATTCTTCATAGGAACTCCCTGAATTAGAGCAGGAGAATTCAACTAAATAATTGTTGTTGGTTAATGATACTTGTGTTGTCATACAGTGATCGATTATAAGGCTATATAATCTTGGCTAATCTCCCTTGAGCGCTATCAATATATCTGAGGGTCATTAATTTCAATAGATATAATAACAGAGTGAGTTCTTCTGATTATTTTCAATCATTGTACTTACATCTGCATTATTCTTCTAAATTTCTCAGTGACCATAAGATGTTGATCAAGCTCTATTGAAGGATCTTCTGCAGACATATATACAATCAGGTCCATAAATATTGGGACATCAACACAATTCTTATCTTTTTGGCTCTATACACCACCACAAGGGATTTGAAATGAAACGAACAAGATGTGCTTTAACTGCAGACTTTCAGCTTTAATTTGAGGGTATTTACATCCAAATTAGGTGAACAGTGTAGGAATTACAACAGTTTGTATATGTGACTCCCACTTTTTAAGGGACCAAAAGTAATGGGACAATTGGCTGCTCAGCTGTTCCATGGCTAGGTGTGTGTTATTCCCTCATTATCCCATTTACAAGGAGCAGATAAAAGGTCCAGAGTTCATTTCAAGTGTGCTATTTGCATTTGGAATCTGTTGCTGTCAACTCTCAATATGAGATCCAAAGAGCTGTCACTATCAGTGAAGCAAGTCATCATTAGGCTGAAAAAAACAAACAAACCCAACAGAGAGATAGCAAAAACATTAGGTGTGGCCAAATCAACTGTTTGGAACATCCTTAAAAAGAAAGAGCACACCGGTGAGCTCAGCAACACCAAAAGACCTGGAAGACCATGGAAAACAACTGTGGTGGATGACCGAAGATTTCTTTCCCTGGTCAAGAAAACACCCTTCACAACAGTTGGCCAGTTTAAGAACACTCTCCAGTATGTGTGTCAAAGTCAACAATCAAGAGAAGACTTCACCAGAGTGAATACAGAGGGTTCACCACAAGATGTAAACCATTGGTGAGCCTCAAAAAACAGGAAGGCCAGATTAGAGTTTGCCAAACAACATCTAAAAAAGCCTTCACAGTTCTAGAACAACATCCTATGGACAGATGAGACCAAGATCAACTTGTACCAGAGTGATGGGAAGAGAAGAGTATGGAGAAGGAAAAGAACTGCTCATGATGCAAAGCATACCACCTCATCAGTGAAGCATGGTGGTGGTAGTGTCATAGCGTGGGCATGTATGGCTGCCAATGGAACTGGTTCTCTTGTATTTATTGATGATGTGACTGCCGACAAAAGCAGCAGGATGAATTCTGAAGTGTTTCGGGCAATATTATCTGTTCATATTCAGCCAAATGCTTCAGAACTCATTGGACGGTGCTTCACAATGCAGATGGACAATGACCCGAAGCATATCGCGAATGCAACCAAAGAGTTTTTTAAGGGAAACAAGTGGAATGTTATGCAAGGGCCAAGTCAATCACCTGACCAGAATCTGATTGAGCATGCATTTCACTTGCTGAAGACAAAACTGAAGGGAAAATGCCCCAAGAACAAGCAGGAATTGAAGACAGTTGCAGTAGAGGCCTGGCAGAGCATCACCAGGGATGAAACCCAGCGTCTGGTGATGTCTATGCATTCCAGACTTCAGGCTGTAATTGACTGCAAAGGATTTGCAACCAAGTATTAAAAAGTGAAAGTTTGATTTATGATTGTTAATCTGTCCCATTACTTTTGGTTCCTTAAAAAGTGGGAGGCACATATAGAAACGGTTGTAATTACTACACCTTTCACCTGATTTGGATGTAAATACCCTCAAATTAAAGCTGAAAGTCTGCAGTTAAAGCACATCTTGTTCGTTTCATTTCAAATCCATTGTGGTGGTGTATAGAGCCAAAAAGATTAGAATTGTGTTGATGTCCCAATATTTATGGACCTGACTGTATATATATATATATATATATATATATATATATATATATATATATTGTTTTGCTGTTATTAATCAAGAGTTTAAGGGAATGGTGAATATCTTCATTCACTTATACTTTTAATATATACTATGGCATTATTGACCAGATGTAATACTTTGAAATTCTGCATTGTTTACTAAACTGTTTACTGTTGCCATTTGAAGCGTAAGTTCCTTGCTAAGAACTCAACGCAACGTCTGATAAGTAAACATTATTGCTTCCAACAAGCCTGTGTATTTCATTGCAGTGTCTTATTTAAAGGGGCACAAACATAATAATATTTCAGCAAAATATTGCCAGGTGTGCCAGGGGGGACTGAGGCTTTTATTGGGGTTATAGGAAGAATAACAGACTGAAGATACTAAAGCAGCTCCTATGGGGGTAGTGCTTCACATGAATTTCTCCCAACTAGTTCTCCACAGCAGAGCGCAACCACTCCCTAAGTAGGAACCCCTAGGCTTACGCAGCATTCCTGGGTCTATCTTTCTTCCTCCCTGTGACCATTCCTCTCCTGCTTACTCCGCTGGGTCTCTTCCTAACCCTGCTCTCTGCGCAGGCTATGTGAAGAACACTGATGATGTCACTACTAATTTAGTATGTATTTTACAAAGTACAAAGTAATACCTAGATTTGCAAAAGCAATTGGTGCACAAAGTCAATTTATATCCTTTATGACTATTGAAGAATATATTTGAATTAAATATTTTTGCTGCTTTAATTGCAAAGTGAGTGGAAAATGTACAGTAGAGAGGTAATATACAGTAAACAGGAAGGGCACAGTATAGAGTTAATGTATAGTAAATGTGAGGCATACAGTAATGGGTTAATGTATAATGATTCAAAGGCACCCATTAAAGGGTTAATGTATAAGTATTGGATAGTAAAGTATCTTAAGTTATCCAGTAAAATGCTCTCATGTATATCAGGGAGAAGTTTTCTCAATGTTCTTTGTGGAAGCCGGTTATTCATGAAGTCCTGGAAGAGCTTGCAGGAATTACAGCTCTCCCAGCAGATGCAGCTGCATTGCCTATCCTTCTCCTCCCTTCCTCCCAAGGGAAGAAACAGAGACCTCCAAATCTATGAACAACTCTGAGAATAATGATTTTTATCTGTTAAACTGCTTCTACAGCACCATTATCTTACATTTAGCCCCACAGCTTAAAGTGTAAACCCAATCACTATAAAATTCATATATATTTTTACATGTCCATCCTATCCTAATACATCCCTCACATTTTTATAAATATTTTATTGTATATTTTCATGTGACAACAATGAAGAAATGACAATTTGCTACAATATAAATTAGTGAGTGTAAAGCTTGTATAACAGTGTAAATTTGCTGTCCCCTCAAAATGCCTCAACACACAGCCATTAATGTCTAAACCACTGGCAACAAAAGTGAGTACACTCCTAAGTGAAAATGTCCAAATTGGCCCAAAGTGACAATATTTTGTGTGGCCACCATTATTTTCCAGCAATGCCTTAACCCTCTTGGGCATGGAGTTCACCAGAGCTTCACAGGTTGCCACTGCAGTCCTCTTCCACTCCTCCATGACAACATCACGGAGCTGGTGGATGTTAGAGACCTTGTGCTCCTCCAACTTCCGTTTGAGGCAGTGGTCATCTTGGAGGTGTGTTTGGGGTCGTTATCATGTTGGAATACTGCCCTGCGTCCCAGTCTTTGAAGGGAGGGAATCATGCTCTGCTTCAGTATGTCACAATACATGTTGGCATTCATTGTTCCCTCAATAAACTGTAGCTCCCCAATGCCAGCAGCACTCATGCAGCCCAAGACCATGACATTCCCACCACCATGCTTGACTGTAGGCAAGACACACTTGTCTTTGTACTCCTCACCTGGTTGCCACCACACACCCTTGCACTATCTGAACCAAATAAGTTTATCTTGGTCTCATCACACCACAGGACATGGTTCCAGTAATCCATGTCCTTAGTCTGCTTGTCTTCAGCAAACTGTTTGCGGGCATTCTTGTGCATCATCTTGAGGCTTCCTTCTGGGATGACAGCCTTGCAGACCTATTTGATGCAGTGTGCTGTGTATGGTCTGAGCACTGACAGGCTGACCCCCCCCCACCCTTTCAACCTCTGTAGCAATGCTGGCAGCACTCATACGTCTATTTCCCAAAGATAACTTCTGAATATGATGCTGAGCATGTGCACTAAACCTCTTTGGTCGACCATGGGGATGCCTGTTCTGAGTAAAGTCTGTCCTGTTAAACCGCTGTATGGTCTTGGCCACCATGCTGCAGCTCAGTTTCAGGGTCCTAGGCCATCTTTATGTAGAGCAACAATTCTTTTTTCAGATCCTCAGAGAGTTTTTTGCCATGAGCTGTTCCATGTTGAACTTTCAGTGACCAGTATGAGAGAGTGAGAGAGATAACACCAAATTTAACACACCTGCTTCCCATTCACACCTGAGACCTTGTAACACTAACGAGTTACATGACAATGGGGAGGGAAATGGCTAATTGGGCCCAATTTGGATGTTTTCACTTAGGGGTGTACTCACTTTTGTTGCCAGCGGTTTAGATATTAATGGCTGTGTGTTGAGTTATTTTGAGGGGACAGCAAATTTACACTGTTATACGAGCTGTACACTCACTACTTTATATTGTAGCAAAGTGTCTTTTCTTCAGTGTTGTTACATGAAAAGATATCATAAAATATTTACGAAAATGTGAGGGGTGTACTCACTTTTGTGAGATACTGTATATATATACTGCATATATATATATATATATACACCCACATATATATAGACTGTATTTTGTAAGAATAAAAAAGAGTCCACTAAGGCAGTGTTTAAATCAAAGTCAATGGCTTGGTATTTTGGACAGCTATTTTATCTAAGAGAAATTCCCAAAACATGGCCTGTTGGGGGTACTTGAGGACAGGATTGAGAACCACTGCACTAAGGCACAAGTGCTTCCCAGAGTCTGTGAGTGTTATCCTGCAGAAGCCCAAGCCTCTTACCAGATTTCCAATCCACTTACCCAAATGGGTCCAATAAACTGTCAAAATCACAAACTGTGTGTCTTCTCCTTTATTCACCTTTGCTTCCCCAATATCTTCAACTCATCTCTAGAGATGGGCCGAATACCCCCCTGTTCAGTTTGCACCAGAACTTCCAAACACAGAAAGAGTTCCAACCTTAACTCTGAACCCTAATAAAGTCTATGGCACCTGAACTTGAAAAATCAAAAGTCCCCATTTTGAAGGCTTATATGCAAGTAATTGGCAATAAAAACAGTATGGGGGTCTGAGTACTGCCCTGGGGAACATGTATCAATGGAATTTTTTTTTTTTAAAAAAGAACATTTTTACAGTGATTTTAATGATGCTTAACCACTTAAGGACCAGAAGGATTTCCCACATTAGGACCCGAGAACTTTTTGCGATTCAGCACTGTGTCGCTTTAACTGACAATTGCGTGGTCGTGAGACATTGTACCCAAACAAAATTGATGCCCTTTTTTCCCCACAAATAGAGCTTTCTTTTGGGGGTATTTGATCCCCTCTGCATCACTTTTGATCACCGCTATTAACCACTTCCCGACCGCCATATGCAGAATGACGGCCGGGAAGTGGCTGAGTTATCCTGACTGGACGTCATATGACGTCCTCAGGATAACAAGCCGCCGCGCATCGCGGCGATCGGTGGTGTGGGGGGTCAGTCTGACCCCCCGCAATGCCGATCTCGGTAAAGTGCTTCGATCCGAAGAACTTTACCATGTGACCAGCTGTGACCAATCACGGCTGGTTACAGTGTAATACAGGAAAGCCGTTTATTGGCTTTCCTGTACTCAGGTCTGCAGACCTGATGAGGGGAGAGCCGATCGGCTGCATCCCTGACAGGGAGGGTTTGTGCTGATGATTTATCAGCACAGCCCTCCCTCGGATCGCCACCCTAGACCACCAGGGAGCCTGCCCAGGGATGTGCCCACCAAGGACCACCAGGGAGCTGACCAGGGACCACCAGGGAGCCAATCTGGACCACCAGGGAGACCCCCCTAGACCACCAGGTAAGTGACATACTGCTCAGGTCCACCTTCACTCAGTGCCACCTTCAGATGCCACCCTAGACCACCAGGGAATGAGCCCCTATTAATGTATATGCCCACCAGTGCCCCTATCAGTGCCCACCAGTGCCCCTATCAATGCATACCAGTGCCACACATCAGTGCCCACCATTGCCACCTACCAGTGCCCACCTATCGGTGCCCATCAGTGCCACCTATCAGTGCCCAGTGCCGCCTATGAGTGCCAATCAGTGCTGTCTATTAGTGCCCATCAGTGCCGCTTAGCAGTGTCCGTCAGTGCTGCATATCAGTGCCCATCAGTGCTGTATATCAGTGCCACCTCTCAGTACCCGTCAGTGCTGCTTATCAGTGCCGCCTAACAGTGCTCATCATCGCTGCATATAAGTGCCTCATCATCAGTGCCACCTCATCAGTGCCGCCTCATCAGTGCCAATCAGTACTGCCACATCAGTGTCCGTCAGTGTAGCCTCATCAGTGCCCACCAGTGATGGAGAAAATTTACTTATTTACAAAGTTTTGTGACAAAAATAGAGAATTTTTTTTTTTTTCAAAATTTTCGGTCTTTTTTTATTTGTAGCGCAAAAAATAAAAACCGCAGGGGTGATCAAATACCACCAAAAGAAAGCTCTATTTGTGGGAACAAAATGATAAAAACTTTGTTTGGGTTTACCGCACGACCGCGCAATTGTCATTCAAAGCGCAACAGCACTGAAAACTGAAAATTGGTCTGGTATTAAAGTGTTCTAAGTGCATAGTATTGAAGTGGTTAAGAAAAAAAGAGCGACAATTTTGAAAAAAAACAAAACAATATTTTTTACTTTTTGCTATATCACATATCCAACAAAATATAAAAAATCGAATTTATTCACCAGTTTTGACCGATATATATACTTCCTCATATTTGTGGTAAAAAAAATTGCGATTGGCGTTTATTGATTGGTTTGCGCAAAAGTTGCCACGTTTACAAACAATGAGAATTCATTTATGGCGTTTTTACTATTGTTTTCTTTTTTTTTTACTATTAATGGCGGCGATCGGCGATTTTTATCGGGACTGTGATATTGCAGCAGACATGTCAGACATTTTTGACACTTTTTTGGGACCAATGACATTTATACAGCGATCAGAAATGTAAATATCCACTGATTACTGTATAAATGTCATTGGCAGTGAAAGGGTTAACCTGCAGGGGGCGATCTAGGGGTTAACTGTGTTCCCTAACTGTGAGGGGGCTGGGCTGCCAGGGGCATAAGAGATCTAGCTGATCCCAGTGACAGGGATCAGTAGATCTCTGTTATGCCGCCTGACAGAACGGGGAACCGCCGTGTTTGCATCGGCGGTTCCCCATTTTTCTTCTCTGCCAGGTCATCACGGATATCGAGTCCGCCGGACCCGCGGGCACACTGCTGCAAAGTGTGGCGGGCACGAGAGCGTGTCCGCTAGCCGCGCATGAGCGAGCCACTGATTCACACTTCAGTGCCACTCTGCAGCAGAAAAAGTACACAAGGCGGTTGGGAAGTGGTTAAAGTGAAACAATAAAAATAAAAAGTTCCTTTAACCGCTTGCTGACCGGCCTCCGCAGTTATACTTCGGCAGGTTGGTTCGGCTGTGCCGTAGGTGTACGCCGGGCTTGTACACAGCAATCTGTGGGCACTGGCCAGCAGGGCAGCCAATCAGTGGGTCCAGTGGACTTGATGTCTGCCAGCCATCTGCGATCGTTCCCTGCAGAAACAGAACAGTTTACACAGGCAGATCTCCATTCTGAAAGGGGAGAATCCACAGATTCTGTCTTTCTGCTATGCTGGAAGATGGATCTGTGTGTTGTCCCAGGCAGCCCATCCCACAGTTAAAAACACACTGAAGGAACAGAGTTAACCCTTTGATCGCCCCTGATGTTAACCCCTTCCCTGCCAGTGTCATTAGAACAATGTCAGTCCATATTTTTCGCACTCATCACTGTAATCATGCCACTGGTTCCCAAAAAAGTGTCAAAAATGTCAGTTAGGTGTCCGATCCGTCAGCCGCAATGTTACAGTCAAACTAAAAATCACTGATCGCCACCATTACTAGTAAAAATAAATAAATAAAAAAATGCCATAAATCTATCCCCTATTTTGTAGACGCTATAACTTTTGCGTAAACCAATCAATATACACTTATTGGGTTTGTTTTACCAAAAATATGTAGCAGAATACATATTGGCCTAAAGTGATGAAGAGATTTGATTTTTTTAAAAAATATATTGGGTATGTTTTATATCACAAAGTAAAAAATATTGGTCTGTAGCGAAAAAAATAAAAACCGCAGAGGTGATCAAATACCACCAAAAGAAAGCTTTATTTGGATACAGCGCCGCTCGACCATGTAATTGTCAGTTAAAGTAACACAGTGCCGTATCGCAAAGAAAGGCCTGGTCATTAAGGGGGTAAATCCTTCCGGGGCTGAAGTGGTTAAATATACTGCCTGGTGGGTCCCCTTAGTCTGCCTGTAAAGTGGGGCATCTGTACCGTGAATAGAACCTACTGCAGCAAAATTGACATTTATAAAGGAAAAGAAAATGAATGAAAATGACATTTAGGCCCCTTTCACATTTGTGTGACCTGAAAGTTATGCAATTTTGCCGCGACTTGAAGCAATGCCTGTGTAATCTTGAAGTGTATGGAGTCGCATCAAAGTCAGACGTAAATAGTGCAAGGATGACTTAAATTCGCCCAGATATATATGGTACTCATTGAAAATCATGGGGTACAACTTGTCATGCGACTTTGCAGTCCCAAGTCGCAGGACAAGTTGCACAAGTGTGAAATTCACATTATCTGGTCTCCCACAGTACCTTGTCTTAACAGTGTGTTATTAGCACAGGCACCAGGGTACCTATCTTACTTGCCCTTGTGTTTGGGTGCGCCTACAGGGCAACCCATACTTAACAGGTACTTATTGGCAGTTCTCTACATTCCAGCTCCAGACCATATACCAATGTTAGCATGTCACTGTGGGAAAGATCCTTGTGACACTTATTCTTAAGAAAATCCCTTTGGAGCCAACCTCGTGACCAAACGCAAAAGCGTTTACATGATCTTAATTTAAGGGAAGGATTATACTGCAGCTGCTAACTGACTGGTCTGTTGCCTTAGTTCCTTAGTTGAGATCATATAAATAATTGTATATTTGATTACAGAGCTGCAATGAGAGGGGTAGTTTAACCCTTGTTTCACATGCTAACCCAAACAATAAACACAAACCTTGCCCCGATGATTACTGCTAACCCTAACCCTCATAATTATCGCTAACCCTAAACTCTAACCCTAATGTTTAACCCTAACCCCAGGGGCGTTGCTAGGGGGTGGCTATTGGGGCTATAGCCCCGAGTCTGGGGCCCATAGCCCCGAGTCTCTTACCGGGTGGGTGCAGTTCTGCAATTAGCAGGTATGTCCCAGTCCGAAATGAAGGAGGCAGGGGTAGACTGAGCTGATGCAGCGCTGGCTCCGGCACTGCCCTCGCCTACACCTGACTCTACTCCTGGTCACTGGTTGCTAGAGTTGCCTAGTGTCTAGCAACCAGTGACGTCACAGCCACCACTCCTTCCCTGCCCAGCATTCAAAGCGGAGGCTCTCTGGGGACCTTGATGTAAGTGGGGTGGCTCTCTGGGGACCCTGATGTAAGGGGGATCCGCACTGAGATATGTAACGAGATATATATATATACTATATATACACACACACGTATATTATATACATGTGTATGCCTGCTCAAGCGTATGACTTTCTTTACTTCGCTGCTATGGGCTCTAGTCCCAGATCTTTTGTAGACCTAGCAACGCCCCTGCCTAACCCTAACATTAAATCCTAACCTTTAACCCCAACCCTAGCCCTAACTCTAGCCCTTAACCCTAACATGTAACCCTAACCCTAGCCCTTAATCCTAACCATAACAATCAACCCTAAACCTAGCCCTTAATCCTAACCCTAGCCTTTAACCCTAACAATCAACCCTAATACTTGCCCTTAATCCTAATCCTAACCCTTAACCCTAATCTGAGCCCTCAATTGTAATCCCAACATGTGACTTTGGACACATAAAGTTTCCTGCACTACTTTGATGCTACTTTAGTGCCAGAGAGTGTAAAGTCGCATCAAAGTGAAATCAAAATCTCACTACCTGAGCAGAACTGTCATACTTTCCTATTAGGCCTCATGCATACTGTAAGCTCACAGACGTTTTTTCTCCTACAGAAGTTTATCAGCGTTTTTAGAGAAGGTTAGGGCCTCATCCACACTGCAGCTCAAAGAAGCTGCTCCTTCAGGAGTTTGAGCTGTTTTGAGCTTTTATTTTTCTCTGCCGTTAACTCCCTTCCATGTTAACCTATGTGTCCATGCACTGGATGCAATGAAGTCCTGGTCTGGATTCTGGAGCCAGGAGGCTTTGTAGAGCTTTGGTAGGGATAAGGCCCCTAGGTACACATCTTACCTGGTAGCCAGACTTTGTTATTGGTCTCAGCTGTGCACTGGCCTGGCTGATGTGCAGGGCTCTTTCCCTCTGCTATGGAAAACTGCTGCTCCCTGGAGGGTCAACAGCAGGTGAACCTGGCTCTATAGCATCAGATACAGGCAAAGTCTACACTTACATGTGAGAAGATGCAGAGCACTTTACTTAAATTGTACCTGGAGGATGATTTTGAAGCATATGTCATTATTTCTGAGAGAGTTACGGAACATAAGAAGTTACCCAAGAACAAGGGAGTTGACGTGTTAGATCCTTTTTAATGGGGAATCCAGCTGAGGGTTACCATGTCTACAACTGGAGGTACCATGCTCAGATTGTGGAGCGAGTGGTCTGCGACTGTTACAACAGAGCCTTGCCAGCAAAGATAAAGCAGCACATTAGGCATACAGGTTCCAAGACTATCAATGAGCTGGTGAGCTGATGAGCTGGTGTCCCTTGAATAAGGACATAGTGCCACTAAGACTAAGGACTATTTGCAGGATATTCCCTCCAAGTTAGTAACCCCTTGTAGTGTCTCGCAGAGAGCCTGGTCCTGTTTGGGATTTATACATCTCCTAGGCCCCTTTCTTACATATTTTGAGACCTCTAATCCTCTGTCCACTTTGGTATTTGCTTCTCTGTCTTGGCAATTTAGCCTCACCAGAGGCACGTGGTCAGTGCTCTGCAACCTGGGGAGCAAACAGGCCATTAGTGTTACAATTAAAGGTTGGTGAAAACTAGAACACTGTGTATGTGAGGACTGACAAGCAGTAGGCTTGGACAGCCTGTTACCCTTAGATAATGTAGTGTGCCGCTCAGGCTCAGCTGAATCAGGGATTCGTTTCGGTGGTAGATGCATCCGCTGCTGCGGGGGTGCTGGCAAAATAGTATAGCTCGTCCTAGCTCCTGGAATTATTGGAAAGAGAAAGAAAGGAATCCCCGGCACTGCACATCCACGCGAGTGTGTGATGGTGCGAACGATAACCTCAGCCTGGGTTCCCAACAGGCCACACTCCCAATGCGTTTCACTCTGCCCCTTGGAGCTTAATCATGTGGAAGCAGTAGGCTTGGACATCCTGTTAGGATTGCCAAAGTGTAGTAAGAGCCGAGACATGGATAGGTTTTATTTTGCTGAACATTTAATTTATTTTCCTCTGTAACACTGTACAGCACCTGTAACTAGCTTGTAAAAGGAACGAATACACTCGCCACTGCTTGTCAACACATTACTGGACTGGTATCTGTGCCTAAAGTTGTTCAGCCCAGGGAGCATTATACCCATTAACTATCCCCAGCTCACGCTCTAGAAACAGGAAAATATCAACTTTGGTTAAGCTTGTGTTTTTATCCAAAGGGTAAATGGGTATCTAAAAGGGAGTGGCACCCATGGATGCCAGATGTGAAAAGATCAACCTTAGAAGTGAAGCCCCAGGGGATTTTTTGAGGTACATGTTCCCAATAAAGTAGTATAGAAAAATTTATTGGATCAAAGTTAAAAGGTCCATAGCAATAATAATAGACAAAAGAAGAGAACCTCATAGTACATAGTATACAGTGTGATACAGAATGCCAACCAGGCCTAATATAGGGCAAAAGGTTAATGACCGTCTGTAGTTCCAACATGTTTCGAAGTTGATTGAGTAGACTTCTTCCTCAGGGAAAATGTAAACACTGCAAAGAGTGGTTCTAAAAAATATATATAATGATAACATTAAGTAGAAATTAGTAATTGTATAATTAAATAAAAAAAGTTACACCAATCCGCAGCCACTTGGATGCAGACAGTCACAAGGTATTATAATAAAACACACTTAGGTACACAGGAACTAGGACGGTATTTGCATGCATAGTCTCCAATGCTGAGATCAATAACACTTACCCCAAACAAAACTGCCGAAGCAGTAATCATTAATAAAATGTGCCAGGAAATTCATGCACTGATTATTCGGCTGATGCCTCAGGTTTGAGGTGGGGCTGTGCAGTACCGGGCCAGAACATAAATCAGAGAGTCCCCTCACGAGAACCAGAAAAATGGGGATGGGAATCCCGACAATCTTGTCCCCCTGGAAGTGCAAAGGGCAGATAAAAAAATATAGCAAATATGTAGACTAATGGAGAGATGCCAAAACCAAATAAGGAAGTACACTTACAATCAAATGAAAAAGAGACTCCACTCAAGGCCGACTATAAGCCCCAGATCAACAAAGGACCTATATGGTAGGGTAAAAACTAAGTAGTATAAATAATTGGAACCAATGAGTAGTTGGCTACAGCATAATAAGACCTGAAATTGTGGGGAGTCTAAAATGGCATGGTGGCAACACCAGGAAACATACCAGCAACCTAAATGGATTGAGGCGGGAGGGGTGTGGCAGGAAACGGACCGGATCTGTAGAGGATCCAGGTCAGGCCTCCCCAATCCCTGATGTGGAGGGGACGGCCCCTTCCTTGGATGGTTCCCTGCCAGAACGGCGTCTGGCGAGGGGGCACGCGCATGCACATCCGTGTCCGATGCCATCCCAGCGCTGGCGCGCGCACTGAGGTTGCATCATGGCCAAATAAAAGAGGGCTGGAGCACACTGAGGTGCTCAGGAAGTGACGTGACAGGCCCCACTATCTGCAGTGCCAGCTGAGAGGCCCGCGCACGCCGAGGAGGGGGTCATCCCCGACCAAGCAAGCCCGCACAACAACAACAATGTGGCACCAAACAGCGAGCAACAGGCATGAAATCAATGGAAAAATGGTTAAATTGAAAAAATTATAGTACCATGTAAACAACCATAATGGGAAATAAGCGCGCCATCTGCTGAAAAAAAAAAATATTAAACGAGCAGAAGGGCATAATATAGATAGTAGTTTTGGTGGTTAAAGGCAGCAACGGGGCACGGTCATTGTCATATGCATAAGGGACAATGCATAGCACATTTACAACAGAGCATGGCAAGAAATAACAAGGAAAGGAGAACATGACTAGCATATTAGACAGTAACCATAAAAGATATCGTTACAGTAGACACCAAACACAGAAAGACACAGCAGGAACCACATGGTGCAGATATGATGTGAAAGCAAGTTAAAGTCTTTAGCGAAGATCCCCCATGTAAAGCCCGGGAGGAAGGGCTTAAAGTTCATTAAAGCCTGGTGGGGCTGTTGCATTAAGACTAGAAATCCACCTCAATTCACGCTGTAGGAGAGTTTTTTCAAAGTCTCCACCCTGTGGATTAGAGTTTGCCCGATCCAGGGCCAAAATTGTGACCCTTGGCATGGAACCCTAATGTACCAATGCTACATGACGTCCAAGAGGGGTATCAGGATCCTTTTTGTTCATGTTGAGGATGTGGCGGCCAATACGCCGGCAAAATTGTTGTAAAGTCTTGCCGACGTAGAAGCAGCCACATCCACACAGAAGCAAATAGACTACCCCCATGGTAAAACAGTTAACAAAATCTTTGGGTCTATATGGGCGTTGATTAGGTAGGGTAACCTGTTTTTTAGTGTCAGCGTAGCGCCACTGCGAACACACCCCGCACGTGAAAGTACCCCAGTATGTACAGGGGTCACCGCTAACGTGAATGGCGTGTTCACTGTGCACTAACTTGTCCCCAACTGACGTTGCTCTGCGATAAGTAATTAGAGGGTTGGGGGGCACAAAAGGGCCTACCAGGGGATTCACAGCGTGAATTGAGGTGGATTTCTAGTCTTAATGCAACAGCCCCACCAGGCTTAAATGGACTTTAAGCCCTTCCTCCCTGGCCTTACATCGGGGGTCTTTGATCGAGACTTACTCTAACTTGCTTTCACATCATATCGGCACCATATGGTTCCTGTTGTGTCTTTCTGTGTTTGGAGTATACTGTAACAATATCTTTTATGGTTGCTGTCTAATATGCTAGTCATGTTCTCCTTTCCTTGTTATTTTTTGCCATGCTCTGTTGTAAATGTGCTATGCGTTGTCCCTTATGCATATGGCAATGACCGTGCTCCATTGCTGCCTTTAACCACCAACACTACTATTTATGTTATGCCCTTCTGCTTGTTTAATATTTTTTTTTCCAGCAGATGGCGCGCTTATTTCCCATTATGGTTGTTTACATGGTACTATAATTTTTTCTGATTAACATTTGATTGTAAGTGTACTTCTTTATTTGGTTTTGGCATCTCTCCATTAGTCTACATATTTGCTATATTTTTTATCTGCCCTTTGCACTTCCAGGGGGACAAGATTGTTGGCATTCCCTTCCCTATTTTTCTGGTTCTCGTGAGGGGACTCTCTCTGATTTATGTTCCAGTACTGCACAGCCCCACCTCAAACCTGAGGCATCAGCCGAATAATCAGTGTATGAATTTTCTGGCACATTTTATTAATGATTACTGCTTCTGCAGTTTTGTTCGGGGTAAGTGTTATTGATCTCAGCATTGGAGACTATGCATGCACATACCGTCCTAGTTCCTGTGTACCTAAGTGTGTTTTATTATAATACCTTGTGACTGTCTGCATCCAAGTGGCTGCGGATTGGTGTAACTTTGTTGATCTAATTATTCAATTACTAATTTCTACTTAATGTTATCATTATATATGTTTTTAGAACCACTCTTTGCAGTGTTTACATTTTCCCTGAGGAAGAAGTCTACTCAATCAACTTTGAAACATGTTGGAACTACAGACGGTCGTTAACCTTTTGCCCTATATTAGGCCTGGTCGGCATTCTGTATCACACTGTATACTATGTAAAGTGGTTCTCTTCTCTTGTCTATTATTATTGCTATGGACCTTTTAACTTTGAACCAATAAATTTTGTATTTATTATACTTCTATACTACTTTATTGGGAACATGTACCTCAAAAAATACCCTGGAGCTTCACTTCTAAGGTTGGTCTAACACATGTTGGGGATGTGGCACATTGTTCCCTGGGATGTAGAGGAAGGTTCTTTTTCTTTTTCCAGATATGAAAAGAAGTCTCTTTCTTAAGAGAGACACAGCATATTAGGTGCTGATAGTGACAAGGGTAGGGACATGAAACTACTAATCACCCCCATATTGCACAAGTCCATTTTTATGCAACAAAGAACTTATCAGTCTTGAGGCAGAACAGTAAGGCAAGGCTTTTTTACAGTTAGCTGCTCAAGGCATGTTTCCTTAAAGGTGAGGTTTCTTAGAGATGACTTTCCCAAAGGGATGCTCTCCTAGCTAAGTGACACGCGGAAATGTGCCAGTCAAATTAGCTTGAACACTGATAAGTGTGCTTTCCCTGAATGCCAGACGGTCTCCAAGGGTGTTCAGTAGGGTCCCTAAAGTGTCAGAACATATTCCTAATGCTAAACCTATATTTCCTTGTAAACAGGTCACTGAAACCCCCACAAAACAGGGGCTATATATAACTCCTCTTTCTCAAAAATACCCCCAAATCTCGAGAAACCTCTATGCCCAATCAAAGGATCTCCGCTTGGTAAAACAAAAGGGAAACGCTTCCCTTCCCAAATGGAATCAAAAACTGATAGGGACTTATAATGTTGAAAAAATGAGAATGATAACAAAATACACACTGGGGAGATTTACTAAAATTGGAACATGCAAAATCTGGTGCAGCTTTGCATAGAAACCAATTAGAAGCTGATTGCTTACCATGCACACCTGCACCAGATAGATCTGAGTGCTCCAGTTTTGGTAAATCTTACCCACAGTGTAATACAGGGCTGTGATTTTCCTCTGTTTTTGGAACTGTGGTGGAAAACACAGGTAACCAATTCTGAAAATGTGTCTGAAGTCAGAGGAAACTGCCCCAGTGCCATAAATAACAGATACTTAGGTCAGAGAAGAGTTTTGGACTACACAGTTGTGGGATCCCAATTTGGCAAATGCTTAGAAAAATGTAAAAGTGATAAATGGGGTACCCCAGGAACCAGAAGTAAGTTTGGTATACATGCATTGCACAGTATGCCGTGTCTTAATGTATCATGTAAAGAAGAAATGGGAGCAAGTTGTCGAGCAGCTGGTGGTTCCTCAGTCTTTGACCTCTCAGTCACAAATATGGCGTTGTATCTGGCCCATGTATTAGGTGGTCATTTAGTAGTAGAAAAAACAAAAGGAAAGGATGTCAAATAATGAATGTCCAATAATGCATCCCAACCACATTTTTGAATTCCTATAATTGAGGAACCTTTTTGAGAGGGCTGCTAAAGATCTGGTCAGGCTACTGCCGAAGCCAACCAAGGAAAACCAACACATATTGATAGTCCTTGACTATGCCATTAAAGTGTTACTAAACCCAAAACAGTAAAATCTGTCTGTATATGCAGAATTGCATGCTTGTTATACTCACTGTGAAACTTAAGTGATTAATCCTCTGCATTGTGTAAAAAGGCAGTTTGATCCTGTATGCACAGATCCTCCTCCTCCTGTACAGTCACTCTGGACAAGTCCGGATAAGACACAGTGAGGGTAGTCCCGCTGCATATGCTCAGTTTGGTCTTTATTGCTGGAGAGAACATTTCCTGTTTGGTAAAAACTAGTCAGGTCATATGGTATGACATCACACATTTTGGGCATGTATAAAGATCTTAAATGACAGCCCAGTCCCTCCCTCCTCCTCAATGCCCATGGAACACAGTGGGTGGGATGTAACATCTTGATTGACGGATGATCCGCCTGCCATAACAGCATGAGGACACAGGCTATAGTGGATTTCAAGAGGCAGTGATTCCCATAAACCAGATAACGCCACTGTACATGTTTTTGCAGTCTTCTTTTTTGACCTCTCAACAGCATCAGTTACAGCCTGCAGATGTGTATATTGAGGTATTAAATAATTCTAAACTTTTAAAAATACATTTATTTCCCAATTTCTAAATTCATAAATAAATTCAAATTCATAAATAGCACAGATTGTGCCAAAAATGTGTTGATTTCTTTTTCTTTATTTTTATTTCTATCTTTCTGTGCCTTTCCTCTTTTTCTCTCTCTCTCCCCTGTCATCCTCATCCCACCTGGCACCCCACTGCCACCTTGCTAACACACTACACCTGTCATCCTCCTCCCCTTTGGCACCCTCATGTTCATCACACCGAGCACCCCACTGCAGCCTTGCTAACACGCTACCCCCTGTCATCCTCATGTTCATCACACCTGGCACCCCACTGCCACCTTGCTAACACACTATCCTTGTCACCCTCCTCCCCTTTGGCACCCTCATGTTCATCACACCGAGCACCCCACTGCAGCCTTGCTAACACACTACCCCCTGTCATCCTCATGTTCACCACATCTGGCACCCCACTGCAACCTTACTAACAACCTATTCCCTGTCATCCTCATCACACCAGGCATCCCACTGCAACCTTCCTAATACACTACCCCCTGTCATCCTCATCTTCATCACACCTGGCACACCTCTGCCAGCTTGCTAGCTCCCTACCTCCTTTCATCCTCATCCTCATCATACCTGGCACCCAAATGCCACTTTGTTAACACCTTTCCCACTGTAATCCTCCTCCCCCCCAGCAGCCTCATTTTCATCACACCGGGCACCCCACTGCAACCTTGCTAACACCCTTCCCCCTGTCATCCTTATGTTCATCACACCTGGCACTCCACTGCAACCTTGCTAACAACCTACCCCCTGTCATCCTCATCTTCATCACACCTGGCACCCACTGAAACTATTAAGAAACCATAAGGTACAGCGCTAAAGATAATTTAAAAGTCCATAGATAGGAATTAGTGGAAGAAGAGGAAGATCCCAGCCTCCGTGTATGAATTGGAAGGATTTGTGTGTCACACAACACCAACTGCACACCGCTCTTACCCCAAAGTGTGTGACCCCCTGGATAAGAGCGGTCAGACACGTTTAGAATTACAAGCAAAACTGATGGGAAATGTCTTCCCTCTCAGGAACTGCAAGGACAATCATTCACCACTGCTTCACTGTATAGGTTAAAGTCCTCCATAAAAGTTTTCTTAGGCAGGCATATGCGTCAGATAGACCACCATAAAAGGATGAAAGAAGCCTCACATAGCGTAATAATGCTAAAACAGCTGTATTTATTCAAGTAAAATATTGGACTCACATAATATCCACAGACATCAAACGTATCGGCATTCCGCCAGAATCCAAAATGGCCACGACGGGCCACGCATGTGCAGTAAAGTGGTGGGCGTGTGTGCGTGGCTCCGACCGGTTTCATCACATCTGACATCATCAGGGGCACGCCCACATGTCCTCACCACGTTCTTAAATACCCCCCCCCCCCCGTCATCCCGGGAGGGCCAATCAATGCGAGGATCCAATCAAACAGCAACCAGGCTGTATATACAAACCAGGGGCCGTCCCAAACCAGTCTGCTGTAATAACATGGAAACAAAGCCCACCAAATAAATGGCAGAGGACTTGTCTGCAGACATGTAATAATGTATGAAGCAATTAGCGCCCCCCAGTGTCCAAAAGGGGAACTCCAGCTCCATACTACTTTCTCAATATAAAAACTAAAAACAAATTTGATTAAAAAAAAATATATATGGCCATCCCTTAGGTGACAAAGGGGCTCACAATAGAGAACTTATTTTTAAAATTACATATGAATGTACACCCTCAAAATAGAAAATAACTGGGAACATCCTGTATTTAAAAAACATAAACATACACTAGCTGTTATTGCTGAAACAATTAATGTCCCATTCAATATTTAAACCAAAAGGTGAATAGCTCTTTAATCTATAGATCCACACTGTTTCAGCTTGAGAAATGCTCCTTTTTGCATTTGCCCCCCCCCCGATGGGGAATGAACTTCTCTAAAGCTATAAAAATGGTACCAGATGGGTCCCTCCCATGTTTAAGGTCATAGTGATTAGAAACCCTGTGGCCCAGGAACCCCTTCTTGATATTGCAGATATGTTCGCCCAACCTGGTGGCCAGACCCCGCGTCATTCTACCGACATAGTCTAGCCCACAAGGGCATTTAATGAGATATACCACATTCCGAGTGCAGCATGTAATGCATGATTTTATGGTATAAACTTTCCCCGTGACAGAAGAGCTAAAGGACTCAACCCTCCTCCCTCTTAAGATGTTAACTTCACAAGCCTTACAACATTTGCAAAAATAGTAGCCCTTCAATTCCTGAAAAAAAGTTGGTCTAGAGGGTGGATCTGGGACATTGGGTGCCACCCTATTCCTCAAATTACCAGAGCCCCTAAAGACCACCCCAGGTTTATCTGGAAGGATCGGGCACAATATCCGGTCCCCCTTTAAAACTGGCCAGTGTTTGGTCACAATTTTCTTAACCATATGATGTTGATTAGAATAAGTAGTAAAAAAAGTGGAGGCCCAATCCCGGGTATGCCTGACCCAAGGCAGGTTCTCCTGAACCAAACAGTCTCTATCATAATGCTCCATCTCACAAATGATGCGATCCAAATCCTCCTTATTGTACCCCCTTTCCAAGAACCTAGTTCTTAAAATCCGAGCCTCAGCAAGGAAATCCTCCACCCTCAAGCAGTTCCTTCTTAATCGAAGGAACTGACCCTTGGGAACCGCTGATATCCAAGCCGGGTGATGACAAGAATCAGTTGGAATATAGCTATTCCGATCTGTGTTCTTTAAAAAGGTGGTAGTAATCAGGGTCTCCCCTGATACTTTTATACAAAGATCCAATAAGTGTATTTCAGATGCACTAACTTCATAGGTTAGCACTATACCCCTATTGTTCAAATTAAGGAAATCAAGGAACAAAATAACCGCTTCCTTGTCACCCTCCCATATGAAGATAATGTCATCTATAAAACGCCTCCAAAGCACCATTTCTAGTTTTCGGGGGCCCAGGACTACCTCCTCCTCCCATTTTGACATGGAGAGGTTAGCCATACATGGAATCCCTCAGGTAATAGGGTGTGCCCATCACCAGTGGCTGGAGAAAAAAATCAATATATTTCCCCACTCGCGAAGTGATAGAATCTATACCGCTGATGATGGGCCGACCCAGGGGGGACTCCAAGCTTTTATGAATTTTTGGTAGACAATACAGTGTTGGAAACCTTGGGGCCAAAAATTGAGCCTCCTTTTTGTTCAAAATACCTAGGCTCAATCCTTCATTCACTAGGGATTTTAACTCTTTCTTATATTTGCAAACCGGATCACTACCTAATGTGATGTATGTGTCAGGATCCGCCAGGACTCTAGAGACCTCATGCTGGTAAGCGGCCTTATCCAGGACCACTATAGCGCCCCCTTTGTCCGCTGATTGAACCACAATATCTTTTCTGTCACATCATTTAGTAATCCCCACTTCAATGTTTTTATCCACCCTAACCTTGCGGTATTTCAGGGAGTCCAAATCTTTAATGACAAGATCCTTAAAAATAGTTAAACTATGAGACCCATTATTCGGAGGGATGAATAATGAAGCATTACCTAAATTCGAATGTCTAATTACAGAATTTGGGGTTACCCGATCTTTCACAGGGTTAGACAAAAGATACCTTTTAATGTTTAACTTTCTAACAAATTTCTGGACGTCTATAAACGTTTGGAACTTACTGATATTGCAAGGAGGGGCATATTTTAAAACCCTTACCTAAAGTAATAAGTTCCTCCCTAGAAAGATCTTTGCCACTCAGATTGATAATCCCTTCCACATTTACATTCGACGCCTTTTTGGCGTAAAAACACCTCCCCCCTAGGGTCCCTCTCTGGCGTCTATATTCAGTTTGTAACCTGCCCTGGGGGCCCGCTGAAAATCCCTCTGACTGTCACCCACTCTTGGGCTGTCAGCCGAATAATTATATTGATGGTGATCCCTTTCCCAAGGTTCAACATTCCTTATATCTCTTAATGGAGCAAATCTATTTGGACCGCCCCCAAGGTGGTTTTGATTCCAATACCCCACCTCATTTGAGTGGTCCAATTCTCAACCCCTCACATCATCAGTTCTACTCCCAGTATGATAAGTATGTGTATTATATGACAGGGGATAATGTTGAACCCGAGGCTGAGAAGAGGAGTTATTTCTCCTTTTAGGGGCCTTAGTCCTAGGATGGGGGTGGGGCTGAACCCCACCATGATTAATACGCCTAGAAGGGGAGGCTTGATATACCCCTTTGTTCATATCCATCCTTTGACCGGGTGCGTGAGTATGTAACTTTGTGGTGTATGCTTAGTAACACCCTGTGGATCATTAGATGCAGCTGGTTTGACATAATCTGCCTGCCATTTAAATACTAATTTATCTTGATAATCTTTCACATCTCTGTTATATTTTTTATGTTTTTTGTTCTTTTGTTCCAGCTCCTCTTTTTCTAAGAGGGCTTTTAAGGATTCAGATTTCTTGATATACTCTGGGCCATTTTTAAAAGGAACTAACCTTGTTTTAACCTCACTAATGTCCGCATCCAATTTAGAAAGTTTCAGTTTTTTCCTAGCAGTCATAAAATTTAACAATTACCCACTGAAACTTTGCTAGCACCCCACCACCCGTCATCCTCATACGTATCACACCTGGCACACCACTGCCAGCTTGCTAACACCCTACCCCCTGTCATTCTCATCACACCTGGCACCCCACTGCCACCTTGCTAACACCCTACCTCCTGTCATCCTCATCCTAATCACACCTGGCACCCCACTGCCACCTTGCTAACACCCTACCTCCTGTCATCCTTATCCTCATCACACCTGGCACCCCACTGCCGCCTTGCTAACACACTACCCCCTGTTATCCTCATCCCCCTATAACCCACTGCCAGCTTCCAAACACCTGCATTGACAAAGCAGCTTATTCCAATGTTGAGAGGACAAGGGTCTCTTCCCCACAAATCTGTGGTGGTAGGTAACGTGGTCTGTGGACAGGGCTTATTGAAATATGGAACACTGTGTCAACAATAAAAATGCCACCCCGGGTGAATGATTAAAGTGTTACTAAACCCATAACAGTAAAATCAGTCTGTCTATGCAGTAAAGCATGCTTGTTATACCCCTTAGTGTGGAACCTAAGGGGTTAATCCTCTGCATTGTGTAAAAAGGTTGTTCGATCCTGTCTTCTCTGATCATCTCCTTCTTCCACACACTCCAAAAAATAACCTCCTCCTCCTCTAGTAAGAACAGCTCCACTCATAAAAGAAGAAAGCAAAGGGGGAGGCTCATCGCATAAAGCCATAAACCTTCCTTGTATTAAAACTTAAGAGATGGTGCACTTTTATTTGTTGGTGCTGTCCTATGATAGGCACAAAAGAAACAGCATACAATATTGTGGTGGACGCCACTGTACCGATATGATCACTAGGGAGCCGGCGTGCATTCCACACTGGCTCTCACAGGAAGTTAGGCAACCGGATGTTACATTACCACTGCAGAACACTCACTGACATGTTTCATGTTTCCCAATGGGCATCCTCAAGAGGTGGACCTCAGTGGTGAACTGGCTCTCTTTATAAACCGGGATTATTAAAGTGGTTGTCAAGTTGTGACAACCACTTTAACCTACAGGTAAGCCCTACAGGTAAGCCTATGATAAGGCTTACCTGTAGGTGCCCTGCATATCTCCTAAACCTGTACGGTTCAGGAGATATGCAGTGTTGTATGACGTCGGCACATGCGCAGTGGAGAAACAGCCTCCGTGCCGTTCCTCCACTGCGACCGTGCCGCGACTAGCGGCACAAGCGGTACATATCTAATAACTACAAGTGTAAACCTTTTCTGAGAGAGTATTAAACAAACAATAATACACATTTAAAAAAACACAAACAAACAAATAACAGGTCCAAGGAAATTTTTTAAATTAGAAAAAATATGCAAAAGATGCAGAGGTACATATTAAAAATGATACAAAAGACGCAGAGTCATATATAGAATCAAAAGTGCTCAGATATGCCTTTTGTGTGGCAAAAAAAAAAATACCTAACTACAATTTTGAAATGAAACAGTTTAAAACAATTTCTATATGTCCTGATGGATGCAAGCTTTGAAGTTCGAATATCGTGCGGGTCTTGTCCTGGCACACCATCTTCTCCAATTTTCTTGGTCTGTCCCACAAAAAAATAACCCTCGTGGATCCCTATTATGGTGAACCCTGAAGTGATAGGACAAACTATGTTTTTTGTAATCTTTGCAAAAATTGTTGATATGTTCCCTTAATCTTATGGATAATTTTCTTTTGGCACTCCCTACATACTGGAGCCCGCAAGGCCACTCTAGTAGATAAGTGACTTTTGTTGTGTTGCACAAAATAAATTGTATGTTATATGCCTTACCAGTGACTTTACACATAAAACCCACCTTTCTAGTTTCTTTATCAAAAACAGTCTTGCATGCTTTACACCTTTTACATTTGTAAAAACTTTTTTTGGTCCAGAAACGTGAAATTTTTCTTTGGAGGATCAGGAACATTGTGAATCAGCTTATGTAATTTCAGGGTCCTTCTATAAATAAATGTAGGTTTCTTGGCAACAACTGTTTAAAATGTTTTCTCTCAATAAAATGGAACAAGATGTTGTTATTATATTCTCATATTGTTTAAGCTGAATGTTATAATTCATAACAAAGGCTAATTCACCATATTTTCTATTAATAAGATTATCTCTGATCAGTACTGCCCTGTCCAGATGAGCTAGGGAAATATTACCTAGAGATAATATTGTCCCATTTTACTGAAAGACAACAATTTAACTACTTGCTACCCACCCTCAGTACATTTACTGTGGAAGGGCTCTGGTTTAGAAACATGCTGCCCCCCCCCCCCCCCCACAGTACATATACTGCGGATGGGTGACATGTGCAGGCCGGTTCATGTACATGCCTGCTCAGGTGTAGGAACCCACTGCCCGCACCCACCTTGTGTCTGGTGGACACAGCGGATTGCAGCTCCTGGTACAGGTGCTACCCACCCTCAGTACATTTACTGTGGACGTGCGGCATGTACAGGCTGGATCACATACATGCCTGCTCAGGTTTAGGAACATGCTGCCCCCCCCCACAGTACATATACTGCGGATGAGTGACATGTGCAGGCTGTTTCACGTACATGCCTGCTCAGGTATAGGAACACCCTGCCCGCACCCACCTCATGTCTGGTGGACACAGGGGATTGCAGCTTCTGGTACAGGAGACCAGGGATCACAGCTGTTATGAATAAAACTCATTCATGACAATTCAAATCATTACTATTGCAATGATCATCATTGTAACAGCAAAGTGTTTGGTGTATGGTGACACTGAACTACTCTGATGAAATTATGTAAAAAAAGGAATTCACAAAAAAAAGATGAAAAAAATGTTAAAAAATAATAATTGTTTTTAAAATGTTTTAAAAATGTAATAAATAATTATTTAACATTTTTTTTAGTTTTTTTTTTAACATACTGTCACCAGTCACTCTGTCTGCTCACCGCCACACCAGTCATATAATGAAGCTGTGCTGCGCTAATGACAGTATGTAAAAAAAATATTGTGAAGAAAAATTTGAAAAAAAACAAATGTTATTTATCTTTTAATTTTCCAAAAAATTGTGACAAATATGACAACTTCAACAAATCACCATACCTCTTACTAAATGCCTCAGACTGTGTACTTTTCGCTAAGGGGTCATTTTGGGGATATTTGTACTTTTCTGGCATTTTAAGGGCCTCAAGAAATGAGATGGGCCGTCAGTAATTGATCAAGAATCAGAATTGATCCATTTTCAAATACACCAAAGAAAGCTTGATTTGTGTGAAAAATAATATACATTTCATTTACATACAGTCAGGGGCGGGCAGATAGGGGTCGCAGGAGTCGCCATGGCGACCGGGCCCCATGCTGGGGGGGCCCATAAGGGCCCCCTGTATGCCTAGATTAGGTGAGGGGATGAGGACTGGAATCGCTTTTCATGTGTCAGACTCCGTAAATCATTCTCCATACCACTAAACAACTTCAACAGTATAAACAGTGTTAAAAAACCTTTTAATTTTCTATTTATTGTAAACAAAAAAAAGTTTAAAAAGAAGTGTTATAAAAAAAATGTATGACAGTAATCGCGTCGTGTCGAAGTAA
>BLSH010247226.1:388057-406557 GCA_018402905.1 Glandirana rugosa
ACTCCCGTACCTCCTCGATTAGGTGTAACTTGTTCTGTTTTATGGGGTTAAGAGATCCTGTACCAGTTTAACCTGACTGAAAGCGTTTAGACTATGTATGGCTAGGAATTACGGATTGAGTTAAGTGAAGTTAGGTATCCGGGTTGGGTAATCCGAGTTAGATATGTGGGAGTACGCGGGATTGTATTGGAACCCTTTTGGCGAGGGGAGGGGGAAGGGGGAGGGGGGAAAAAAAAAAGAAGAGGAAGAAGAGAGAGGGGAGAGAAAGGAGGGGGAAAGGGAGCAAAGGGACGAGGGGGAGGAATCGCTTTCAACACAGTGTATTTGAGGAATATAAAAGGGGAGAGGGTTAAAGAAGAAGTAGCGGTGGCAGAAGAGGAAAAATAGAGAGGAGGGGGAGCAGGGAAACGAGGGAAAGGGGGAGGAAAGAGAGGGGAGAGAGAAGAAGGAGAAGAAAAAAAAAAGGGGGGAGGGGGAAGGGGGAGGGGAGCGGTTTTCCCAAGGTTATGTTAGGGCGCATGAGGGTGTATAGATTGAGCCTAATGGGTTGGGCCTATGGATTGAAGTGAATTGAGTTAGGCATTAAGGATCGGTATGTATCAGATTTGCGAAAGTCAGTCCAATTTGACCATGTCCTAGAGAATTGGGGTATTTTGTCTTGTTCAATGTGGATTAGCTCCTCCATGCCCTCAACAAAGTTTAAGCGATGCACCCATTCTGCTAACGAGGGGGGAGTTGTTAATCTCCAATGTCTCGGGACACACATCTTGGCCACGTTTATCATGTGCATGGGGAGTGATTTAAAGTAACGTTTTTTGGGCAGTGGGGAAAGGTGCAAAAGAAATTGCGCCGCGTAAATTCTACAGGAAGTGTTGTGGTTTTTTGGATTATTTCAAAAACTGCCTTCCAATATGGCTGAATCTCTACGCAGTCCCACCAAATGTGTAGGAGTGTTCCCCGTTCTTTTTCGCATCTCCAGCACATTTCCGGGACGAATGGGGCAAATTTGTGTATCACATCAGGGGTCCTGTACCATCTGGTTTTTAACTTGTATCCCTTTTCCTGTATATTTATGTTCAACGAGCACTTGTGTAGGTATAAGTGAATCTGGTTCCAGTCCTCTTCCCCTATTTCCCTCTGCAGGGCGTGTTCCCAGAATTCCCTTTCTGACTGAAGAATTTTTGGGGGATTTTGAAACATGGAGGCATATAGTATTGAGATCATGTGGTTTTGGGGTGCTGTTCCAGTGAACAATGGTTCAAAGGTTGTGGGCGGTCTTGTAAAGAGCTCTTTACGTTCAGGTTCATTCAAGAAATGTCTTATTTGAGAGTATGCCCAAAATGGGAAGGCCTTTGTTTTAGATAGCTCTGCAAGGTCTCTCTGGCGTTTAAATTGGTCCCTGACAAAGAACTGTCCAGCCCGCATCTCAGCGTGGGGCCATTCCTTGGTCAAGAAAGTAGTATCCATTCCCGGTGGGAAGGCTGGGTTACTCTTAATGGGCGTGATTGGGCAGAGTTCCCCTGAGGAGCTATAGGTTTTACATGCCCTGTGAAAGGCTTGTAGGGTGGACCCAATTAAGGGATGTTCGGCTAGCTCCTTTGGGATCTCTTTCAAGGGGAACCAGGGTGCTTTTCCTAGGTCTATTCCCGCTATCAGATGTTCTTGACCAACCCATCCCTTATAGCTGCTATGTAGGTTCCAATCTACTATTCGTGCCAGATGGCATGCGATGTGATACCTCTGCAGGTCTGGCAGACCGACACCACCACTGGCTTTCGGAAGCACTAGTTTGGCCCATCCGATTCTCGCCGGTTTACCCTGCCATATAAATGTTCTGCAAATTTTTTTAAACGTGGTGAAGAACGAGGATGGGAGATCAATTGGCATAGTTTGCATTTTGTATAGCAAACGTGGAAGGACATTCATCTTTATGATGGCCGCCCATCCAAACCAAGAAATAGTAGGGGCATCCCATCGTTTGAGGTCTTGTTGAATGAGATTAAGTTCGGATTGGAAGTTTTTATTATAAAGGTCTGCGAGCTTCCCCGGTAGCTGAATGCCTAAATAGGTGATGGCTTTGCTCTTCCATGTAAAGGGAAAGTTCTCCTGACATAGCTGAACTGTATTAGAAGGTAGGGACACATTAAGAGCAAAAGATTTTGAGAAATTAATCTTTAAGTTTGAGAGGCCTTTGAACATTTCCATAGTTGACATAACATTCGGGAGGGTCGTTAGTGGAGCTGATAAGAAAAGAAGGATATCATCCGCAAATGCTGCGGGTTTTAAACTCCTTATCCTTAACCTTGATTCCTTTCATGTCTGGGTGTGCACGGATGCATCTTAATAGGGGTTCTAAGGTGAGGATATAAAGAAGAGGGCATAATGGGCACCCCTGTCTGGTCCCATTATGGATGGAGAAGGCGTTCGAGAGGCAGCCGTTTACTTTTACGCGGGCTACTGGGTTAGTATAGAGGGCTCCTATAAAAGTCCTTATCCTGGTTCCCAGGCCTAGCATCTTTAAAACAGCTTCCATATAGTCCCGGGCTACCCGGTCGAACGCCTTCTCCGCGTCCATTGCCAGAAAAAAGCCCTCCTGTTTGTTAGTGACCAGCCAGTGATGCAGGTTTAGTGCCTTGATGGTATTGTCCCTGGCCTCTCTTCCAGGGACAAATCCCACCTGGTCCAGATCTACCCATGTTGGTATGTGACGCGAGAGTCTAGTTGCCAATATTTTGGAGAATAGCTTCACATCTGAATTTAGCAGGGATATCGGTCTGTAGTTCGCTACATTGTCAGGTTCCTTAGCATTTTTGGGAATCACGGCTATGTGTGCTTCTAATAAAGTCTGTGACTGATTTGGGGTGGAGGAGAGAGTGTTAAAGGCCCTAAGGAAGCCTGGCGCTAATAAGTCTGGGAAGGTTTTATAATATGTTGCCGGGAAGCCATCTGGCCCCGGACTCTTTCCCGGTTTTGACGCCTTAAGCGCTTCATTCCATTCGTCCATCGAGATTGGGGCTTCTAATTCAGTTCGGTCTGCCAGCGACAGGGGTTTTGAGCTATGCGAAGATAGAAAATTATCGATGAGGTGGTTGCGGTGTTTAGCTATCTCTGGTTTGGTAGCCTCAGGTTTTAAGTGATATAGATTGCTGTAATATTCGCAAAATTGTCTTGCTATACTCTCATTTCTAGTATGTTTCCTCCCTGTAGCTCTGTGATATGGTGTACTGTGTTCGCTAGGGTGTGTTCCTGTGTGAGTCTGGCCAACAGCCTACCGGGCTTATTTCCTTGTTCGTAGTATAGTTTTTGTTTGAACCTGTGCCTTTTCAGATTTTTGGCCGATAACTCCTGCAGCAGGAGTGCCCTAGTTTCTTTCAGTTCCTGAGCTACTGTGATTGCTAAAGATCTTTTGTGTGTTTTTTTCCAGCTCTGCTATCGTAGTCGAGAGCTCTGTCACTAATTTCTGACTCTCTTTCCTCCTTTTGGCTGCCAGTGCGATCATGTGTCCCCTTACTACACATTTATGTGCCTCCCATTGTACCATCGGTGTGGTATCGGGAGTTTCATTTGTCCTAAAATAATCCTCGATCATTTTTCTGGTAGACGCCAGGTTTCCCTGATCTGTGAGAAGGGATGCATCCATTCTCCATATTCTCGCGTATTGTTCTTTCTGTGGGAAGCGTAGTGTGAGTGTAATTGGATGATGGTCTGAAATGACCATACTTTCTATAGAGGCCTCGTACAGGTAGTGTAGGTCTGCCTGGCCCAGAAAGAGGTAATCCAGCCGTGAGTAGCGGCCATGCGGGGCTGAGAAAAACATGTAATCCCTTGTTTGTGGGTTAAGCGTTCGCCAGGTGTCATGTAACGCCAGAGAGACCAGCTGAGACTTGATTTGACGCAATGCTGCGTACGGGAGAGACGATGTACCACTTGAGGAGTCTAGCAACGGATTTAGGGTGGCATTAAGATCACCCCCTACTATCAATAGACCTGATCTGAATGATGTAAGTTGAAGTAGCACTTCCCTTAGAAAGGGCACCTGTTTGGAATTTGGGCAGTAAATATTTGCTAGCGTAATGGGCTTGCCTTTCCATGTACCTTTAAGGAACAAGAATCTGCCTTCATGATCGGCCAATTGATCTGTAAGATTAAATTGGCAGGTTTTGGACAGCAGTATTGAAACCCCCTTAGATTTTGTTTTCGTACAAGCCGCGTGGTATGCCGTTGGGTATTTGGTGTTATATATGCGCGGTATTGAGTCTTTTTTGAAATGTATCTCTTGTAAAAAGACAATTTGGGCTCTGTAATGGTGGGCTTCTGCTAGTACTTTGGTTCTCTTCTCTGGAATATTTAAACCTCTCGTGTTGAGGGAATACATTTTTAGAGATAGTGGAATATCCTTAGCTGTTACAGCAGCCATTGTTGCTATTCAGTTGTGT
Source organism: Glandirana rugosa (assembly GCA_018402905.1). NCBI lineage: Eukaryota > Metazoa > Chordata > Amphibia > Anura > Ranidae > Glandirana > Glandirana rugosa. The sequence continues at coordinate 392,494 of BLSH010247226.1, forward strand.
CTAGGGAGTTCCTATAATTGGTCACCCCTTAGGGTTGGTCCGCTAAACGCTTATCGGTAATTCGTGGAGAAGGGAGAAGATAAAAAAAAAAGGGGGGGGGAGAACCATATAGAGGTGTGGGGGAAGCTAGAGAAAGGTGTAACCGAAGGGAGATGGAGATTAGTACAGAAAGGGAGAGGGGAGAGTACAGTGTGTTGAAATCAAATCAACAGACGTCGTCGTGCCCCAAGCAGGTTAGGGTTTCCTGGAAACCGGAGGTGGCCATTAGCCTGCTAAGGCACCTACAAGACAATCGCTTTCAGTTGTGGCACATGGAAAGATGTTTAAATCTTACCGGTAAGTTATCAGAAAAGAACCTGTCTCTCTGAAGAGAGGGAAGTATCTGGCACTGGATCTAAACTGCTTTAAACAGTAAAAGAAAGGCAAACGAAAAGTAAATCTGTATAACAATAATAACAACAACCTCCGTCCGGAGATTCTTACGTATCAGAGATCCCCGGTAGTAAGAGACTATGGTCAAAGGCCTGACTTATATGAGCTCAGCCTGTAGCCCAATAACTATAGGGCGGGGTGAACAGGAGTCCCAACTTGGCTCTTTCCCCGCCACCATAGTTGCGGCACACAAATAGGGCCAAAAAAGGAGAGATAAAAAAAAAGGGTGTCAAGGAAAGAATAACAGTGGCTTGAGATCTGCTTGGGGGACAACTCCATTTGGATATTAAGGAGACATATGGGTAATAAGAGAGATCATTTATGGCCTGTTTCCCAGGGGAGCCTAGCATATTTTCCCCTCAGGCTCCCCGTAAGATCTAACATCATGCGGCTAGGTTGACCCCAGGCAGAGTCCAAGTTCTGTAGAGTATCCCTTAAGCACGTTCACCTGCATATGTTACTTATAACATGAATATGCAGACAGGATAAATTGCAAACATTGGTAACTGAACGAATAACCTACAACATGAAGGTAACAGCTTTTTAAGACTCCCCCCCCCCCCCCAATTGAGACGCCCAGCTGAGGTATCTGAGCTTCCCTCAGCTCGTGGAGCTCAATTGTAATCGTATACCATGTTCCTGAGGTATGTATCATCACCTGTGCAGTTCCTCATCCGGCATCTTCATCAGGGTGGGGATAGTGGGATTGGCACCATAAAGACATTTACCTTTCTCCCCCTCTATGTCTCTCCTTGGTCCTAAGTGGGGAGAGTCAGAGCCAGATACCTCTGAGGGTGCAACAGCCAATCCCTAATCCCTACATTTTAAGACTGCCTAGATAAGATTGGTCAGACTCAAGGGTGTGTCCTGGTATATTAGAGGGAGAGAGCGTACCAAAAAGGGTCCAGTGCCCTGAATCCCCAGTCCAGTACTGCTACCACATATCTGTCTAGAAAGTATTCTATTGGGGTTGTGGAGCAGACAGATTGTTCTTATCTTGGGCTACTTGGTTTGCTGACCACTTTAAGTTTCAGGACATTAAGATGCTTAGTTGTTCGTTGAGGGAGGTGGTAAGGTTATTTCTGGTCAGCATACCTTGGCACAATTGTCTGCTCATCTCTATATGGGTATAAGCGAATAAGCCAGGTATGGACAGTTAGGGGATAATGTTCATCATATCCGGTACTCTGGCTGTCGCTTCAAAGAAAGGTTGTAAAAAAAGAAAAAAGAACCATTAGACAGTGTTTGTGTCACATAGGTGTGTTCATTCAGCAAACAATCCAGCGCACATCACAATCCGCCTGGGTCAATCAGAAGATAACACATAAATCTACTTTCCACTTATGGGCCTGTCTTGCGTCTGACTGAAGATGGTGAAACTCTTGGACTTTCGTTCGTTTCCATGTCTCCTCGCGGTCTCTGCGGTGAATTGGCAGAGAGCCTACGGCGTCGCTGTCTGCTTCTTTGTGCCCGAGGTGACTCTTCAGGCTGGGTTACAATCCAGGGATAAAGGGGAGGAATGCACTGTACCAATCAGGCACTTGTACTTCTGGAATGCCGAGCTTAGTGCAGAACTCTGAAAGCTCGTCTGGGGTTCTCAAGGAGGCAGATCTATTGCCATTAGTGGCTTGCAGACAGAATGGAAACTTCCATTTATAGGCTATGTGTCTGTCTCTTAAAGCTTGTAGGAGTGGTCTTAGGTCTCTCCTGTGCTGGAGGGTGATGGCTGACAGATCTTGATATATCTGAACACGTGTCCCCTCATACATCAGCTGCCCGTGGTTTCTGGCTTGACGCATTATGTCCTCTTTTTGTGTATAGTTCACTAGGCAACACACTATATCCCTAGGGGGGTCTGTGTCTCTTCCACGCGGCCTCAGTGCTCTGTGGCAATGCTCCATCTCGATCAGTGCATCTAGTGGTCTGCCCAGGGCTGTGTTGAAAATTGCCCATACTGCGGGTTGTAGTTGCGGTCCCTCAACCGACTCTGGAAGTCCCCGCAACCGCAGATTGTGCCTGCGTCCCCTATTATCTAAATCCTCCATGTGGCGGTGCATATCTATCAGATCCTGGGTATGCTTGTTGGAGACCGTCTGCAGTTGCTGCACGGCCGCCCCCTGTGTCATGGCTGCTGTCTATACTACCTCCAGCCTCGTGGCCACCGCCCTGATATCAGCCTTTAGATCGGAGATGGCTGCGTATAGGGTGTGTTTGATGTCTGCCGCAACCTGTTGTAGGTCTGCTAGGCATAAAATAGGTCAAGAATGCAGGTGTTACGTACCTGACGCCGGCGGCTCCATACTCGGCGGGAGATGAGGCGTACTGTGTTCCGCGGCTTGAGATGCGGCCTGCGGCTCTCCATGCTGGGTGTGAAACATCGCTGGTATGGTCCGGCTGAGCTGCGTAGCGGGCTCCATGAGTGTGTCGCTGGAGGGATCGATGCAATGGCTCGAGTTGGGTGGGATGTCTCGGGTCTCTTAGCTCTGCAGTAGCTTATTATTGTCTCCGGACGGAGGAGCTCTCAGTCTAAGCCGCCATCTCTCTCCGGTGCCAGGCCACGCCCCAGAAAGGTGGGTTTTATGTCTAAAGTCACTGGTAAGACACATAACATATAAATATGTATTTCATGCAACACAACGCAGGTCGCTTATCTACTGTAGTGTCCTTCGGGCTCCAGTATGTCTGGAGGTCCAAAAGAAAACTATCCATACGATTAAGGAAACATATCAACAATATTTGAAAGACTACAAAAAACATAGTTTGTCCTATCATTCCAGGGTTCACCAGAATACAGTATCCACGAGGGTTCATTTTTTGAGGGAAATCATGATTGGAGAGGAACTAATCGTAAAAAGATGGTGTCCAAGAATGAGACCCGCTGGATATTCAAGTTCAAACCGGGACTTAATATAGAAAAAGATTTAAACTGTTTCATTTCAAATTTTTAATTATGTAATTTATTATTTATTTTAGGGTTTGCCTCTGTGCCTTTTGTATAATTTAATATGTACCTCTGTCTTTTGTATATTTTGTATCATTTTGTATAATTTAAAAAATTTACTTACCTGTTATTTAGAGTGTGTTTTTTTAAATGTGTGTTATTGTTTGTTTAATACCCGCTTAGAAAAGTTTTACACTTGTAGTTATTAGATATGTACCCATTTGTGGTGACCGAGATACCCTGGAGTAATAATAGTGCTTTCAAATATAGGTTAATGATCAAGGTTTAAAAACAGAGCCAGTTCACCGCTGAGGTTAACCTCTTGAGGATGCCCATTGGGCAAAACATGTTGGAGCGTGCTCTGCAGTGGTGACGTCACATCCGGTTGCCTAACTTCCTGTGAGAGCCAGTGTGGGTCAGAGCGATCAGAAAGGAGTGGCGGCATCCACCACAATATTGTATGCTGTTTCTTTTGTGCCTATCATAGGACAGCACAGACAAGAGTACATGATCTCTTAAGATAAGAGTGTATCATCTCTTATGTTTTAAAGCGGAACAGTGGCGTCCACCACAATATTGTATGCTGTTTCTTTTGTGCATATCATAGGAAGGCACCAACAAATAAAAGTGCATCATCTCTTAAGTTTTAAAATAAAGACGGTTTATATTTTATGTGATTAGTCCCACCTTTTGATTTCTTATTTTATGAGTGGAGCTAATCTTACTAGAGGAGGAGAAAGAGTGGAGATCCCTCCTTTTGTTATCTTTTCACGCTGAATGCTCATTTGACCTTTGTACTTACAAGATCCTGAATTTCTGTCAAGCTGTGTAAAGGAGTGTACACAGAAGCACAGCAGTGGTGTGAATATTTATTGTTTCTTTTTCGGTAGATATATCGATGACATTGTGGTGATCTGGGATGGGCCCCTAGATCTTATATCTTGCTTTGTTGATTATTGCAATAGCAATTCTTACGGTCTCTCCTTTACCCATATTACTGACCCGGACACCTTGGCATTTTTAGATCTGGAATTGAGCCATGTTGAACACAGGATTATTGCTCGGAACCACACAAAACCCACAGCTGGTAACTCCATCCTCCATTTTGACAGCTGCCATTTTCGTCCTTGGCTCCACAATATTCCGAAGGGCCAATTTTGTAGAATTTGACAAAATTGTACCCTCGATGAGAGAGAGGGTAGTGTACTTAAGAAAAAATTCAGGGAGAAAAAATACCCCAAAGCCCTAATCAATGAGGCCTTTGAATTTTATAAGACCCAATCCATGAGATTCATCACCACATTCCATAATCAGCATCGAAAAATGGAAGCGGTGTTGAATCATCATTGGGATATATTATTACAGGATCCCCACTTAAAACATATGCTTCCACCTCAACCCAAGGTGACCTATCGTCGAGCCCCCAACCTAAAAAGCAAAGTAGCCCCAAGTAAACTCAAAACCATTGAATCCAAGGTACCTCAGTTGACCTTGGTCCCACTTGTCGGTATGTACCAATGCCGTAAGGCACTGTGTAAAGCTTGTTCATTTGTACAACATAAACTGAAATCCTTTTGTCTAAAGGGAAAAACGTACCATCTATCCGACTTCTTCAATTGCTCGTCTGATTTTGTAGTTTATGGTCTATCATGCCCATGTGGATTAGTCTATGTGGGCCGCACCACACGCGCATTGAGATGTCGGTTTGGTCAACACAGAAGGGCTATCGAATGGGGCAAGGACCATCATAGTGTGCCGAGGCACTTCTTGGAGGTCCATCACAAATCCATCGTCGGCCTATCCGTCTGGGTGATTGAGCAGATATCCAGGACCCTCCCTGTGGCTGAACGATTAAAGAAATTGTGCGCCAGGGAGACATTCTGGATATATACCCTTGACGTTTTGTCGCCCAGAGGCTTCAATGAATGTATTGAGGTCTCCACCATACTGTGAACGTGGCCTATAGATACATGCACGTCCTTTTTCATACATGCATACGTGCATGCACGAATTTTGTTATTTGTGTATGTGTTATATGTGTGCTTTCGGAGAACACTCGGTCTAGAATATCTATGCGCATATACAGTCTTTTTGCGCGTACATACAGTGCCTTGCGAAAGTATTCGGCCCCCTTGAACTTTGCGACCTTTTGCCACATTTCAGGCTTCAAACATAAAGATATAAAACTGTAATTTTTTGTGAAGAATCAACAACAAGTAGGACACAATCATGAAGTGGAACGAAATTTATTGGATATTTCAAACTTTTTTAATAAAAAACTGAAAAATTGGGCGTGCAAAATTATTCACCCCTTTACTTTCAGTGCAGCAAACTCTCTCCAGAAGTTCAGTGAGGATCTCTGAATGATCCAATGTTGACCTCAATGACTAATGATGATAAATAGAATCCTCCTGTGTGTAATCAAGTCTCCAAGTCTCTGCACTGTGATAGTCTCAGAGGTCCGTTTAAAGCGCAGAGAGCATCATGAAGAACAAGGAACACACCAGGCAGGTCCAAGATACTGTTGTGGAGAAGTTTAAAGCCGGATTTGGATACAAAAAGATTTCCCAAGCTTTAAACATCCCAAGGAGCACTGTGCAAGCGATAATATTGAAATAGAAGGAGTATCAGACCACTGCAAATCTACCAAGACCTGGCCGTCCCTCTAAACTTTCAGCTCATACAAGGAGAAGACTGATCAGAGATGCAGCCAAGAGGCCCATGATCACTCTGGATGAACTGCAGAGATCTACAGCTGAGGTGGGAGACTCTGTCCATAGGACAGCAATCAGTTGTATACTGCACAAATCTGGCCTTTATGGAAGAGTGGCAAGAAGAAAGCCATTTCTTAAAGATATCCATAAAATGTGTTGTTTAAAGTTTGCCACAAGCCACCTGGGAGACACACCAAACATGTGGAAGAAGGTGCTCTGGTCAGATGAAACCAAAATCAAACTTTTTGGAAACAATGCAAAACGTTATGTTTGGTGTAAATGCAACACAGCTCATCACCCTGAACACCCCATCCCCTCTGTCAAACATGGTGGTGGCAGCATCATGGTTTGGGCCTGCTTTTCTTCAGCAGGGACAGGGAAGATGGTTAAAATTGATGGGAAGATGGATGGAGCCAAATACAGGACCATTCTGGAAGGAAACCTGATGGAGTCTGCAAAAGACCTGAGACTGGGACGGAGATTTGTCTTCCAACAAGACAATGAGCCAAAACATAAAGCAAAATCTACAATGGAATGATTCACAAATAAACATATCCAGGTGTTAGAATGGCCAAGTCAAAGTCCAGACCTGAATCCAATCGAGAATCTGTGGAAAGAACTGAAAACTGCTGTTCACAAACGCTCTCCATCCAACCTCACTGAGCTCGAGCTGTTTTGCAAGGAGGAATGGGCAAAAATTTCAGTCTCTCGATGTGCTAAACTGATAGAGACATACCCCAAGCGACTTACAGCTGTAATCGCAGCAAAAGGTGGCGCTACAAAGTATTAACTTAAGGGGGCTGAATAATTTTGCACGCCCGATTTGTTAAAAAAGTTTGAAATATTCAATAAATTTCGTTCCACTTCATGATTGTGTCCCACTTGTTATTGATTCTTCACAAAAAAATACAGTTTTATATCTTTATGTTTGAAGCCTGAAATGTGGCAAAAGGTCGCAAAGTTCAAGGGGGCTGAATACTTTCGCAAGGCACTGTATGTGTACAGTGACCAGCATGTGAATGTGTGCGCTTATGTGAACATTCATATGTACATACATTTTTGTCATTAACATGTGTATGTGTGTGTGCTTCTGTGCGCACATGGACATATGATCATACATTACTCCTTCATTCAACATATCTTTTATAGATAGAACTATACTCCCAGTAGGTACATGTGATGGTTTTTGGTTCCCTCATATTCATCTGGTTGGAATAACTGTTTTTCACTGAAAATTATTAGACTAGCTTCATATTATATATTATATATACTGGTATACAGGATATTCTTTTCCTACACTATGAATTTTTACATGAAGTTTGGGATGGTATAAGTATACTCTCTATGTACATTTAATACATGTTTTTAAGATGCATTTAACTAGTATTCATAGATCTGTCCTTTTTCTCTTCCCCTTTTTTCTTTCCCCGCCCTTTTCCCCTCCTAGCCTAGTGTTATAAGAATTGGGTGTACTGTTTCACCATATACATCCGCTTTGATTGCCTGAAAAAGTGGCGCAGCCTCCCAGACCATCTGCCAGCCAATGAAACGCGTCGCACTTCTGTGACGCCATCCCGCCTGCGCACGGTGGCCTCCTTCGGGCCTACACCCATTGAGCCGGCTCTTACATCGCACAGCGTTGCAGGAAGAGTGGCCGCTTCAGGAGGATCAAACGGCCGGACGGGATTGGCGTTCTCCTTTACTCCTGCTCTGTTGGATGTTGGATGTGCAGTGCGTGCATTCACCTCTTCCTTTTGAGTGTTTTTATCTGTTTTTTAATAAAAGTGTCATAGACATATTGCACTTAGAGGCGCCTCCTCTCTTCTCTTTCCCTTTGAATATTTATTGTGGATGGAGTAAAATTGAATGCTCAGTTTCAGGTAAGCACATTGGAACGTACTTTGATCCTTCACATAGAAGCACAGCAGTGGATGAAAAAAAAAGGAACATTTTGTTTCAGGTGGAACACATTGGAATTTTTAGAATTAACAATTTTTGTAATTTTATTTTATTTTTTGCTTTAATTGAGTAGAATTATAATGTTTACCATTACCATTACTATACCATTATTATATGGACACTTTTATTTTACACCATTTGTGTGATTCATTTTGTATATGTAAGCACTTTATCGATTTGAGAACTTTTCCTTAGAATTAATACACAGAGACACTTTATTGTTATTAAGCACTTTTATTAGCAATAGCAAATAGCACTTTATGAAAAGTTTCACACTATTTGGTTTAAGTTCATCCATCAGCGCTGCCTATATATATAACTTTTTAACCAAACACATTACTTAGATGCAGGAAAGGATAGTGGCAGTTATGCCGATGGTTCAGAAAAAAATAAAAAATTTGAGAAGTGTTTTCAGAATTACCTGGCCAAAATAATGTAATTTACTATAATATTGTGACTGATCCTCATCTGAAAGTAAAGTTAAGACCTTATCGGGTACCTGAAGCTCAGAAAAAAGGCATTTAAAAAGAAGTACAGCCAATATTAGCCCTTTGAGCCTCATAGAAACATCTAACAGCGAGTCCCACAGTCCTCATCCCTATGAGATTTTGAAACAACTTCAGGAAACTAAATGAAATATCCAAACTTGATGCTTAAATGTTGGGTCCCGCCAGACACATTACCACCCTCAATTTTAGGTAAGGGTATTGGCATGCTCTCTTAACAGACAAGGCAACAGAACAGCTTTAGTAACACCAGCTGGACTGCACCAGTATCTGGCCTTCCCTTTTGGTTTACATGGGGCCCCAACCTCATTCCAAAGAATGATGGACTTCATTTTAAGGCTAAATAAAGCATATTGTTTGCCATATCAACATGTGTATATAACAGTTAAGAGTTGGCCCCTGCCAGTTTAAAAAAACAGGCTACATTCTTTTCTAGGGATTTTAGGATACTACCGGAGGTTTATGCCTAACTTTGCTACTATATCAGCTCCTACTGATCTCATCAATGGGAGCAAGTCCACCATGGTAAAATAGAATGAAGAGGCAGAACTAAAGGCAGTGTTGTGTAAGGGACCCACCCTAACCACCCTAAACTTCAGTCAAGAATTCCTTGTAAAATAAATCTAAAGAATAACACCTGTTTGAACAGACTTAATGAACTTCGGGGGAAAAGTATAAAACTATTCTAATAAATAAATGATCTTTGCAACTGTATTCTTTTAATACTATTTTTAATATCCACAAAAAAGCATAGTTACAAACAATAGACATAAACCCCATAAATTACCGTACCCTCCCTGCTGGGGAATATATTGTAAAATGGTCTGTTTTGTAATACATGCACCAGCAAAGGGGTGGGGTATTTTATGGAGCTTAAGTCCATGTCACTTAGTTTCTCGCCTACACACGGTGAGGGGCTCAAAAGATTGTGACTGATACTTTATGTAAATTACAAGGCTTATACTTTATATTGTGAAAATATAGAACAGGTCCAAAGAAGAAAAGTCCAGCATAAAGTTTCCCATGTATGGGTTCTCCTCCAGCAAAATACCAACCCTGGAAAATGCAGAGCCATCTGTCTCTCTGATCAGCAATACCTCTGCTCTTGTTGTGGTCACCCAGACCTTTGGCTATTCAGGCTCCCTCTGCATAGATGACAGCACCTTGCTGTTCAGGTCCCACGTGGCTACTTGACAGGGTTTTCTCAGTACTTTTCCCAGTACCTCCGGCTTGCTCCCTCCAGAGATTATCGGATTCCCTCCAGCCCCCTGGACTCACTGACCTCCTCAGCTTCCTCAGTCTCCCAGACTCTTGTAGCTGGCCAGACTTTCCAAGTCCTTGGGCAAGAAATCGCCCGCACAAGGGTTGCAGTCTCCAATAGGAATGCCTAGATTTCCTGACAGGGCTCTGTCTCCAAACAGCAGCAACTACTCCAACTCCCCTCCTCCTGCAACTCTCAGCAGACCTTCAGGGCTCTGTGTACCTGGGCACACATCCTGCTGGTTGTCCACAAAACCTGGACATTGGATTGAATATTTCCTTCCTCCCAAGTCACTTTGAATTCTCCAAAAATATGGAGACCCATCCGGAAAAGCTGCAAAAGCAGTTTTCTCCACTCAAAATTACACTCTGTAATCCTGCACTCTGTAAGGGTGCAAACCCTGTGCCCTTTGCCTGACCATCTTCACAGTGACAAAGGTTCACCCTGTCACACATTACACATTAAGTACAATTCACCACAGTAATCTGTATGGACCAAATCTTGGCCAGTCCCTGCTGAACTGCCCGAGATTCAATCCATCTATGGCCAGTTTAAATCTTGCACCACGTGGAAGATTTTTCATTTGATTTAACTTTTTAGTGATAATGGGTAGTAAGGCGTTATATAAACTGGAAGCATTTTGAACTAGGTATATAATGTAAAGGAAAGGGAAAGGGGAAGAGATGGGCTGAAAAAGAGGAGGAAGGAAGGTGAAGGAGGATGACCAAGGCAGAGAAGTTGAGTTGGGGGGGCGGATGGTAGAAAGTAGTAGTAGTATCATGAGTGTAATTTATGTAAATAAAATCATAAGCTGCTTTTCCTACAATATAAGAATACATTAATACAAAAAATGATGTGAAAACTGCAGTAACCTGCAACAGCCAATTAGAAATGATCTCTAAAATGTCTGCATTACAGTAAACAGAAATCTGATTAGTACTGTAAGTGTTGAGCATGGCACTCTGAAGATTATAATTGCTATTTGAACAATGTAACCAAATAAGCGTGTTGGTGGATTGCAGTACCTTACAGCAAGGAATAAAATTATCTCCAAATTGATTGCTTTACAGTAAGAGAAATCTGGCAGTGAATCATAGCACCTTGCACGTCATAATTTCTATTTGAACCATCTTACTGGATGAGCCTGTTGGCAAATAGTATAACATCATCAAAAAATACAGGATGTCAGTCTCTTTTGCTGTGTAATCGGATGTCCTCTTGTGCAAATGGGATGTAAAAGCAAACATAAAACAGAATTACAAGACTAAAATAAACTGTTACGCTATTCCATTGATGTCTTTTCAGTCAAACTTTCCACTTCTCATCCTTTCCACAATGGGCGTCCCCTTACCAGTGTATCAACATCTCACTGTGCTTGCGTAATACACGTTGTTATGTATGGCAACATCTGTTTCCCAAAGAAATGATATTTCTATGATCATAGAAGGGGCTTGCTTGGAAGGCAAGGTTGCCTTCACAATAAACAGTCATCAATATATATTATATGTTGTTTTTTTACTAGGGGGTAGGGTCTGCTCTCTCAAATTTTAAATACCATATATATATATATATATATATCTATATATATATATCTATATCTATATATATGTATATATATATATATAGATATATATATATATATATATATATATAGGGGGAGGGAGGGAGAGAGATTTATCTAGCTGACATCCCAAGGTTTGAAAAATATACCAGCTATATCTATCCTGAACTAATTATTTACTTGTCTGAAGCAGCAGAGAAAGAAGAGATACACCCGATCCAAGCCTCACCTGGCCGATTAAGACCTCAATCCACCTCTGTAGGGTGCTGGCTAAGCCACAGTGCAAATGGGAAGAACAGAAGGTTCAGACAGCCGCACTCCAATCGATGCTGATTTATTTTGGCAAAAAATGCACAAAACAGGTAAAAACAGGTACAGACAAATGCCAGCAGGGACGGACACCAGGTAGCAGCTAACGCGTTTCTTCAGCTATGAGTAAGCGTCAATCTTAGACGTGAAACGCGTTAGCTGCTACCTGGTGTCCGTCCCTGCTGGCATTTGACTGTACCTGTTTTTACCTGTTTTGTGCATTTTTGCCAAAATAAATCAGCATCGATTGGAGTGCGGCTGTCTGAACTTTCTGTTCCTCCCATTTAATCATTTACTTGTAGCCTCAATACGAGGTGTATTTATAGAAAAAAAAAAATACATAGCAATTTGCCCATTGAAAGTGTATGTACATTTGTTCTGTACGAATGGAGCAAAAAAAAAAGTTATCAGGTTATTTCCTGTCCTATATGAAAGTTTTTAATTGATTTAACCCCTTTATGACTGCATAGCACATACAGTATATGCCAGCCTTAATTTTGACATCACATTTTGATTTAGTTTTAGTCATAGTCTTTTGACTGAAAGGCCATTTTAGTTTTAGTCGTATTTTAGTCATCTGAATTGTTTTCATTTTCGTCGTATTTTAAAATCTCCATTACATTTTAATTGACTAAAATCGAATGGGTTTAATTATATTGTAACGCATTATTTAAGCATTTCTCTAGAAATTCCAAACTCATTGTATACTTCTGGAATAAAAATCTAATAACATGTAGTGGGGATGGGGAAGTAAATGGGAGTGGGGGAGTGCACAGGGCAGGGCAGAGAAATGGTCTGCTATTTTGCTGGGAGGGGAAACACTCACCCCATGGTTTGCCGGGCCATTGTTCCAGAACTCCAAGGCAGCAGGCAGACAGAGGGAGCCTGCGTCTCTCAGCCAATACAGCATGGGGCTAGGGCTTTAATGGACAGGCAGAGCTCCAAGGAAAGCAGAAGTTCAGATGGGTAAATGTCCCTCCCTCACATTTTCATTCGTAAATGGAAATTGGAATAGATTTTCGTCATAATTTTCGTCAACTGACTTAAAGTGGTTGTAAAGTCAGGATAATAAATAACTTGCATCCCCTCTTATTTATCAAGACCTAAAGCACAGTGTGTCCATTTTTTACAGTTCTAATCCTAAATACCTTCTCTCATAGCACCGATGTGAGATCACATGATCTTCCTCTGCTCTCCTTCCCTGATCTAAGGAATGTGGAGGGAGGGGCTGAGATAACTTGTGACCTCACATCGGTTCTGTGAGAGAAGGTATTTAGGATTAGAATTAGAATTGTAAAAAAACATACACACAGTACTTTAGATTGTGATAAAACAGAGGGGATGGCAGTCATTTCTATGTTATTTTCAAGCCACAGGAAAGAACAGCAGAAGGGGAGGGGGCAGGAGAAGATAGCTCTCTCACACAGGCTTCGGAACTGACAGGCAGGGAGGGAGGGGGAGAAGGAAAGATTTAGAGTAGACAGTGGGATGATGGAGGCATGTAAACTGACCACAGTACCATGGATCAGCAGCCACAAATTCCGCTTTAATTCAACAAACTGCTTGCGGGCTTTCTTGTGCATCATCTTTAGAAGAGGCTTCCTTCTGGGACGACAGCCATGCAGACCAATTTGATGCAGTGTACGGCATATGGTCTGAGCACTGACAGGCTGAACCCCCACCCCTTCAACCTCTGCAGCAATGCTGGTAGCACTCATATGTCTATTTCCCAAAGACAAACTCTGGATATAAAGTTGAGCATGTGCACTCAACTTCTTTGGTCGACCATGGCGAAGCCTGTTCTGAGTGGAACCTGTCCTGTTAAAATGCTGTATGATCTTGGCCACCATGCTGCATCTCAGTTTCAGGGTCTTGGCAATCTTCTTATAGCCTAGGCCATCTTTATGTAGAGCAACAATTCTTTTTTTCAGATCCTCAGAGAGTTCTTTGCCATGAGGTGCCATGTTGAACTTCCAGTGACCAGTATGAGAGAGTGAGAGCGATAACACCAAATTTAACACACCTGCTCCCCATTCACACCCGAGACCTTACGAGTCATGAGTCACATGACACCGGGGAGGGAAAATGGCTAATATGGCCCAATTTGGACGTAGGGGTGTACTCACTTTTGTTCCCAGCGGGCTTGGAGTTCACCAGAGCTTCACAGATTGCCACTGTGGTCCTCTTCCACTCCTCCATGATGACATCACGGAGCTGGTGGATGTTAGAGACCTTGTGTTCCTCCATCTTCCGTTTGAGGATGCCCCACAGATGCTCAATATGGTTTAAGTCTGGAGACATGCTTGGCCACCGGTTCGTACAGAGGTCTGAATTTGGTATAACTCGTAGACACCCCGTAGGAGTTTGCCTTCTACCTCCTT
>BLSH010247226.1:406567-420781 GCA_018402905.1 Glandirana rugosa
ATTTTGACATTTTCACTGAGGGGTGTACTCACCTGTGTTGCCAGTGGTTTAGATATTAATGGCTGTGTGTTGAGTTATTTTGAGGGGACAGCAAATTTACACTGTTATACAAGCTGTACACTCACTACTTTACATTGTAGCAAAGTGTAATTTCTTCAATGTTGTTGCATGAAAAAATGTGAGGGGTGTACTCACTTTTGTGAGATACTGTATATACTGTATACATGATTCTGCATTTATGGGTACGGGGTGCTTGTGTGCACACAGGCCTGGCTGTGCTGTGAATTGTCACAGAACATGCCGATCACTGTGTCCAGGCCAGTGATTGACTACCGATACCTGGTAATTGGCTCTAAGTCTCACAAAACACAGGTCTGTGAGTGTAAACAGCACCGAGCTGTGTTCAGTGACAGGGGTGCTAATTGTCTAGACACCCAGTAAAAGCAGCACACAGTACACACACAAACCCTTGTTAAGCACATATTTAACCCCTTGATCGCCCTAGCTGTTAACTCCTTCCCGCCCAGTGTCATTAGTAGAAAGTCAGTGCATATTATTAGCACTGATCACTGTAATAATAGCACTGGTGATGTCAGTTAGTGCCAGATTTCCTGATGTACTATCGCAGTCCTGTTGTAAGAAGCTGATCGCCACCATTACTAGTATAAAAATGAATAAATAAAAATTCCAGTACATATCCCAACATTGCAGACGCTATAACGTTCACACAAACAAATCAATATATACTCATTGGTATTTTTTTTTTACTAAAGGCATGTAGCAGAATACATTCTGGCCAAAATGTATTAAGAGATTTGATGTTTTAAATTTTATTATGGGATATGCTTTATAGCAGAAAGTATCTTTTTTTTCAAAATTGTCTGTCTTTTTTCTTTTATATAATAATTAAGAAAAAAACAGAGGTGATCAAATACCACCAAAAGAAAGCTCTATTTGTGTGAAAAAAAAAGATATACATTTCATTTGGGTACAGCGTTGCATGACTGCACAATTGTCAGTTAAAGTAGTGCAGCGCCGCATAGCAAAAAAATGGCCAGTTCATGAAGGGGGGTATATTTTCTGGATAGCAAGTGGTTAAACTTGTTTCTGTGCATGTCTGTTTTTTGGTATTGGTGACTGATAAAGTCTGATATCAAAATACTAGAATATCAACAAAAATGACAGTGACATGGAAACCTCAGGATATGACGCTGAGCATGTGCACTCAACTTCTTTGGTCGACCATGGCGAGGCCTGTTCTGAGTGGAACCTGTCCTGTTAAATCACTGTATGGTGTTGGCCACCATGCTGCAGCATAGTTTCGGGGTCTGGGCTAGGGATGAGCCAAACACCCCCCGGTTCGGCTCGCACCAGAACATCGTGAACAGGCAATAAGTTTGTTTGAATGCGCAAACCCTATTAAAATGAATGTGACTCGAACAGGAAAAATCAAACTTGCTCATTTTAAATGCGTATGGGAACCCGGGTACTGCCCTAGGGGACATGTGTCAATGCCAAAAAACGTTTTTAAAAAGATTGTTTTTTCAGGAGCAGTGATTTTAATAATGATTAAAGTGAAAAAAAATTAAATATTCCTTTAAATATTGTGCCTGGGGGGTCCTCTTAATCTGCTTGTAAAGTGGCGCATCAGTGTGATGTTTAGAACAGTGTCACTGCAAAATGACATTTGTAAAGGAAAAATTGTCATATAAAATCGCTCACAGCTGTAATGTATTGCCGGCTCTCCCCAATACAGATCAAAAATCACTGGAAAAATTTGCATGTGGGCCCCCCAAAATCCAAACCAGGCCCTTTTTTTAAAAAAAATTGGCGTGGGGTTTATTTGTTTATTTTTTCAGGTAAATATATGGACCAGTGGTTTTACACAAGCTTTTACATATACATTGTCCATTGACATCAGTCCCTACCCTCAAGGACCTTACAATCTAAGGTCCCTAACTCACATTCATACATATACATACTATTGTTAATTTAGACAGAATCCAATTAACCTACCAGCATGTCTTTAGAGTGTAGGAGGAAACCGGAGTACCCGGAGGAAGGCACAGGGAGAACATGCAAACTCCAGGCAGGTAGTGTCATAGTTGGGATTGGAACCAGCCACCCTTTTGCTGCTAGGCGAAAGTGCTAACCACTACACCACTGTGCCGCCCCGCCATTAACCACTTCAGTACACTGTGTTATATATACTACACTGACTGCACCATATAGTCTGAACTATATTCTACGGGAACTGCACTCTATAAAATTGTAATGACATGTCCCAGTCAAACAGGTGCAGAAAAATTGGGCCTTGGGTGTTGGTGGTGGCAGAACACTAATCCCTCACAGTTACTCTCGTTGGAAGCAGGAACAGGCCCTGCAGTTGCAATTTATTTTAAAAATTGTAATGACATGCCCCTGTAAAACAGGGGCAGAAAAATTGGGCCTTGGGTGTTGGTGGTGGCAGAACACTGTAACCCCTCGCAATTACTCTTGTTGGGCACAGGAACGGGTCCTGCGGTTAAATTTTTTTTTAACAATTGTTATGACATGCCCCTGTAAAACAGGGCCTTGGGTGTTGGTGGTGCCCTAAACAATATTGTTGGAAGCTAGCATCATCAGGATTCAGGACAGGAAGGATAGGATAGGCAACATAGTCAGTCTTCAAGGGATCCCAGATCCCTAGCAAATTCAATCAGTTGCATCAGCATCAGGGGCTTGATAGCTGCTGATCCAGGACTGATTCATTTTTATAAATGTGAGCCTATTAACTGAATCTGTGGACAGGTGCACTCTTTGATCCTTTACAAACCCTCCAGCAGCACTGAAGGTCCATTCAGAAAGCACATTGGATGCAGGACAGGCCAGTATCATGGTTGCTTGAACCTATCAGCCCTGGGCACTG
Source organism: Glandirana rugosa (assembly GCA_018402905.1). Lineage (NCBI taxonomy): Eukaryota > Metazoa > Chordata > Amphibia > Anura > Ranidae > Glandirana > Glandirana rugosa. The sequence continues at coordinate 409,476 of BLSH010247226.1, forward strand.
AGAACTTAAAAATTGTTTAAAGGTATCGGTCAGCCATCCACCTTCTCCACCGCTCTTCCTCTGACTGAAGGAAGCCTCAGAAACACTTTGTCCAGCAGCAGGAAAAGGTACACTATTTTTTTTCAAGCTATCCTGAAGATATTTCATCTTCTACTCTCTCTGCGTAGGCAGGATGAGCTCTGCAACCTTACCCTTGTTATGTGGATCAAGAATGGTTGCCACTCAGTAATGATGCCTCTCCTTGATACCACGAACCCTGGGGTCTTTTCACAGGCTTTGCAGAATCAGGGAGGCCATGCAGCGTAAGTTTGAGCAGACATGAGAGTCCTCTGGGTCACTGAGGAACTACCTCCTCCCAGCCACGTACAACTCCTTGGGTTTCTGGGGACTGTAAACCATCCCTTGAAGACTGCTGCATGTTATCCTCTACATCCATGCTGACACAATCCTCCTCCTCCTCCTCCTCCTCTTCTTCCTGTGTGTTTGGGGGCCCTGCAGGAATGCTATCTGCATAAAGGGGGCCTTGAGAAGAAATTATGTCCTCCTATTCCTCCCTCTGTTCTGCCTCAAGTGCCCTGTCCATGATTCCACAAAGCGTGTGCTCCAACAGGAAGACTAGAGGGACAGTGTCACTGGTGCATGCATTGTCACTGCTCCCCATCCTTGTGGCCTCCTCAAATGGTGACAGGACAGTGCATGCATCAGTAGCCAGGATCAGGCAGGAACGTAGTCATAGGCAAGCCATGGTCGGTGCAAGCGGATAACAAGCAGGGTCACAAGTAACAGGAAACTTCACAAAACAGGCCACAGGAATGCTGTAGAATGGAAAGCACTTGTTACCTGGTGCTGTCCATTCAAATAGACTGTTTGGCGCCAGTGACGGTGCAAACCCGCGCGTGCACCTGCCGCATGCGCACCCATGTGCGCATCTGCTCCTGTGTGCTCCTGAGCACAGGCAGTCCATCCGGAGCGTCAGATTGTAGTTTCTGACATTGCCCCCCCCCAAGGGGTAGCCTCCGGATGCCCCAACGGGCCATCTTGGCTGGGTAATTCCTCCACAAAGACTCGACAAGTTCTTTTGCATGAAGCTTGTCTTCTGGCTCCCAAGAGCTTCGGGCCCGAACCCTTTCCAATTCACCAGGAATTGGATAGCGCTCCCTCTTTTTCTGCAGTCGAGAATGGCTTCCACCTCAAACTCCTCCTCTCCGTTCACTAAGACTAGTTCTGGTGGGGCAGTGGCCCTGGGAAATTATCCATAGTTATTCCACTGACGAAGTTCCGGTTCCGTGACGATACGCGTGTGGCGACAGGAGGGAGTGGGTGACGTCATCCGCAGCCGACACTAACATACTGGCATGGTGGATTCATGTATTGACTGAAGCGTATTCATTTGCACTGATTGTCAGTGCTTCTCATGTAAGTGCAATTCTATTTTTTATAAATAAATCATTTTAAAACAGAGAGCGCTTAGAGCTTTGTTTTTATCATACATATGACGGTCTGGAGCCTAAGAAAGGATCAAGAGCGCACTACTGGTTGGCGATTCTGAAGTGGTCCTGGGGCTGATTGATCTTATTCCCCTCGATAGAGGGCTATGTGCGCATGTGATCCTTTATCTGAGGATCCATACAGGAAGGTGAGCGGCCATCCTCTTACTGGTGGTGGTTAACACTGAAGCACCTGTTTTGGCATGATTTGCACATGTGGTACTTTCATCTGGAGCACTTGAAGCCATATCTATCTATGAACTGTGTATTTTATCAAGTCTATGTTTGAAATTGGGACTATTAATATTTTAACCTATAGCGCTGCACTCATCATAACAGATCCATAGTTATTGGCTTGAGCAGGTTTACATGGAATACTGGGTGGATATGAAGTGAAGGGGGACGATCAAGCTCATATGGCACCCTATTGGTCCTTCTTTTCACAGGCAGGGGTCCAATGTATCTCGACCCTAGTTTCTTTGAAGGACAAGATAACCTCAGAATTTTAGTTGCCAACCAGACCCGATCGCCTGGTTGTAAGTCTAACTCCCCTCATCTCCCCCTGTCAAAGGCAATTCAACTATAAAGTCCATGGATATTTGGGACCATTGGCATTCTGGGATAGGCTGCGGGTTCAGCAGACCCCAAGCCCTATCAGTCTTGTTTCGGGCGCAGGTGGGACAGGCACCGACATACTTCCTGCAGTCCCTCATCAACTAAAGGCCACCAGAACGAGCATGACAGTAGTTCCGCTGTCTTGCGGCTGCTGAAATGTCCGGCTAGGTTGAGGTTGTGACATAGTTCCAGCACTGTCAGACGCTGCTCCTTGGGGACAAAGATTCAAGTACCATACCACCAAAGCCCGTCTTTCCTTGTAAGTCTGGAATCTGGTGGAGTTGTGGACCCAACCAGAGACCGACTGATTTGTGTTAAGAGATCTTCCTGAGGCAACAAGAAATTCCCAGCAGGAAGAATTGTATCTGGGGGGAGAAGTGTCTCCAGGTTCATGAAACATTCTTGGCAAAGCATCCGGCTTAATGTTTTTCGACCCGGGCCTGTACGTGATATGCAGCTGAAATCTGGAGAAGAAGAGTGCCCATCGAGCTTGACAGGGTTTGAGTCTTTTAGCGGTTCGCAAATACTCAAGATTTTTATGGTCCGTGAAGACCAGGACAGGGTGTGAGGCTCCTTCCAGGAGGTACCGCCATTATTCCAGAGCGGATATTAGGGTTGTCCCGATACCGATACTAGTATCGGTATCGGGGCCGATACTGAGCATTTGCCCGAGTACTTGTACTCGGGCAAAATGCTCCGATGCCTCATCCGATACTTGGGCAAGCAGGGGATGATCATTGCAGCGCTGGAGGGGGATTTACAATCACTGATCTCCCTGTATATATTTCATTGTAGCAACTGACAGCCGCTTCTCCTCCCGCGGCTTTCAGCTGCTACAATTAAATATATACAGGGAGTCGGGAGGTCAGTGATTGTAAATCTCCCCCAGCGCTGCACTGAACATCCCCCTTGACTGTCCCTGTATCCTCCTCCAGTCCCCCTGTCCTCTATCTGTCAGGATGGAGAGCAGAGGAAAGAGCCGGTAAATGTGTAATTTATCGTCTCTTTCCTTTTCTGAATGGACAGTCAGTGATCACTGACTGTCCATTCATAAATGTCACTGAGCATCGTAAACTGTGCTTACGATGCTTCAGTTTATGAATGGGGAGGAGCCGCTGTCTCCTCTCCATTCATCTTCAATGCAGCTGAGACTTCTGAGAAAGGGGCTGGGGAATCTCCATCCTCTGCCCCCTTCTCCCTGTCTCAAAAGAGAGATGTCAGGGGTCTTTTAAGACCCCCTTATATCTCTCCAAAGCCCCCCCCCCCAACAGGGCTGCACGTCCGTGATGACGCTCTATTCCTAAGAGCGAAACGCGTTGACGTCATATCCGGCCTGTCGCAGTCATCCACGTCACATCCGCCGTCTGGGAAGAGACAAACGGATGCGAGCTCCAGGAGGCATCACGCTATGTTATACCAATGCGCTTTCATCATAGCCTTTTTGTAAGTAGGCATTCGTCTGCAAATAAATGTGTTATTTTTAGACCATCTGCACTATGGCTTTTTTATCTTTTCTTTGAGCACGTTTAAAGCCTGATTTTTGAAGAGTTGCCGTTGGTACCATACATTTCCAGTGCCCAGCTGTCAAGTGATTCACAACAACCGCCAGTTTGACCTGTTGACTGCAAAGCAACAGGTCCATACCTTGGGGTGAGTGGGGACCCAAAAGGGGAGCGAGCACTTGTCACCTTTGCACTCTATGCACCTGGCAACTGTATGAGCACTTTGTCACCTGTTTTTCACGGAAGACACGATTAATAATCTACAATTGTTTGGACTGTATTTGGACACTAATTTACAATTTGACATTTTTATTATTGACTATGGGGAGGCGCTGAATGTTTTATGTTGTTTGAGGTAAATACATTGTAAAAAATAATAAAAAAAATAAAATTGTAAAAAAAAAAATAAAAAAAATTCGTGCCACTGTCACATGACCTTAAAAAAAGTATCGGTAATCGGTATCGGCGAGTACTTGAAAATAAGTATCGGTACTTGTACTCTGTCTTAAAAAAGTGGTATCGGGACAACCCTAGCGGATATGATAGCTAGCAGCTCTCTTTCCCCTCTGTCTCTGGTGATGTGAGCTTACGAGAGAAGAAAGCAATGGGGTGAAGTGAGGCTTTTGGTCCGCGTCTCTGAGAGAGGACTGCTCCCACTGTGGTCTCAGAAGCATCCACTTCCAGGATATATGGCAGAGCTGGATCTGGGTGTTTGAGAACTGGAGCAGAGGTAAACAATTTCTTTAGCAACAGGAAGGCCATTTGGCCCTCGGGAGTCCAGTGAAAGTGAGAGTTCTGCTTTGTGAGCTTGGGGATGGGGGCGATGGCAGCAGAGAACCCCTGATGAATTTCCTATAAAAGTTTGCAAAGCCGACAAAGCATTGGACCCCTGTCTTGTCTGCGGACATTGGCCAGTCCACGATGGCAGAGACCTTTTTTGGATCCATTGTTGTACCTGTAACTGAGATGTTGAAGCCCAAGAAGGAGATACTGGAGCACTCAAACACACATTTTTCGGCCTTTGCTTACAGCCTGTGTTGCCAGAGGTGACTGAGCACACTCTTCACATGCCTGCGATGCTCCTCTAAGGAGGGTGGAGAAGATGAGGATGTTGTCCAGGTAAATTACAATGAACAGGTCCAGGTAGTCCTGAAAGACATCATTTACCAGGTGCTGGAATGTGACAGGGGCATTACAGAGCCCAAAGGGCATGACAAGTTATTCATAATGGCCGAACCGGGTTCGGAAGGCTGCTTTCCATTCATCCCCCTCCCGGATGCGGATGAGGTTGTAAGCACTGTGGAGGTCCAGTTTAGTAAAAATTGTGGCAGAACCGAGTCTCTGAAAGAGTTCAGGAACCAGGGGCAAGGGATACCGATTCTTGATGGTGATCTTGTTGAGATCTCTGTAGTCGATGCAGGGCCTGAGGGAGTGGTCTTTCTTTTCGACAAAAAATATTCTGACCACTGCAGGAGAGGTGGAGGGCCAAATAAAGCCCTTTTTCAAATTTTCATCAAGGTAGGCCTTGAGGGCCACTAATTCCACTTCGGAAACTGGGTATATTCTTTCAAAGGGTACTTCAGCCCACCGGTAAAAGTTCAATCAGGCAGTTACAAGATCTGTGTAGAGAGAGGACGTCTGCTCCCTTTTTGCTGAACACATCCAGAAAGTCATGGTACACAGCGGGGACAGCAGGACAGGTTTCCTGGTGTGTATCAGTGTCTATACATAGCACAGAAGAGGGTGGTCAGAGGCAGTAAGAAGACTGGAATTGCATGTCACCGGTCTCCAGTTTATGTATGGGCAGTGGGCCCGGAACAAGGGGAGGCCTACCTAAGATGACATGGGAAGAGGGGGGGAAGCAATGGCATCCAGTAACAGGAGCTCCGAGTGGCCGCCATCAGTTGTCTTGGCTGGAATAGGGAGGGTCTCATGGGTGACTGTGCCTGGTTTAATAGTGTACCCATCAGCAAGACAAATGACCAGGTCACAGGGGGTCACAGAAACACTGTAGAATGGACAGCACTTGTTTCCTGGAGCTGTCCATTCAAATAGACTGTTTTGCGCCAGTGACGGCAAGCACCCACGCGTGCAGTCCGGCCAGAGCTTCAGATTGTAGTTTCTGACAGGTACTCCATGATGGCCCTCTGCTGTGCATGCAGCCCCTGCAGCTTTGCCAATGTTGAGTTTCAGCTGGTGGGCATGTCACAAATGAGGCGGTTGGTGGGCAGGTTAAATTCCCACTGAATGTCAGTCAGCCGAGCACTGGCATTGTATGACATGCGGAAATGACCACAGACTTTTCTGGCCTGCCTCAGAATATCTGGCAAGCCTTGGCACCTGGTCAAGAAATGCTGCACCACTAAATTCAGGACATGAACCAAGCATGTGTGAAGTGTCCCTGTCGGAGGGCAGAGAGAAGGTTGGTGCCATTGTTGCATACAACCATTCCTGGCTCAAGCTGATGTGGTGTTAACCACCTCTGAGGTGACAGAATCTCTGCGACTGTGTGACCCCTGTCCCCAAGGCAGAGCAACTCAAACACAGCATAGCATATTTTAGCCTGACTGCTTGCGCAGCCTCTAGAATGCTTTGCGAGAAGAGGCCACAGAGGAAGAAGAGGGGGTGGAGGAAGCAGATGTGGCAGAAACAGCACCATTTTTTTTTTGGAGGTGTGGTGGTGGAACTAGCTCCAACACCGAACCCTGTCCTGCATCCTTCCCAGCTGCCAGCAGTTACCTAGTGCACCGTGAAGAAAAGGTAATGTCCCTGACCATGTCTGCTGGACCATGAGTCAGCGGTAATATGTACTTTGTTGCTGTCCAAGGAGGCCAAAACATTGCCTTCCACATGACAGTAAAGCGCTGGAATGGCCTTACGTGAAAAGAAATGTCTTTTCGGAACCTGCCACTGTGGTACAGCACATTCCACAAATTCATGAAAGGGGGCAGAGTCTACCAGCTGAAAAGGCAACAGCTGGAGTGCTAGCTATTTGGCCAAGCTAGCATTTAAACGCTGAGCATGTGGATGCCTGGGACAGTATTTTTTTTTTTACGGTTCAGCAACTGGGGTAGGGAAATTTGCCTGCTGACATCAACTGGTGGTGTACTGCTAGCAGATTAGCTGCAAGTGCTAATGGCACCCATTGCTAGACCTTCATTCCTCTCAGTGCAGGCTTTTGAGAAGACTGGAGGTATAGTAGGTGTTGAGGTCAAAGATGAGGAGCAAGGAGAAGTCCGCCTTGTTTATGATGTGGGTGTTTCCAGTGCTGTTGCCAATGGACTGCATGGCAGGTTGTCATATGTCTTGTCAAGCATGTAGTGCCCAAACGGCTGCTGTTCTGGCCACGCTTGATCCGCTTCAGACATAGATTGCAAACAGCAACGGTGCGATCTACTGCACAAGTGTTGAAAAAAGCCCACACATTGAAGTTTTGGAAGTCAGTCTGTGGTGTGATGCAAAAGGGTGGCTGTCCTTAAGCTGGCCCCTGGAGGACATCCTGCCTTGTTGGAGTTGTGCCTTCTCCTAGTCCTCCTTCCCCTCCTCTTCATGTGCCCCCTCTCTTCTCTCAGGTACCCAAGTACAGTCAGTGTCATCATCCCCTCCTTCCTCATTACTGGAACAAACTTGGCAGTGTGCTGCAGCTGGGGGAACATGACTGCTACTTTCTTGTCCTTCTGTGGCACCTCCCCTCTCTAGGCTCACGTTACTCCCTTCCTCAACCTGGCAGCCAACATCAGAGCCTTCAAATTGCTGTGCATCCTCCATCAGCATGTAACTGACACTATTTTCAAATAGTTCTGGTGACTCCTTCGTGCATGATGGTGGGGCTATGGAAGGAGTAACTGGACTGTAAGGAGCGGGTGGAATAGGCTGCTTTGGCAGCTGCGTTGGAAGACAACTAGCATGAGTCTGGGTAAGAGAGGATGAGGAGGATGAGGATTGCTTAGTTATCCACTCCACCAACGATTCTGCATGTTGTGGCTCAATAACACGGCCAACAACAGAAAAAACCCACCTGCAGAGGATGCACCATGTCCGCCACTATCACTTTTCACTGTAGACACAGAGGCTGCTTCTTTAGTGCCCTGGGAGCATCTGCCTGTCCTTGGTGGCCTTCCGGACATGATGGGGATTTTTTTCAACAACGCACTAAACTGTATTATATACTGTACACCGCCGAATGCACTGTATAAACAGTATCTTACAAATGTGAGTACACCCCTCACATTTTTGTAAATATTTTATTATATCTTTTCATGTGACAACACTGAAGAAATTATACTTTGCTACAATGTAAAGTAGTGAGTGTACAGCTTGTCTAACAGTGTAAATTTTCTGTCGCCTCAAAATTATTCAACACGCAGCCATTAATGTCTAAACTGCTGGCAACAAAAGTGAGTACACCCCCTAAGTGAAAATGTCCAAATCGGGACCATTTCGCCATTTTTCCTCCCAGGTCATGTGACTTGTTAGTGTTACAAGGTCTCAGGTGTGAATTGGGAGCAGGTGTGTTAAATTTGTTATCGCTCTCGCTCTCATACTGGTCACTGGAAGTTTAACATGACACCCCATGGTAAAGAACTCTCTGAGGATCTGAAAAAAAAATGTTGCTCTACATAAAGATAGCCTAGGCTATAAGAAGATTACCAAGACCCTGAAACTGAGCTGCAGCATGGTGGCCAAGACCATACAGTGGTTTAACAGGACAAGTTTCAGAGAACAGGCCTCGCCATGGTTGACCAAAGAAGTTGAGTGCACATGCTCAGCGTCATATCCAGAGGTTGTCTTTGGGAAATAGACGTATAGAGTACTGCCAGCATTGCTTCAGAGGTTGAAGGGGGGGGGGGGGGTTAGCCTGTCAATACTCAGAAAATACGCCGCACACTGCATCAAATTGGTCTGCATGGCTTTCGTCCCAGAAGGAAGCCTCTTCCAAAGATGATGCACAAGAAAGCCCGAAAGCAGTTTGTTGAAGACAAGCAGACTAAGGACATGGATTACTGGAACCATGTCCTGTGGTCTGATGAGACCAAGATAAACTTGGTCTCATCAGACCGGCAACCAGGTGAGGTGAACAAAGACAAGTTTGTCTTGCCTACAGTCAAGCATGGTGGTGGGGAGTGCTACAGGGAGCTACAGTTCATTGAGGGAACCATGAATGCCAACATGTACTGTGACATACTGTAGCAGAGCATGATCCCCTCCCTTTGGAGACTGGGCCGCAGGGTAGTATTCCAACATGATAACAACCCAAAATACACCTCCAAGACATCCACTGTCTTGCTAAAGGAGCTGCGGGTAAAGGTGATGGACTGGCCAAGCATGTCTCCAGACCTAAACCCTATTGAGCATCTGTGGGGCATCCTCAAACGGAACATCCACCAGCTCTGTGATGTTGTTATGGAGGAGTGAAAAAGGACTCCAATGGCAACCTGTGAAGCTCTGGTGAACTTCATGCCCAAGTGGGTTAAGGCAGTGCTGGAAAATAATGGTGGCCACACAAAATATTGACACTTTGGGTCCAATTTTGACATTTTCACTTAGGGGTGTACTCACTTTTGTTGGCAGCAGCTTAGATATTAATGGCTGTGTGTTGAGTTATTTTGAGGGGGCAGCAAATTTACACTGTTATACAAGCTACACTCACTACTTCACATTGTAGCAAAGTGTCATTTCTTCAGTGTTGTCACATGAAAAGATAGAATAAAATTAGTGATGCACCAAATGGAGATTTTGGTGCCGAAACCGATACCGAAAATGAAGGATGCACTAGGCCGAAAACCGAAACCGATACCGAAAATGACATTTTTTATAAAAATAAATGACTTATTATTTTTAAAATAAACTGTCATTAAATAATAAATGTTTTCTTTTTTGATATAGAATAATAGAATTGTATTACTATATTTTACTTTTATTACCAAGTTAATGAATACAAAATACAGTCCAGTAGCGTAAAGTAAGTAAGTACTTTAATAAAGTAAAGTAAGTTACCCACATGACACAGAAAATAAAATAAATACATTCAATAATAATAAACTTACTGTACATATTCTGCACAATAAAACAAATAAAATAAAATAACATAAAAACAGGCATAATATAAAATGCCAACTTGAAGCACATTGCAAGGACTAAGAGCCTCTATGCTTGTTGTATAGACATATTTTTTTTCACATATAATTTTCACGGTTTATTGTTCAAAAATAGAAGAACCGTAAAACAAGACAGGGTGCACGGGCCAGTACAAACCGTCAGGTGTACCAACAAAGCTTATTGTCAAAGTAAAACATCAGCTTATAGGCCACGATATACAATATTATCACATCACATAATGGGACAACTGGAAGGAAAACCTAACAGGCTAACATAATGCAGTGTTTCAACTTGAACTGATTACACATGCTGGTTGTTCTATAGTATACCACCACCGGTCTGTTTTTAATTTTATTAACAACAAAGAGATGGGGTTTTTTTAGATAATGCACTAGGCTGGTGCACCGTCTGTCTTGTTTTATTTAAGTGTATCCACTGAGTTCCCTAGTCATAACTCATAAGGCAAGGCATGTCCAGTGAAGACAGCAGGGAAAAATATAGGCAACAGTCTGGGCGTGGGTCCCACTTCCAAGCACTGGAGCAGAGATTTTGGAGTCGATTTACTAAAACTGGAGAGACTGAAAATGTAGTGCAGCTGTGCACATTAGCTGAAGAGCTTCTAACTTCAGCTTGATCAAAGCTTTGACCAAAAAAAAAAAAAAATGGAAGACAGAGTTGGTTAACTTCTATGCCAGTGGTTCTCAACTCCAGTCCTCAGGACCCACTAACAGGCCAGACTTTAAGTATTACCTTGGGGAGATGCAGACTAGAATACTGCAATCACTGAGCAGCAAATGATATCACCTGTGATTTATTTCAGTTATCCTGCAAACCTGGCCTGTTAGTGGGTCCCGAGGACTGGAGTTGAGAACACTGGTCTATGCAGAGGCAGAGCTACACCAGATTTTGTACTCCTCCAGTTTTAGTAAATCAACCAACCCCTGTGTTTTCTAGTACAATAAAGTAGAAAGAACTACCAACAACACAAGTGGCAACGCCTGGGCATCATATCCTTTTTTTTATAGCAGAAGGCTGTTATTCTGTTCACAGTTTCTCTGTAAAAAATATCATAGATAATTTCTATGTCTAATTGTCTATGATATTTTTTTTAATTCTTTTATTTTCAACTTAAATGAGAACTAAATTTCCTTAAGTTTTCTCTGTAAGCGGTCAGCCCTCTGCATTTGCGATAAAACTGTATGTAGCTGCGGCCATCTACATACATACAGTATACCCGTACCGCACTGTGTTCTGGGTATGAGTGGAGCCGAGACTTCCCGAAACACAGACTAGTCTACAGTCAGTCTAGTCTACAGAAAAGGCGCTCAGTTCAAAAGCTGGAGTTCATTTTAAATTGAAAACGAATGCAAAAAACCTGTAGAACTAGTAAAAAAATAACAAGAACAAGCAAGAATAAGAATAGCAAAGGGCCTGTCCTACTACTACCCTCTCTATTCTGTAAACTTATTTAAAGTTTGAGGTTTCAACTTTACAGTCCATCTCCCGACTGGCGAATGTCTCTTTTGAATTCCTTTAAATCAAGAGTAAATTCAACTTTTATTTTCTTAATTTTTTTTATAGTATCTGTTAATCTGTATCTTTA
>BLSH010247226.1:440695-474127 GCA_018402905.1 Glandirana rugosa
GTATATTAAAGTAAAAAAATTATAAACCTACTTATATCACTTATTAGTGGTACTAAAGTACGATGATAATTCTATCCGTAGTGTTATATTAGTTACGAAATATTATAATCCCTTTAACAAACGTTTTTATAGATCATAAGATCGGTTCAGGCTTTTGATACAAACAACCAAGTTCCGGTTGACGGAACGTCGTCACTCTCTCGTTGTGTTTTTTTACGTGCTCTCTCACTGCTGCAAGGCAGTTGGCCTTGAACCAACAAACATAGTTTTCGGACTTGGCTAGAATACTAGATATTTTTGCAAACAATTTCCCTAATATTATAAAGCATTGATTATATTGTGATGCCTATCTTAATAGTAGCATGAAATCATGGTGATTATTCACTATATTCATCCAAATATTAAAAAAATGAAATTATATGAAATTCCTGTTAACTTAGAATAATCATGTTTTTCACATGAATGTCTGACTGAAGGGAATTTCAGTTTGTTGATTTAACATTCCAAACTCAAAGAAATCAGCCACATAGATTTGGTGTTCCCAGAACGCTGCATCACATAAGAAAAAAAAATATTCATTATTTTTTTATTTACAAAAATGTATTGTGTGAAACGTACAAAGCAAGTATTCTGAAATTAACTTAAAGAGGAAGTAAACCCATCCAGGGTCTTTCTTCCTTTCCTCTTCCCTGTTAAGTAAAGGCAGATCATACAAACGAAGCCTGCGCTGTCCCCGCTGAAGGCTGCATACATCTTTGCCCGTCTTCCTTCCAGGGCCGCAGACTCCAGCTGTGTGACTGGCCGAGACCGCATGACATCACTCCCGCGCAAGCGCGCAGGAGCCACTGGTCACGTCAAGGAGTTCAGAAGGAATGGCACCCGTTCTAGGCTTACCTATAGGTACAAATGTTAGATTGAGGCATACAACCTATTTAATGACAGCTAATGTATGCACGTCCAAGCTGTCATGCAAGCTCTCCAGCAGGGGACATAATGTACTGGGCAAAACTGACGCTGTTTGTTGTCCCATGCTTCCCCTTGTCTGGTCATTGTGCCCTTTGCATATTATGACTGCAGATATCATCAAACAGAAACAGTCTTTTTGATGTACATATTTGTGGAGGACACACAGCTTTCATTACACGCACAGCATGACTCACAAATAGTTGCATAGCATACTGTAGAATCCTCCATTTACTGGTTGAAATGTTGTCAAAAGGTACATTCCATCACAACAGGTACGGCTTCTGTCTGTGTCCAAAGTGCGTCTGCAATATGGATCAATAACATGTTTAGTAAAAGCAAATGCCTCAACGCCAACAAACACCATCACCATAGATGGCGTATGGTACCTGGCAGAAGCTGATCAGAAGGCAGCTAAAGCCTTGTACACACGGGACGACGATCGCACTTATGACCATCTCAGATCGTATGTTGGATAATGTAACTTGCACACTGACTGCACTACACGATCGTACGACCACAGAAAGAACGTTCAGGTGCATGTAATTAGCATCCGGCCATTCCTGACTTTTGAGCATGTGTGTTTTGCACAATACAACTTGTTGGACCAACTTCTCTGTACACACGATACAACGGTCGTATGACCGCTTGTTGGTACGACCAAGTTTTCTAGTCTGCTCATACAACTCCCCTTGTACGACCGTCGTATGTTGGCTGTTCTAATCGTGCATACGAACGATCGATTTCGCATACAACGGTCTTTCATACGACCTGTTGTATACGATCGTCGTCCTGTGTGTACGAGGCTTTACTGTCACAAAGCTTTCTACCAGAAGGATCATTTGTGAAAATAGTAGCATTTGGACTACTGCCATATAAGCTTACATTGATATAACAATACACACACAATAAAATAATAATTGGCAACAGCCACCTCAAAAAAGCACTAAAGGAAAGTATTTTTATAGTTAAATAATCTGCTGGCACTGCCTGGAGGTATTATGACTCTAATGTGCTTTCCATCAAAGGCACCAACAAAGTTAGAGAAGTGACATTCTTATAAAAACAGTTCTGCAATTTGGAATCATTCCTCCATGGAAGGCTCCTTTATCACTCTTTCACTAAATACATCCCAGATGGCAGCAAAGTATGATGGACAATGGTTAATTCAGTTGACTTGTCAACCTGAAAACTGTAATGCAGGCTGGAAAATGACTAACTTGTAGAAAGGTATCTGTGGAAAAAAAAATACATAATATCTTCATTTTTATTTTGCAGTTGATGCACTCAAGACAACAATGGTGTAGCATAAAAGATAACTTCAACCAGTGTCGCAGAATTCAACAGGAGACCGAAGCAGCTTTGCAGGGGGCTGCAAGGCAAGTACATACCAGCCAGCCAACTCAAATTCCTAAATCCTGTCCTGGATATTCCTAGGTACGTATACACCTTTTACATTTGTGGTGTGTTCATCTAGGTTAAACTACTCTAGTAACAGGCACCTTATTTACAAAAAGTACTGAAGACAGCTGAGAGCAGCCAAAGACCGGAAGAAGACACAGACCACCAGGGCACTGAAGCATATCTCCTGAATGGGGGACAGAGCAGGAGAACTTACCTGGGCTGTCTCAGCCAGCCAAGAGAAAGTGCCAGTGCAGAGAAGAGGCTGTCAACAGATCTCTGGGACGAGTAAAGAAATTCTGAGCATATTGCAAAAACATGGCCAGAATATCAGAGAACGATGACTGAATCCGCCTACTGAGGCCTTAGCTTTTGTAGGTTTTTTGATGAAGTGACCTGAGATTTCCACCTCAACATGTGGATCTCAATCCTCAATGCCATAAGACCTTGCTTGCCTTGACAACTATCTAGAGGACCGTTCCCTTCAAACTCAAACACCAATATTGGGCCACAACACAAGAATCAAATATACTGCTCTTCTTCCTATCCCTGTCCCTATACCATCCCAACCCTTCCTCCCAATATTGTCCCCTCTGGGAACGCAATCTCAGCCTACAATGGCTGACAGGCTGAAAACGACTTTAGTGATCACCATCCCACCTACCAAAATCTAGATTTATTGTGAAAATGTCCTATTACGTTTGCTCAATCCAAATTGTTTGGTGCTAATTTTAGAATTACTCTCTTGAACCTATGTTGGGTTGGCTTTTGTTACAATAGATTACTGTTTCAATGATTGTTCATGAATATGGGTGTAAAGTGGAACATTCACTGTTTAACTAACACCCAACAAATATGTGTTTGCTGTATATTGATGTGGTTTAACATTTATAACAAACATTCAACAACATAGGTACACTTACGGCACTAAAGACAAAGACAACAATTGCTTTCAATAGGCAACACAATCATACTAGTACTTACCTCAAAGCTATCATGAGTCTTTCCCATTGGGATACAGACTTCCTGAAAAAGGTATTCTAATGCTCCCAGTGGGGGCGTCATAAAAGCTCATCAAAACTGCGAACCATATCAAGAGGTAAGTGTTATAAAACATAAGGTTTAAAGCATTTAAAAGATTAAAAAGGTACCTCACCTGCTCATGCACATGCAGGTAAAATCCATAAATGTATCCTCATGTTCTCTTAGCTGAGCATAGAGGAGCAAAACTGGCCCCTCTGTTCTCTGTTTGCAATAAATGGATGCACCAGTATCTTCACATCTTTCTGTCCTCCTCTTCTTCCTCCTCTGGCTGACTGAACATCAATTGCTGTGACTTCAATTAGGCTTTAACCACTTAAAGATCACTGCCACGGGGCGGCTCTCCTGCACAGAATCACGTATATATAAGTGATTCTGCACTTACGCCTGCAGGGGGCACACGCACGCCTCCAATGGGCCGCTTTTGCTGTGATTATTCACAACAGAAGCCAATTTGCGGGTGCCGGGCACTGGATGTTCGCCGGCACCCGCCTATCATCAGTAAAACACACAGAACTGAGATCTGCCTATGTAAACAAGGCAGATCTCCGTTCTGACAGGGGGAAAGGGATGGATTTTGTGTTTCTGCAAAGCAGGGAATAAAATCCATCTCTTCCTGTAGAAAAAGCACCACACGTAGTACACAAAAACACTGGCTAGGCACACAGTTAACCCTTTGAGCGCCCTAGATGTTTAACCCTTTCCCAGCCAGTGCCATTAGTACAGTGACAGTGCATATTTTTAGCACTAAATCACTGTTTTAGTGTCACTGGTTTCCGCAAAGTGTCAAAGTGTCAGTTAGTATCCGAGTATTTGCTGTAATATCACAGTCCTGCTATAAGTCACTGATCGCCACCATTACTAGTATAAAAAAATAGATTAATAAAAATTCCATAAACGTATCCCATAGTTTGTAGACGCTATAACGTTTGTGTAAACCAATCAATATACATTTATTGGGATTTTTTACCAAAAACATGTAGCAGAATACATGTTGGCCTAAATTTATGCAGAAATTAGATTTTTTACATTTTTTTATTGGATGTGTTTTAAAGCAGAAAGTAAAGAATAGTGTATCTTTTTTTATAACACAGTGGTGATCAAATGCCACCAAAAGAAAGCTCTATTTGGGGGAAAAAAATCATATACCTTTTATTTATGGACAGCATTACATGACTGCAATTGTCTGTTAAAGTGTTACTAAACCCAGGACCCTGCAACCACTCTATCTGGTCTCCCACAGTACACAGCACATGTAAATGCAATTATTTTATCAAATATAAACTGCTAAATACCTTTTTTCATCAGCAGTATATAGCAGTCTTGTGATTTCTGTGAGTGTCTGGTTAAAGCTTGTAAGAGGAGGTTTCATTCTCCCACGATTGTCCTATGAGGATGCAGGACCCCTGACGCTCTGTATGGACCGTGCTGATTGGCCCTGTGCTGATCACATGCACTCTCCCAAGAAAAAAAAAACTCTCTAAGAATACACACCAAACTGAGCATGTGCAGCCTGTCCCCTGGCTCTGTAAATATCAGGAAATATATTGGAATCAGTGGAAGAAGGAGATAATCAGAGGAGACAGGATCAAACAGCCTTTTTATACAATGCAGTGGGTTAACCCCTTAGGTAGTAACCAAAGTGAGTGGCAGTGAGTATAACAAGCATGCTTTAGTGCATATACACACTGATTGTTGTGGCTTTAGTAACACTTTAAAGTAACACTGTTAGGTCCGTCAGGAACCCCAACTGTCACTCCGGTTTCCTGACCAGTAGTTTTGTTATCCTGGTATCAGGTGGAGGACGGTTGCGGGTCCTGCAGCCAGAATTCTGGGACCTCTATGTTAAGTGCAAACAATTCCAAACAAACAACAATAAATAAAAGACTCACGGTTAGCAGCAAATCTGGCAGAGGTCCAAGGGATAAACCAGAGACAGCGTCAGGAATAGGCAAGGTTTGGCAACAATCGGGCAACAAAGTACAAGAGGGTAATCCAAAGGCATAGTCGGGAACAATCAAAGTTAGTAACAGGCAACAAACAGGATGAATGGCTGACAGAAACTAAAACCTATACAGGTGGTCCCCGGGTTACAAACATGATAGGGACTGTAGGCTTGTTCTTAAGTTGAATTTGTTTGTAAGTCAGAACAGGTACATTTTTAAAGTGTAGCTTCAGCCGAAAAAAACATTTTAAGCTTTTTGGATAGCACAGGGAAGGGTTAACACCCCTGTAACGTTTGTTTTGCTGTCTATGTTTCTGTTCAGAAGATTTCACCTCACTTCCTGTCCCAATGATAATTGGATTTTGAAAAATTTGGGTTGTTGTGGAAACAAACCTTGGATATAAAGCATCAGTGGAGACCCCTTTTTCCCATAATAACTCTTACAGGAGTGAATTTCCCTTCCTAGGGGGAGATTTCCTCTCACTTCCTGTTGTCTTCCTCCGTTTGTAAGTAGGAGTCGTTTGTAAGTCAGATGTTTGTAACTAGGGGACCGCCTGGACTCAGGCAAGGACAGGAAGGAGAAGTGAGGTTTTATAGGAAACTATTGAGGTGATTGCCTACAGCTGGCCACTGGGTGGAGCCAGAGTCACCATCCGAAAGCAGGAGATACCCAGGACTCCACAAAGATTGTAGTTACACAGTGGCTAAGGCTGTAAGGAACTGACCACAAGAAAACAGGTCCCAGGTCGATCCCTGGTCAAGGCGTGACAAATGCAGTGCTGTATTGCAAAAAATGGCCTGGTCATGAAGGGGGTAAACCTTCCGCAGGTCAAGTGTTTAAAGGAGATCTTTGGTCACAACATACATTTTTTAAAACATCTGCATTTTAATAACATTATAAGTAACAGTTATTTCTGACAACTCAATATAAGCTCCTTTCATGCTATGACTACTGCCTATCTGCTGGCCATCCCTTTCAAAAACTTTCTGGATGCTTTGCAGTTTCTCCACTGCTTCCTTTTGTTTATTTTCAATTTCAAAGGACTACATATCCCATGGTACCTTGCTACCTGTAAGCAGTGATTCCTGTTCTGACCCTGCCTCCTGACACTCCTCATCTCAGTCCCTCTGTGGTTCAGAAGACAGGCTCTATGAAATCTGTGACACCGCAGTGCCTACCTACAGGGCATAGTGAATAGGTGTTGTAGAATTCAAAGAAGTAAATGTCTGGAGATCTTCACAAAGTCATTTTAAAAACATCAAGTTCATTCAGATTAATAGGAGTAGGCTGGAAATAATTAAAATACAATTTAGAAATGAATATATGATTTTACAATTTGACAATTTATGTGCTTTCAAGCTATATTTAAAATATTTTTTTCCCTTTCTTTATCACTTTTGGACAGAGTAGGAACTATTTAAAACCTCCAGTTTTAGCTACGTGAGCGTTTCTACAGGTCTGCGTGTCTGATAAACTTCGGGTTGATCGGTGCTAAAGTGACATGTAAGTCTACAATTGAAGTCTAGTGGTAAATGTTATAAAATCTCTTTTTAGTGCTTTCAGTAAGCATACTGAAGTCAATAACAGGAAAATGATCTCTATAAATAAAAATAAAGTGTCCTTTATTCTAGGACTGTGGCTTATTTCCTGCTCCATCTCTCCATTTCACTGTTTATTTGTATGAGAAGCTGTGAGCTGGCATCTGACACAGTGATCAATGTAACAGTGAAGCCATTCATATACGCTTCTTGTGTGAGCCCGGCAGGAAGAGGAAGGAAATCTGACATAAAAAATAAAGAGTGTATAACTCCCAGCGCTTCCTCTTATACAAAAAAACAAAACAAAAACCCTCTTTACAGGTCTTATTAGTCTTAAAATATAAAAACAAAAATAATTCTGCGCTGCGGAAGATTTTAACACATAAAAGCAGCCTACACCAAAATCTGTGATACCAAATTTGTGCATAAATAAATCAAATAGTGGTGCTAAATGAATGCATGATAGAAAAGATACCGTACTCAATGTACATAAAACTTTAACATAAATTAATGATAAAAATATCAATTCATAAAGTGCAAAAATGTGAAATAAATGCAAATTTACATTTCATAAAAAAAACACCAACATAATAATTATTATTATTATACAGGATTTATATAGCGCCAAAAGTTTTGCAGCGCTTCATAATATGAGAGCTGACAGTTGCATTACAAATCAATACAGGCGGAATCAGCGGGCCCTGCCCATTAGAGCTTACAATCTAGAAGGGAGGGTCAAGTGAAACAAAAGGTAATAACTGTGGGGGATGAACTGATGGAGAAAATGAGAATGTAGTTGTTAGGTGTGGGTAGGATAGGCTTCTCTGAAAAGGAGGGTTTTCAGAGATCTTCTAAAAGCTAAGAGAATAGTAGGAGATAATCGGACAGTTTGGGGTAAGGAGTTCCATAGGATTGGAGAGGCTCTGGAAAAGTCCTGGAGGCGAGCAAAGGAGTTGATGAGGGAGCTAGAGAGCAGGAGGTCTTGAGAGGAACAAAGAGAATGATTAGGTTGCTATTTTGAGACTAGGTTAGCCTAGCTGGGGTTAAATTGTGGATGGCTTTGTGAGTTGTTGTGAGTATTTTGAATTTAATTTGTTGGGTGAGCGGGAGCCAGTGGAGGGATTGGCAGAGAGGAGTAACAGACACTGAGCGATTGGTAAGGTGGAGGAGTCTGGCATCAGCATTCATGATGGGTTGAAGGGGGATAGCCTATGTAAAGGTAAGCCAGTGAGAAGGGAGTTGCAGTAGTCAAGGCAAGAGATGACCAGGGAGTGAATTAAGAGATTGGTTAGAAAGGGGCGTATTTTGGAGACGGTGCAGAGGTTGAGGCGACAAGATTTGGACAGTGATTGGACGTGGGGCTTAAAATTAGTGTGTTAAAAAACTATTCAAATCCTATAAACAAATAATAAGTCCCAATTTGTGAATTTAAAAATCTAAAAAAATGGGTAATTTATGTACAACATCACAAAAAATATAAGATGTATAGTCCCATATCCAAGTGCAAGTGAATGCCACTCTTAGGCTCCATGCACACTGTATCTGAAAAACGACCGTTTTTGGTCGTTTTGGCATTTTTTTTAACAGCCCAAAAACGCCCCTTTATTCTATCCTATATGTCCATGCACACATGGTCGTTTATTGTCTTTTATCAGCAGTGGCGTTTTTGGGCTGTTATCTGAACGCCCTGAATTGGCGTTCAAAAGTCGCTCTCCTGACCACAAAAAACGCAGACGCCGGTAAACGCTGTTTTATCAGCGTCTGGCGTTTTTTGCAGTCAATGGAAGCTAATGAAAAAAAAAAACCGCCCAAAAACGCAGATGCCAATAAACGCCGATGAACGCCGGTAAGCGCTGCCTACAAAACGCTGCAAAAGAACGTTTTCTAAGCAGCGTCTCCTGCTCGATGCTGAAAGAGCCCAGATAGCGTCCAGTGTGCATGGAGCCTTATCCAATAAATATAAGCAATCCAAGAAATAAATAGTTGTTACATCCAATGCTGATCACCACAGTGATATCACCGCTGATCTAAGATAAGGTTGGCTCCTTATCAGATAGTGTGGATCATATTAAATGGTCAACAGCATATTTATAATAACCAGGATGTCTTCCTGTCACTCTTCATTCCCTTGCTGCGAATTCTCCCAGAAATGTAATGCAAAGCAAGAAAACTACATTTCATAGCGCAATATGTTAAAAAAATCCATATCTTTAATAATGGAAGCACGCTTACATATTTTCCACAGTAAAATCACATTAAAAGATACACTATTTGATTTATTTATTTGTCTTAAAGATGCACTCTAGGACAATAAAAAATGCTACCAGTTAATTCAATTATGGGTATATTAAATGTGTGCTACACACAGCTGGTACAAATAGCTGAAACTTTTAATATGTAGCTGTAATTCTCTGCACAGCAGTGCTAGAACTGATAAGGTTAAAATGATTGTAAAGATATTTTTTATTACTAAAATAATAAACTTGTTATACTTACCTGCTCTGTGCAGTGGTATTGCACAGAGCGACCCAAACCTCCTCTTCTCGGGTCCCCTGCTGGCGCAGTGGGCTCCTTTTCTTCCCGATGTGCCACCATAGGAAGCCGCCTCTTATAGAGGCACACCTGCAGGCTCTCTCTCAAACTGGGCTGCAGGCCTCTATTGGCACACACAGAGCAGCTCAGCCCTGATCTCTGCTCTCTTCTTACGGGATTTGACTGGCAGCAGCAGGAGCCAATGGATCTCACTGCTGCCTCTGTGAGAAGGGAGGGGGGAGAGAAGCTGCAGATGGGCACAGTGCTGGATCGAGATCAGGCTCAGAGAAGTATACAGGGGGGTGAGGGGGAGATATAAATACAGGGACATATATTTTACCTTAATACAGGGAATGCATTATGGTAAAAAAAATGTCCAGCCTTTAGAATCACTTCAAGGCTGGGTTCACACTATCGCCACATGCGGCTCCCAGCAGGGTTCCCCGTTCACCATTTCAGGTCCAATTTCAGCCTGAATTTTGGGCTGAATTCGGACCTGAAATGGACCAAAAGACACACAGGACCCTTGTGCAAATTAGCACCGGAGCCGCAGTGGAGATATGTGAACCGGCTCCATAGACAGCGATCGAAATTGACTGCTATTATGAATTGGATGCGGCCAACCCACATTCAACCCAGCCTTAGACCCCATTCACACTTGTGCGAGTTGTCCTGCGATTTGGGAATGCAAAGTCTCATGATAAATCGTTCCCCATTATTTCCAATGAGTACCATTCATATCTGTACGCTTTTCAAGTCATGCCAACTTCAGAGTAGTCCCTGCATTACTTTAGCCCAACTTTGGTGAAACTTGAGGTCCACAGACTTCAATGTTAATCTCTCAAAGTCTCGTGCAAATCGCACCTGAATAATATAGATGCGATTTCTGTATGACTTCTGTACGACGTTGTAATGTTTTCATTGTGACAAAGTTGCAACAAAGTCAGACCAAAGTCGTACTGATCCCAAATCACGTCAAAATTTGCAGTAAAATCGGGACGCACAAGTGTGAAAGGCTACATTGCTCAAATGTAGACAGGTCTAAAGCTGGACATACATGGTCCAATTTGAGCGATTGATCTATCAAATCCATTCTATTGCCAAAGCAGTTAAAGACATACAATTGTGATTTCAATCAACCTTAAGGTGGTAAAATCAAAAAACAAAAATGTAATATGCTGCAGCTTACCAATCATTAGATGAGGTGGCTGCATTCGTTTTTTTTTAAGCTTTTTCCCTCTGTTTTCACCTGAAAATCTGGCCAGTAACAAACCTCCTGTATCATAGTGCCCCCACTCTGGATGGAGGAGCAGCAGAGACACCTTTGGACAGCAGCATTGTTAACCACTTGCCGACCGCCAACCGCAGGTTGACGGCGACAAAGTGGCTCAATATCGCAAACCGCCTTCATACGATGGCAGCTGCGAGACCATGCACTATGAGCGCGCGCGCGCCGCCGGAGGCGCGCCCGCGCGCTCACTGTGTTCGGGGAGGGCCAGGGAGCGGGTGCCGCGGACTCAATCGCCGCCGGCTACCCGCGATGCCCCCCCCCGCACTGAAAGAACGGAGGTCCGTGTAAGTAAACACGGACCTCCGTTCTGTGAGAGGGGGAAGGGCTATGATTACAGCCTTCCACTACATGGAAGCTGTGATCACTTCCCTTCCCCAGCTAGGGCAGCCCAAACACAGTTAGAACACGCCCAGGGAACACAGTTAACCCTTAGATCGCCCCCTGCAGGTTAACCCCTTCACTGCCAATGACATTAGCACAGTAATCAGTGCATTTTTATAGCACTGATCGCCGTACAAATGCCAATGGTCCCAAAAAAGTGTCAAAATGGTCCGACATGTCTGCCCCAATATCGCAGTACCGCTAAAAATTGCAGATCGCCGCCATTACTAGTAAAAAATAAAAAAAAAATAAAAACCCCAAAAATGAATTCTCATCATCCGTAAATGTGACCACTTTTGCGCAAACCAATCAATAAACGCTGATTGAGATTTTTTTTATCACAAATATGAGGAAGAATATAAATCGGCCAAAATTGATGAAAAAAAAAGTTTTTTTTTATTTTTTTTTGTGGATTTGTATTTTAGCAAAAGTAAGAAATTTGGGTTTTTTTGCAAAATTGTCGCTCTTCTTTTGTTTATAGCGGCGATCAGAAAAGACGCAGCGATGATCAAATACCATCAAAAGAAAGCTCTATTTGTGGGAAAAAAAGGACACAAATTTCGTTTGGGTACAACGTCGCACGACTGCGCAATTGTCAGTTAAAGCGACGCAGCGCCGAATCGCAAAAAGGACTCTGGTCCTAAAGTGTGAAATCCTTCCGGGGCTGAAGTGGTTAATCTAGGGTGAGGGAAGTGTTAGATGTACTAGCAGATTTAGATACACTAACAAATTGCAGTCAAACCCCAGCTCACTCTTTTTACCACTTACGTACCATGTAGCGACTATTGACAGTGGATTGGCGGCTCTTTATTTACCCAGTGCCATTTATGAATGGCACTGGATAAATAGCCATTGGGTGGCTGATCTGCCTGGCAATCGCTGTGTACTGAGCAGTCTTTAGATAGCTGGGTGCACAGAGACACTGTACACCGCCAAACCGAGCAGCTGGGTAGCCTATGATTGCTGTAATTGGTCATCACAGCGATCACATGGTATTGTTTACAGTGCCAATCCCTCCCCTTTACCATTACAACAGGGGAAGGAGAGAGTTCAGTACATATGAAAGGGCACAGACAGATATTACCTCCAATGCTGTATCTATGTGCGCTGTATATTAACCCCTCATCTCCTTTATCCTGCACAACTGAACATTAACCCTTTCATCTCTATGATGCCACTTTACCTGTACATTAACTCCTTCACTTCCTCCTTTCTCTGTGTATGACCTGTACATTTATTGTATCTAGTGCACCATTATGAAGCTCATTGTTTACCCCCCTCAGTGCCAACATGCTTCTTCATTTCCAAAAAAATAAGATCACCTTGTGTGTCTGCTTTCCAAAAAAAGGTTAATGTGGGGGTATTCATACTATACTGGCATTTTCTATTTTAACAAAAGAAAGAAAGCCAAAAAAAGAAAACAAATGCATCCATCACATCTAAGAATTAATAAACTGCAATATAATAAATGTTTGCTTTTGGATTTAATACCTCTTTAAGGATATGGGATCGAAATTGCTCCGATCAAACCCAGCAGAAAAATAACACTAATTTTAGCATACATAACTTTTTTTCTCTTTTTTGTTTATTGTCATGTTTCCACTTCACAATTGATCAGTCAAAATGATTAAACTCCTTGGGGGTGGATTGTTTGTTTCCCACAATTGCTTTCAATCATATTTGCAATTACGAGTGGATTGAAAGCAGTTAAGTTTCACTGAAGATAGCCAAGTGTATAGCCAGCTTAATTCTGGAAACGTGGCAATGTACTCCACTTTCTGCTAGAATTGTACATAAATTACAAATAGCCATAGGGCCAGTTCACACCAGAGAAACACAGTCTGGATGAGTTCCGGATGCTTTTCTGCATGAGCTTTTTTGGTGCATTTTTGATGCGTTTTTGGTGCATTTTTGATGCAGTCCAGTGCATTTTCACCCTTTTTTTCTTAACCTAACATAAGAACATGTGAGTTCCAGTGTGTTTTTGGTTCATTTAGGTGCGTTCCAGTGCGGTTTTGGCGCGTTCCGGTGCATTTTTGATCCGTTTTACTGCGTTCCAGTACAGTTCAGTGCAGAAAAAATGCAGCATGTTCTACTTTTTTTTCTGGAACTGGAACGCACTGGAACTAACTGCACTGGTGTGAACTATGCCATTGAAAACCATAGAACCTACTTTCCATGCATTTTTGATGCAGCAAAAAATGCACTGGACTGCATGTGGTGTGAATTGGCCCTGTTATAACATACAACTATCCAGTTCTACTGGCACTGCAAAATGATGCGTTGGTTGCTCCAGGGCTGGCCCAAGACATTGTGCTGCCTGGGTCCAAGAATGAAATGCTGCTGGCCACCCCCCCCCCCTAAAAACAAATCACACCCCCCCCACACCAAAAAGCCCCCACATTTATTTTATATCTTGATAATTAAAACTAAAATGAAATATCAGGAAGTCAGATTCACATCTGCTAGGGTAGTATAGGGGCAGGCTAGAGTAATATAGGGGCAGGCTAGGGTAGTATAGGGGCGGGCTGGGGTAGTATATGGCCAGGCTGGGGTAGTATATGGGCAGGCTGGGGTAGTATATAGACAGGCTATGGCAGTATAGGGGCAAGCTAGGGTAGTATAGGGGCAGGCAGAGTAGCCCAGGGGGCAGTTGTCACCATGATACACAATTACTGGGAAAAAAATCTTGGTCAAATTTTGCTGGGCAAATAGAAGAGAAGAGGGGGCCATGGTTCAATTTGCTGCCATTCTCAGTGCTGCCTGGGTCCAATTGACCCACTGGGACCCATGGTAGGGCCAGCCCTGGGTTGCTCAACCTGCTTGTTTGTTCTTCGAATTCAAAGCTGGTTTTAAAGTGGTGGAAGGTGACTGAAAAAGTGTGTGGTCAGTATAATAGAGTGCCAGACCAGGCTATTTTGTCTGGCAGGTATGTCTGGATCACAAGTCCAGGTGAACCAAATTACAAATTAATTGGCAAATAAGACAGTTCATACTTAAAGTGGAATTAAACCCAAAACAGTTACATTCAAGGCATGCCTTGCGTGGTGACTGCTACAGTTACTAGTGTGCGTATGTTAGCTCTCCGAACTGAACTGTCAAGCCAACAAAAACTGCCTGGTGTCATAGCTGATCATATGTGCATTACAATGTCACAATGAGGTTTTAGTTCCACTTTCGGTGGGTGCATTTGGCTGTTTGTCTGGAGTTCACCTTTGAAAAAAAATAAGCCTTAGGCCCCATTCACGTAGGCGTTCTATTTTCTTCATCCATTCAGTCACATTTTTTTTGTTAGAAAATCAGAAGACAAACGGCTTTGGACTTAAGTTTTTACATCTGTTGTGTACATCCGTTTTTTACATCTGTTTTCTAACTAATTTCTCATTTTTGGAACATATAGAATTTGAATAGGTCGAAAATTGATTGACTGATCCAAATTCTATTTGAAGAATAGCCGGTTGCTAAGGTGTCCTTGACAACCAATGAGTCATCAGCTGTCAGCAGGGTTCCAATGACGATGTATATCCATCATCAATCATGATGCCTGCTGGACCCGAAATATATAAAAAAAATAAATTATTGTTTTTTTTCGATTTTTCACTTCTGCGGGCGTTGTGATTGACGATGGAATTACATTGGGGGACACCATTTTTTTATTTTTTAACATGGGACTTGTCAAAAACTGTTTCTTGTGGTTATTACTTTTTGACACTATTGGTGAATGGGTAGGGCTACAATGTGCCCCAACCCATTCACATGGGGGGGGCGGGATCTGGGGGCTCCTTTGTAAAAGAGGGCTTCCAGATTCCGATAAGCCCCGCTGCCCCAAAGCACCCACCCCCCATGTTGAGGGCATGTGGCCTGGTATGGTTCAGAAGGGGGGGCACCTTTTTCACCCCCCCTTTCCTGACCTGCCGGGCTGAATGCTCAGATAAGGGTCTGGTATGGATTCTGGGGAGGACCCCATGCCGGCTTCTTTCTTAATTTTGCATGGGGTTCCCCTTAAAATCCATACCAGACCTGAAGGGCCTGATATGGACTGGGGGAACCCCATGCCATTATTTTCATTATTTTTTTTACCAGCACTTTTTTTTTTTAATCCAGCTGTCAGCGGGTAAACCCATTGACAACTGATGACTCATTGGTTGTTAAGGAGGACGCTGCGGTCTGCTTCCAAATTCTGCTCCTCAACAACCAGCATACACTGCACCCTGATTGGACAAAGCTTTTATAAATCAGGGTGCAGAATGCATTGTGCAGTGCTCAGTGCATTGCAGGGTGTTTGTCGGGGCGAACACCCTGCAAATTTGGGTGTTCAGCGAATGGCCGAACAGGCAAATGTTCAGCCCAAACTCATGCTCGGGTCGAACCGTTCACCCATCCCTACTCTCCACCTTTGGAGGTGACCATAGGGTAAGGGTTGCGACAATTTTCTGCTTATACACGGAGTTGTATGAGGTTGGGGAGATATCTCTCCATCAGTTATTTGCAAGGAAATATTTGACTATCCATGCCCTGTTAAAGTTTCTGCTATAGTCTTAATTGTTATCTCCGACTGTTTACTATGTTTTAAGTTTTATCAATAAAAATTTTATATTAAGTGGCTCCACAGCAGATTTTTTTTTTTATTATTGATATATGATATATGATATATTGATTACAAGATCATAGGGGTATAGGATGCAAAGCAGAAGACATAAGTGAAAAACCTTACAGTCTATGAAAGGAAAGTGGAGACAGGGACCAAAGATGATACTTTGCCTTGGGCCCTGCTTGGTCATAATCCTGCTGTGGACAACTTTAATGCAGGCATAGTTTGTGCGCTCTCAGCAGAGCAGTGTATTATGGAAGAGCAAAAATGTGCCAGGAAAAACAAAGTGCACATGGGTAAAGGATCCCTACTACCAGACTTTGTGTATTTTTCTCTGTTAATCCATTCCCATTCCTGGTTCAGCAAACTGTGGAAATATTTGTTTTTCCCTTACCTGACACAGCAATGTATCATACAAAAACAACTGTCCCTACAGATTAGCACCACTGCATTCCCGGAAATGGAACTATGGCTTACCCCTAGAAATATTACTGCTCTTCCCCATAAAGATATAACTTTCTCAACACTACCCCTGCTTTGTGGGTCAACCAATTGAGGTGAGCTGAATGTGGGCAAATGGTAATGGGAAAAAGATTCAGATATGCATGCAGGTCGCGTCGAGGAATTAAATGAAAGAAGTTAGCTGCCACATTTTCACAGATAACACATGAACTGCTTTAATAAATTTGGATACATTGGATATAGGCAGCACTGTGCTTTTTCACATTCACAATATCTCCTAAATCTTCACTCAATGTCCAAATGTTTGTGGACACCTGACCACCACACCCAACTGAACTTTTGGACATGTCATTCAATACAATAGGCATTAATATGGAGTTGCCCCTTCCCTTTGTAATAATACCAGCCTTCACTCTTCTGGGAAGGCTTGTGGAGCATGCCTGCGGGAATTTTGCCAGTTTGGCCATTGTCTTCTGATGATGTTAGACAAAAAGTACCTATCTGCTAATTTCAATTCATCCCAAAGGTGTTCAGTAGGGTTGAGGGTAGGGCTGTGTTCTGTCCTTTCTTGGCATTACTTAATAAGGCCCAACCCAAACATCTTACTGCATTTCTTGAACCGCAGATGAGTCCTTTAAGGCAGTGATTTTCACGTACAGGTATGTGAAAAAAAAACACATTCATATTTTGTAGTTGGAAGCTCATTGAATAACACAATGTGCAGTGACCTATATTTATGTAACTTCATAGCGATTATTCTGATTGGCTATAAATTACTAAACATACTACAAATGAAGGACATTTGATAGGTGATAGGACCTTTTCATGCATGAAGAGTCCTGGGAAGTCAGAGAAACCTCTGGATCCTAGGAATCATATCTCAAAAGTACCTTCGTCTGCTTGAATAGAGGACTCCACTGGAGGGTGTTCTGGGTGTTGGCACTGACACTAAAAATAGTTTGGGGGACCTGTCACGTAGCTGGTGGTGGAGTCTGACTTGTGCAGTGGGCAACCTCTCTTACGACCCTGATTCAGGAACCCCTGATAGAGTAGACAGGGATTCGGGAGTGCAGGGAGGCACGAGGGTCGGACTGGGTCACTGGTGGCAGTGTGCTGGTCTGTGTGGAGCCCGTGCAAGCAGATGGGACCCTTAGCTGGCCCCGACCGGACACGATGCCCAGAATCTCCACAATACAGGCACAGGTTGTGGCTGAGACGCCTGTGTCTCTCTTCAGGGGTAAGTGGTGTGCATGGGTGCTCAGTACGCATGAGCTCCAGCTGGTTTCCTGCAGCGCACTCAGCCCTGCGTTCCTGCAGACAACGGTCAACCTGGATGGCCAGGTTAATCAGGGCCTCGAGGGATTGGGGTGTCCACACTCGAGCCAATTCATCCTTCAGCAGCTCGGACAGGTCCAACCGGAATTGGTAGTGGAGGGCCGCGTCATTCCACGCTGTGTCAGCAGCCCACTGCCGGAACTCTGCGATGTAGTCTTCCGCCATGCGGTGACCCTGCTGGAGGGCATGGAGAGCTGCCTCCACGGCCTGGCGGGGGTCCTCATAGAGTAATGCCATGGCCTGGAAAAAGAGGTTTAGATCAGCTATTTCAGGGGCTTTCTGTTTCAGGAGATGGTGGGCCCATGCCTGGGGTTCATCCCGTAGGAGAGAGATAACCAGCCCCACCTTTGTAACATCCGAGGGGAAGGTGCGGGGTTGCAGCGTGAAATACAGTTCACATGCGCTGCAAAAACCCCGAAATTTCCTATGGTCCCCTGAGAACCGTTCAGGTAATGGCACCTCTGGCTTGGTGGGTAGGGTGATAATGGCACAACCCGCAGACTGGTCGGAGCTTGGTGCGGCCAACATGGAAAGTTCCAGGACTTTACTTTCCATTTGGGTGTACCCCTCTTGTAAGTCCTTTACTGCTTGAGTAAGTCCGGTCAGTCGGGTACATAGATCCTTCTTTGGAGAGGGCCTCTGCACAGACTCAGACATGGCTGTCCATTGCTGTTACGTACCTGGTGGTGGAGTCTGACTTGTGCAGTGGGCAAGAGTAGACAGGGGCTCGGGAGTGCAGGGAGGCACGAGGGTCAGACTGGGTCACTGGTGGTGGTGTGCTGGTCCGCGTGGAGCTTGTGCAAGCAGAAGCGTAGTGATATAGGCTGGGTCGGTAACAGGCTTGCGGAGCAGTACAGAAGGATCAGGCTGTAGAGTAGTCGGGTACAGGCAGGGTTCGTTAACAGGCCGGCAGGGAGGTACAAGGGAGCAGGCAGTGGTCATGGAAGCCGAGGTCAGTGCAGGCGGAGATCAACAACAGGGTCAAGACAAGCCGGGTCATAGGAACAGACAATCAGGATAACAGGTCGCTTCAGGAACACAAAAACTCTGTAGAACGGACAGCACTTGCTTTCAGGTGCTGTCCGCCTAAATGTCCGCTATTGGCGCCATTGCCGAAGCATTCTCGCGTTCCTGTGCGCGTGTGTGTGCGCCTGTGTGCAAACGCACACGGACGGGTGCGCACACTATGTGCGCCCTCGCAAAGGCCGTCCAATGGCACGAGAAGGTACCTTACAGGACCACAATAGTACAGAGAGGGTTCGTTAACAGGCGGGCAGGGAGGTACAAGGGAGCAGGCAGTGGTCATGGAAGCCGAGGTCAGTGCAGGCGGAGATCAACAACAGGGTCAAGACAAGCCGGGTCATAGGAACAGACAATCAGGATAACAGGTCGCTTCAGGAACACAAAAACTCTGTAGAACGGACAGCACTTGCTTTCAGGTGCTGTCCGCCTAAATGTCCGCTATTGGCGCCATTGCCGAAGCATTCTCGCGTTCCTGTGCGCGTGTGTGTGCGCCTGTGTGCAAACGCACACGGACGGGTGCGCACACTATGTGCGCCCTCGCAAAGGCCGTCCAATGGCACGAGAAGGTACCTTACAGGACCACAATAGTACAGAGAGGGTTCGTTAACAGGCGGGCAGGGAGGTACAAGGGAGCAGGCAGTGGTCATGGAAGCCGAGGTCAGTGCAGGCGGAGATCAACAACAGGGTCAAGACAAGCCGGGTCATAGGAACAGACAATCAGGATAACAGGTCGCTTCAGGAACACAAAACCTCTGTAGAACGGACAGCACTTGCTTTCAGGTGCTGTCCGCCTAAATGTCCGCTATTGGCGCCATTGCCGAAGCATTCTCGCGTTCCTGTGCGCGTGTGCGTGCGCCTGTGTGCAAACGCACACGGACGGGTGCGCACACTATGTGCGCCCTTGCAAAGGCCGTCCAATGGCACGAGAAGGTACCTTACAGGACCACAATAGTACAGAGAGGGTTTGAGTTGGCTGTTGCTGTGCTACAGTGCGCAATGCATAATTATTTTGCAAATTCAAATCTAAGCTATTATAGAAAACATACTTTTGAGCAGTATAAATTTGAAAGCCTTAATAATGTTAGTTTTGTGAAAAGATAAAGCGGGGAGTTTGTAGGCAGGTGCAACTTGACCTTCATCTAGTAGGTGGTGCTGGAGGAAAATGTTTCCTTTAGACCTGGGCTCCATAGTTGTCATAGAGGTTGCAGCTCTCCGATTGGACATGCAAATTCTGGTGACATTTGGCATCTATCCTGATGTGTTACTGTATAAAAGAGGGTGCCCACGCCATTCGGGCACAGGTAGAACGAGTGGATAGACCAGGCTATTCTGTCCAGAAGGTTTTCTGATCGAGTAGGGTTAGCAATGTTAGTAGGGGACACCTCCTGTTCTCTACAAAGAATCTGGTACCCAGACCAGCATTTGGGGACAGTCAATGTGAAGTGCCCTTTGTGTTCCTGGCTGCAGTTTTTATTTGAAATCTTTCTCCTACGATCCCCCTTCCTCCATCCCTGCATACGAGCCAAGGGACCTGTCATAGGCACTCATCAATGCCACCCTTTCCACCCCTTCCTCAATTCATTGAAGCTGAACTATACCTTCTATCAACCTGCATCGCATGAAGCATGTCCCCCAAAAAAAGTTCAGGAGCTACTTTTGGGCGCCATGCTTCACGCGTTGCGGATTTCCGCAATTGCATCACAATTTATTGCGCGACAACCGCGACAGACCCGCACTGCGATTTTAGGTGTGATTCAAATGAATGGCATCTCAATCATGAGTCCCGCGATTCGTCATTTACGCATTGGCGATTTCAAATTGTGGGCAGAATCGTGGAAAATCTGCCCGTGATTCAAAACGCTGATGTGTAAATGCAGCCTAAGGCATTAAGTACTGTAATTTGCTTCTTTTTTTATCGCTACTGCAGTGAATAGAACTGACTGATATGTCAAAAAGTTTAAACAAAAAATAGATATAGTTTGATGCACATCAGCACTGCTTCCAACACAGTACACCCCAGCAGCTGCTTTAAAACACAGCTGCTAGTATGAATGAACTTGATCACAGCACTGTAGAGCACGTTTTTATACTTTTTATTTAACATCCAAATCCAGGAAACCTAAAAATTCTATCATGCTGTAACCCCACACTGCATGGGAGTGCTCACTTACTATTGGAAGGCAGTAAAAGTAGTTTTATTTACCTGATTCTCTGCTCACCTGACAGATAGCACCCATCTGCATTAGTCTTAACTAGAGATGTAAAATTTCCGGAAATTTTGAAGCCATGAAAAAAAAAAGCTTTTTCCCTATTTTTTTTCTGGAAAAAAATGGAAATGTTTGGGAAAAATTTAAAGAAAATTCAGTGTAGAGCAGTTTTATAAATTGAAAGTAATTGTTTTACCCTGGGAAGAAGAAATGCAGTGTATATAAAAGTAGTATGCTTAAAATAAAAGTACAGCTTATTCAGTATATAAACTAAACTTGCCTAGAATGAGAACTCTGGAGGGAAAAGGTATATGTACTTTCGTTATGGTCTTCATCATTTCATAACATGAAATGTCTTTAATGTCTTTAGGGCACCTCTGGCATGCCAATATGTGTTTTGTCATCCTTGTAGCATTTGGAAATGAATATTTCCCACAATATTTGCAAATTGCAGCTTTGCTCCCAGCAGAAATTGCACTGTGGAAATGTTTCCAAAACTCTAGATGTTGGTCTCACTATTTTAATGAGAGGAGGAATGGAAAAAAAACAATTTACTGACCAGACTGTAGGGAAACATTAAGCTGTGATGGTGTATAACATTAATAGGAATCATTTAAAGATTATAAAGATAAGTTAATTTGACAAATGTACCCTCTTGCCTGTCAAATAAGGCCTGAGAGGACAGAAACCATTATCTACTGCATCCCAGCAATCACCCAACTGTAGGCAAACTAAACTGGAGCCTTTCCCATGCAGTACTCCCTAGTGGCAGAAATGCATATTTCTCATGTTTGAGAACGACATTGAAAAGTACAGTGTTACCTGAATTGTATTCCAGGATTAGCTTGTCTTCAGCTGAGAGAACTTGCAATACTTTCAGACTTTACATAAAGTCTCAGAAATCTTTCACCAAGGTCTTCATGTTATATAGTGTGAATATCATGCCATAGATATACTATTTATCATTTTAAAAGAACAAATTCAGCACATTTTTTCCCAGGTTTCCATTTTTTTTTCCAGGCCTTCCTATCTCTAGTTTTAATGACATCAGAGGACCTTAGACCAGGAGCATAGAGAAAAGGAGGCTGCAGGGGCCACTCTAGCTGTGGAGCCTGCTTCACTGGCCCCTGCAGTCCGCTAGACAAAAACGAGCAGTTAACCCTTGCAGTGTGGGTGCAACTGCACTGCAACAGATAATTTTTTGGTTTCTTGGCATTGCCTGGCTATGTTGTATGTGCCTATGGACACACACAATCCAGTTTGGAAAACGTGCCCGCACGAGAGCCTCCTCAGCAGGTAGTTGGCTGGCTACGTTGTATGTGCCTATGGACGCACACAATCCAGTTTGGAAAACGTGCCCGCACGAGAGCCTGAGCAGCAGGTAGTTGGCCGAGGAGGCACTTGTAAGAAGAAAGAGTGGAGAGCGCTGGTGGGGGGGATGCTCTCCAGAAGATGAGGCTTACCTCATCTTACCCTTAGGGCCACCCTGTGCAATACCAGGTACATATAACATCTCTCTATTTTAGTGTATAAAAAGGCTTTAGAATCACTAGTCTGGCCAGAATAACAAAAACACATCAGGGTCATATCGGACCTTCACAAGTAGACCCCTGCTTTAATACAGAGAGCAAGAATCCTTTGCTGTAGCATGCTGATGGGAGACAACATTTTTTTCTTTTTTTTTTAACACAAAAGTGACAACATTTTTACCAAGGCTGTGGATACTCTCTACTTAAAAGTAATGTTCACCACACACACCTTATCTCTGAAGCACCTATTACATAAAATAGAAGAGGCACAACTATATCCTAACAATCAAGTGGTCTTAAAATCTGTTCTGGTTGATGATGGAGGTTTAAATCCCATTATCCAACAGTTTTGGTCAGATTTCTGTGCTATAAATCCCAAATCAGCACACTTTCCACAGCAAGAAAAAGGGGTCCTATTGTCCCAGTTAGATTATAATTATTTTATGTAATGGAAAATGCAAAAGTAGGAACAACCAAAACTGTGACTGAGAACCATTATTTGTGACAAGGAAATCTTTTTTTTTTATTCAAAAATGCTGTTTTTGTATATAAGCATTTAAAAGAGAAGTATGGGGATTTTTTTTTTTTTGTAATCGTACTTACCTAGGTGGATGCAGCATCAGTCTGATGCTGCATCTGTCCCCCACCAGATCTAAGGCCACTTTCACACTTGGGCGTCGGGGGAAGTAGCGGTAAAGTGCCGCTAGTTTTAGAAGCACTTTACCGCTGTTATAGCGGCGCCTTGGCGCTGCTATTCGGGCGGCAGCGGGTCACTATTAACCCCTAGGATGGGGTTAACCATAGGATAAAAGCACCGGCGCGCTGCGCTTACGAAGCAGTGTTTAGCCACTTCGGATGCGCTGCCCATTCATTCCAATGGGCAGGGGCGGTGGAGGAGCAGTGTATACACCGCGCCCGCACTGCCCCAGAGATGCTGCTTGCAGGACTTTTTTTCCTTCTTTTGCCCGAGTGTGAAAGGGTGGATTGTGGGGAGTTTTTCAGGCGCTGTTTTTAGCGCTAAAGCACCTGAAAAACGTCCCAGTGTGAAAGGGGTCTTAGGCTGAAAACACACCACTGATTGCTCGGTTCTCAGTGCTCCCTAAGCAGAGAGCTGTGACTGTCAGTCAGCGGATCTCTGCTCTGCCCCCCCCCCCCCAGGCTCATTGGAGCACTGGGCCGTGGAGGGGGTTGGGAGCTGCTGGCTCAGGCTCTCAGCGGCTTGCTGAGAGGCTGAGCCGGGTGCTAGTCCAGGCATGTTGGCGGATCACGACTATATGGTTGCAATCTTTCCCGAGCTTGGACTGGCTCTGTTACCTCAGCCAACAGCGGGCTTCAGCCCACTGTCTGCTGAAAATGGGTCACAGAAGTGCAAAACAATCTGCACTCCTGTGATCCACAGGAGAGGTACAGCAAAACAAGCTTTGACTGTACTTCTTTAACACAATACAATTGCAAACAAAAACACCATAATAAAATTCTTACCTTGTATAAGGAAAATAATACAGTCTTGTGTCCTTCCCTATATGTCAGGGGAATATAACACAGTTACAGTGGTGACAGAACATTGAGTTAAAGTGGTTGTATACTCTCCTATCGTTTTCAGCTAAGGAAGCTGACATCTTAGCTTCTGTTTAATCTGCAAGGACCGTGATGCTGCACATCCATTATGACACCAACCATTGGAGGGTTTGCTAGTTTGGTTGAGAGCACAATCCAGGAGACAGCTAGCATTTCCGGCATGCCAGGAATATTAACTCTTTTTTGACACTATCAAATCGATGGGTAGACAACCACTTTAAATATATTTATATATAAGAAATAAATGATAAAGAAAATTGTGGTCTCCCGAGAACCATATTGGAGATAGGCTGTAAAAAGGGAATGGGACCAGGCACCCCAGATCTTGTCATCATTCATTGGTGACCCTCAAGCAGTAAAGGTGAGTTGGTAAAGCTTATACGTTGGATCAAATTAGAGGAGTAGGGGACGTTTTAGCAGTAAGCAGCTCGATATAATTAATTAATTTAGTATTATCAGGTGATAATAATAGTTTTTCTAAAGAGGTTTGTTTAAATAGAAAGTTGGGAGTTTTGAATTGACTGTAGACCACATGGTGAAGTTGATAATAGAAAAAGGCAGGGTAGAAGGCCATTGTCACTGTGGTCACACAACCAGAAGCCAGTCCTGCCAGCTACTGATCTTTAGCTGGGACCAAGAACTATCTTTGACAGCTCGATCTTTGTGCTGAGAGCAAACAGTGAGTGTAGGGATTTGAGCGACTTTGACAAGAGCAAATTGTAATGGCTAGACAACTGGGTGCGAGCAGTTCCCAAACTGCAGCACTTATAGAATGTTTCCATTCTGCAGTGGTCAGAACCTACCAAAGAGTGATCCAACGTAGGAAAACTGGCAAATCGGCAACAGGGTCATGGGCAGCCAAGTCACATGATGCACATAGGGAGCAAAGGCTGGCCCGTGTAGTCCGATCCAATAGAAGGGCTACTGTAGCTGAAAAAGTTAAAGCTGGTTCTGATAGAAAGGTGTCAGAAAACACTGCATCGCAGTTTGTTGTGTATGGGGCTGTGTAGTCGCATACCGGTCAGGGTGCCCATGCTGACCCATGTCCACAGGCAAATGCACCTACAATGGGCATGTGAGCATCAGAACTGCACCACAAAGCAATGGAAGAAGATAGCCTGGTCTGATGAATCACATTTTCTTTTACATCTTGTGGATGGCCAGGTGTGTGTGTGTGTGTGTGTGTGTGTGTCACTTACCTGTGGAAGAGGTGGCACCAGGATGTAGAATAAGAAGAAGGCAAGCCAGTGGAGGCTTAAAGGATCTGCTACTGATGGCTTGGTGTCAGATAGTACAACATACCTTATAAGGTCTATTGGAGACCATTCCTTGACAGATCAGGACTGTTTTTGTGGCAACTCTGAATGGGTGGTTATAATGTTGGGGCTGGTTGGTCTACGTGTTGGGCATCGTAAAGGGGTTAAAGGCTGGAATACGCACATGTAATTCATATAAACAGATGCATTAACATATATGTTGCGCCGCTGTAATGGGTGCATTAGCGTACAAAAATGTGCCTTTTTATGCATTGATGTGCTGCGGTGACATTCATTCTTAATAGCATCCCAATTTACCTTGCCAATGGATGTGGATTTTGGTTCACTGTAATGTTCTGTGTTACAAAAAACAATCCATGCACCTTTTTTTAGTGTGTTAGGCCATCCATTCAAATGAATGGGTTAACACGTGGTATAACATGTGTTAACGCACTTCAACAACATGAACCCAGTCTAAGGCTTTCATTTGAAAGACAGTAGGAAGAAATGGGCAAAGAATGATCCGAAAATTGACTTTCAACTAGTTGACTGGACTGTGTTTC
This sequence comes from Glandirana rugosa, assembly GCA_018402905.1. Taxonomy (NCBI): domain Eukaryota; kingdom Metazoa; phylum Chordata; class Amphibia; order Anura; family Ranidae; genus Glandirana; species Glandirana rugosa. Next base: position 466,333 of record BLSH010247226.1, read on the forward strand.
TTCTTTTTTAATAATTACTAGGGCTCACGGCTGTTTATTAGGCATACAGCCATACAGAGTAAGATACATTTGTTGTTGTGGCGCCCGGGAGTGCCATATTTTTAGCCATAGACATACATTAAAACCTCATGCGTGCTGTACATATTTCCCTAAAATATGTTCTCTTTTTTATGCTGATGTAATGAAATCTTAAAAGAAGTTCCTCCTTTGTCAAGTTTTGGGTTGATGGGTTGATAAATTGCACAAAACCCTCAAGGTACAGACAATAAAAAGCTTATACTCATCTTTATTGGACATATATGCAAGTCAAAAACAACATTGCTCACTGTCATAACTGTAGGGAACATTGCAGACTCGTGATTGGCTGGTCAAAACTTCAGTGTTACATCCAAAGTATAATTATAAAAGTTAGTATAATTATAGCTTGCATCTACAGTACAGGGCCGTTCCCTGGAATATCCAATCAAATAAGCGGCATGGTTCTCGTCAAAACAGGTTTTTTTGCATTATTTTGATTAAATGCAGAAGTTATCTTTTTTGATTAGAGAGGAAAACGTATATATCATTGATAATTGTCAGCTACAGTGTGCAGTACATAGCAGAGTGTCCTACTGCAAGACAAAATTACAAAGTAGGTAATGAAATAATGACACAAATTCAAGTGTCCATACCAAAACTTACCCATTCAGTACAAAGTATAAGTATGTCTGCTACCTCTGAGAACAGGGACTCCACATACTATATGATTGTAATTTGTACATATTATAGAGGTATAGGGTCAAAAAACAATTCTGTACATGTTAGAGTTCATGATGATGTAAGGATCCTGTCATATGGGGATTTTTGAATAGTACATTTTTGCCCTGATCAAAAATAGATTGCATCTTATCTCTATGGGTGGCCGGGTATCCACCTACATTCCATCATCTATATAGATTACACGTGTCTCCTTGTCTTCAATTGCAAGATGAAAGAAAAATCCTAATGGAAGAAAAATCATAATGGGCACAGATGTCACATACGTGACAGCCATTTCTATTCTGAACCAACACAGCTGGTGATCAGTCCAAGATTCCCTGCTGAGACGGAACAGAAGGTGAACGTATTAAAGGGGACCAAGGCTTTCTCTCATACTAAGCTCTGAATTTAATTGTGCCTGTTTTACTATAGAATGTGTGTATGCCAGGGCATCGATCATTCATCAACAAGCAAATTGTACTTTTATGATATTTCCTAATTACAAAAACAATGAGAAAGGAAGGCGCAAGCATCTAGTGCATTACCGCAAAAGATGGATTTGAGCAAATAAAATGGATAAAATTGGATACTTACAGCTCTGAGGAAGGGGGTGCCTATATAGTGGGATAAAATTGGCTATAAATATATTTGCTAAAATAATTTTTTTGCGGTAATGCACTAGGTGCTTGCGCCCTCCTGTCTCCTTGTTTTTGTAGTTCCACTTTGGATTCCCCTATCCATGGAAGGTTGCATCTGCCTAGCATTTGAAATTGTTGCACAGTCCTATTCAACTGTGGAGGACCCCTGAGCACTGGAAGTGATAGTTTTTGTATTATATTTGCTAACTATCAAAAGTGTTCTTGTTCGGTGTGGACAGGCTTAATGCTAAAGGGTGTGTCACTGCAGTTTAAACGCGTCTATATGCAAGGACTGATCATTACATAGGATTTTTTCTACTAGAAAACACATGTGCAATAACATCAGTAATATTTTTATGGCTGTGTAAATGAAGCCTTACAGTAAGTATAGTGCCTGCAATGCAAACATACATGTGCATAAAGGCTACAGCAGGGGTCCTCAAACTATGGCCCATGGGCCACATGCGGCCCGCTGAGGGCATTTATCTGGCCCGCCGGGTGTTTTTGCCACCGCTGCCTTTTTTTTTTCCAACATAAGAGATAGACGGTTTGGCAGCCAGCCTATCATTGGTGGAAGAGGGAGAGGGGGCGACGGCCGCCAATTGGCTGGCCAGCTGAAGCGCTGGATCATGGGAATTGTGGTCCGGCCACAATCAAGCTCCTGGCGGTGGGAGTAACCGAACAGCGCAGCCGGACTACAACTCCCACCTCCCAGGACTCAGAGGCAGCCAGAGCATGTGGGAGGGGCTGGCTGGACGTGACTTGCGCGGTGACTTGTGGGCAGTGAACGTCGGGCGCTGGCTCGTGGGAGAGAGAGAGAGGGAGACGTGACAGAGCACAGTCGTTTTGAGCAACAAGAGCAGAGGCAGCTTGGAGGAAGTTGGCATCATCCCCCCCCCCCCGAAGAGGTTGTTCAATCAAGGCTGAGGTGAGACAGATCCTGACACAGCAGATGACCCCCACATCCCATGGGCACTAATTGGGCTGCAGTGGCGGGCATTGATTGGGCTGCGGTGGCGGGCACTGATTGGGCTGCGCTTGCGGGCACTGATTGGGCTAGGCATACGGACACTGATTGGGCTGCACTTGCGAGCACTGATTGGGCTGCGCTGGTGGGCACTGATTGAGCTGCGCTGGCGGGCACTGATTGGGCTGCGTTGGTGAATGGTTCAATGGGCCACTTGACTAGACTTGACTGGTAAGTTTGTTGATTTAACTTTACTTGTTCTTAATTTTAAATATTGTATTTGTTCCCGTTTTGTTTTTCACTTCAAAATAAGATATGTGCAGTGTGCATAGGAATTTGTTCATAGTTTTTTTTTTTTTTAACTATAGTCTAGCCTTCTAATGGTCTGAGGGACAGTGAACTGGCCCCCTGTTTAAAAAGTTTGAGGACCCCCGGGCTACAGCGTAAAGATGTGGTGTTCTATGGAATGTAGGCTCCAGCATCCAAACACATGCCAGCAAAGCTGTGACATGTCTAAAATAAAATGGGATTTTTTTGTAATGTTTTTGGGCATATATAACCACTGCTGAACTTTTTAAAAGTGGATACCATGGAGGCATAAAACTGTGTCCTGTGTGTACATCCATCATCCAAGGACACTGTAAAGCTTGTGACATGGAGGTAGTTATCTCTCATGGTAGATGCTTTTATACAGTGGATCCACAGCAGACAGGAACAACCACTTGCCTACTGGACACTTTTACCCCCTTCCTCCTCAGGCCAATTTTCAGCTTTCAGCACTGTTGCAGTTTGAATGACAATTGTGCAGTCATTTAGCACTGTACCCGTATGAAATTCGAATCATTTTTTTAACTCATCACTGGGGTTTTTTATTTTTTGCTAAACGAAAAAAGATCAAAAATTTTGAAAAAAAAATGTTTTTCTTTATAAGAAAAAAAAAAGATTGTAAACAGGTAATTTTCCTCCTTCACCAATGTGCACTGATGAGGTTGCACTGATGTGCACTAATAAGCTGCACTGATTTGCACTGATAGGCAGCACTAATAGGCTGCACTGGTGGGCACTGATGAGGCAGCACTGGTGCGCACTGACAGATGGCACTGATGGGCACTGATAGGCAGCACTGAAGGGCACTAACAGGCGGTACTGATGGGCACTAATAGGCAGCACTGAAGGGCACTGATAGGCAGCACCAATGGGCACTGATAGGCAGCACTGATGGGCATCACTGATGGGCATTGATAGGCGGTACTGTTAGGCGGCACTGGTGAGGAGGCCCTGATTGGCAGCGCTGATGGGCACTGATTTGCAGCATTGATGAGCACTGATTGTCATCATTGATGGGCAATGATTGGCACTGATAGGCAGCACTGATTATCAGGATACTGATGATCAGTACCCTGATAATCAGTGTAGATGTCCCTGTAGCAAATGACCCCCTTAGGGGTGGCTGGTAGATGTGGTCCATCTGTCTCTCGGCCCTCAATCAAACATTTTTCCTTTCATCCGAAGTCTATAGTCGATACTTTGTTTTTTTTGTTGTTTATTGAGAGAATAAACTTGGATAGGGTAGCGACAACTGTGGGATGCCCAGAAGATCAGAGGATAGGCCCATACTATATATACGCTTCCGTATATACACTCCTTCTTCCTTCAGCACTGACACTTTCTGACCATTACACTCCTTCATTTCTCACCTGCACAACACTTGCTTCTTCACGGTGAGGCCTGAAGGGATATTTATCAAACCTCCATTACTTCTTCCTCCACCCTAACTAGCACATGGTGAGGCCTGCATTACTGATGGCAGGGCCTTCGGACCGCCCATTACAGGCAAGGGCCATGGGCCCTCAATGTGTAGCTGAGTACAAATGTGCTAGCCGGGTCTGATGGACTACTGCTCCCATCCCATCCTCTTCCAGGCCACCCCGGCCTTCTTCACTGCCCAGTGACACCGCTCCCCTGACTGGCTCCTTTGACATCCACAGACCGTCCACTGTAACCTCCCAGTCTGCTCCAGTCCTCTTCTCCAGCTTCCAGGGTCTGTCACTTACTGAGACCGGTAGATCCTTTAAAGAGCCTTTTCTGTAGCTTCTCTGTTGCTCTCCTGCTCCCTTGTGCCGCTCAAGGATCTCTCTCTCCTCTTGGCTGCATCCGAGCTTGCAGGCCTCAAGGTCGTCCCCCACAGACTGGGGACTTCCAACCTCTGCTACATCTCCACTCTTCCACCTGACACTTTCCTCCCCCAGCTGGGAAGACCTCAGTATTTAAGGAGGCCTGCTCCCTGCCAATCCTGGTTGGGGATTGATGGGCTCCTTACATACCTCAGAAAGTCCCACCTCCTCATCCATCCCCTTTTTCCAGAACCCACACAAGTCAGGCCTCTCCTAGGAAAAAATCTATCACAAAAGCACCTATTCACTATGGGGGATCTACACTCCCCCCCAAACCTCAGCTGGTCCCCATCTGAAAAATTTAGAAAGAATGGCCCTTGGGCCCAAGAGCAAGGGCATTGAAAAGTCAAAAAATGGGAAGGGGGAAAAGGGAAAAAACTTGGAGGGGAAAATATGAATAAATAAGTACAAAAATAAATATACTCTCTGCACATTATTTACATTTGCACATTACGACAATCCTAACTACCAATCCCTGTAGCTAGCAGCACATTTAATTCATGTAACCATGTGCTCCCTTGACAGCGGCTAGTAGTAGTGGTTCACCTTATAGCTGCCCTCAATCACACCATATATCACACATCCGGAGACACTGAACAGGCGGGCTCTTGTTTTTGTCGTTTTATTTAGGGTAAATAACTTGGATGGGGATAAAGGATGACTGTGGGATGCCCAAAGAATTATGATACACGAACTCCATATACAGTCCTGTATATGCGCACTTGCACTGCAGACCATCCCTCTGCAGACTGTTACTCCTCACAACTCTCCAGCACTCAACTTGCTGACTGTTTTTTCTATAGTTCTCTCTCTCTCTATCCCAGAACTTGCACATTATCACTCTTTTACTTCTCTCCAGCTTTTCTACTCCTTCTTCTTCTTCACTGCGGTTAGCACATGGTTGAGGCCTACTCTGTATTAGCAGGACCTCAGGAACACCCATTACAGGCCAGGGATCACGGGCCCCTGAATGTGTAGCAAAGTACTTGGGTGCTAGCCAGGCCTTTGATAGACTACAACTCCCAGCCCATCTCTCTCTTCCAGGTCCCATCAACCTACTTTTCCTTAATTACTCTCCTTCCCCTTACTGTCTCCCAAGGCTTCCACAGACTGTCCACTATTCCTCTCCCAGCCTGCTCCAGCACTTTCTCCTCCAGCCCACAGGAACCGCCACTCACCACACTGGTGGATCACTTTAAAGTCTCTCTCCTTGTAGCACCTCCGCTGTTTTCCTGTTCCCCTGTGCGACTCCAGGAATCCCCACCTCTCCTGGCTGCACCCGAACCTCCAGGTATCAAGGTCACCCCTCCAGATGGCCTCCACAGCGCCTCTGCTACATCTCCAGACTTCCACCCGACACTTCTCCTGCCAAATTGGGCTGACTCAGAGTATTTAATGAGGCCTGCACCCTGCCCATCCTGCTTGGGGATTGGCAGGGCTCCTTAGAATACTCCAGATGGATCCACCTATCTCCCAGCTCTCTGACCAGAAAACTTTCCCATGTTTATAGAAAGAAGTGGGAGGTTCTGGTGACCTCACCTGTTAAGTACACTCAGTCCTCCCTGAGCCTCACCTCCTAGCCCAGATCAAAACATTCAGGCCTGCTTTTACACTCAGGCCTGACTAAATTTTACCTCACCTAGCAAAACCCTGCTAGAAAACGCACCTACTCTATGGGGGCGCTACATACACAATCACCGAGCCAGAGCACTTCTCCCAGGAGAAAAGTACTCTGCTCACCCAGTAGTGGAAAGAAGTTTTGCCTCTCATCGGAAGGGAATGGACAGCCGTCCCATTCCAAGGATCCTAAGAGAAGAAACAATAACTAAACTACAACTAACTAAACAGCACACAGGTCAGCTGGAAGGGGGTTATAAGCCTCCCAGCCGAGCAACAGTAAACCAAACACCACACATCACATATATGTCTAACCTACACCCCAGAACTAGAAGAACACTAAAGTGATCCATCTGTTGCACACACCGCTCCTCAAATATGATGTGTGTGAAGAATCCAAGACCTGGACACACAGGTAGCCGAACCCATGAACACCCATATGTATCCACGAGGTAGGCTTTCATCTGTCCAGCTGTACTACAACCAAGGTAACCATGAGGACTGTGATTTGACTGGGGGGGGGGGGGCAGCAACAAGTATGCATAAAACCATGCGTCCAAGCCAAGACTCATATATACACATTTGCACACATATGCAAAAAGGGAAGCAGCCACAGCGCTTTCTCCATAGTCCTGGTCAATGGACAGTCCACATGGAAAAACTCCTAGTCTAATTACATAAAGGCATTGGCACATATCAACATGATTTAATAATATCATGCCCAGATCTGTGGGCTCAGGAGACAAATAGGGGCTCGTACCAAGTTGAAAAAATAAGGAGTATGTAAATATAAACATGGAGACTTCATATTAATTATAAAAATTACTCACATTCCACTCGAAGTTTAATACCAGCGGGATGCGAGTCTGTAAATAAAAAATCCAAAAGACCCTCCCCTCCTCTTTTCTATTACCTGGATCCGTAGAGCAGGGGCGTAATGATAGGGGTTGCAATTGCAAACGGGCCCCATGGTCCAGGGGGCCCATGTTGCCTCCCTTGTACACCTGAATAGGAGGAATGGCAGGAGGGTGGCATTTAGAGGAACCAATCTCCTCCATTTTCTTCAATCCAGTTTACTTGTCTTCTGCTGTTCCCAGGGTCCCTGTGTGCTTCCCTGCCCCCCCCCCCCCCACCCCACAGAGCTGTTGTCTTTCTCCTGCTAGCTGCTATAGAAGAACAGTCATGATAGAGAAATGGGAACTGTCAGTAAATTTGTCATTTACCAGCTCCTTCCTTTTCTGAATGAACAGAGTCAGTGATTGGTACCAATTGGTTCATTCATAACTGAAGCATAGTAAACTGTTTTTACTCTACTTCCGTTTCTGAATGAATGGGCGGCTTGGTGAACAGCTATTCCTGTCCATTCATTCTGTGCAGCTAAGGCTACACAGAAAGACAGAGATTGAGGGCTAAGGTTTGTTTAGACCCCTGATATCTCATCAAAGCCCCCAAATAGAGCTCCTAAAAAAATATATAAAAAATTGTAAAAATAAAATTGTAAAATAAATAAAATGAAATGGTAAAAAAATAATAAAATAATAAAATTAAAATTAAAACGGGAGTTAGAGACAGAAAGACACATCGGAATCGACGTGTCTTACTTACCTGTCCTTATCGACAAGTGGTTCGGCGGGTAAGTAAGTCTTTGCCTTCATCTCATT
>BLSH010247248.1:7757-22060 GCA_018402905.1 Glandirana rugosa
TCTCGACGATGCTCTAAAGCGGTAATAGCATGTGGTGGTCCGGCCCAAACTCCGAGTCACCGTTGTTGGTGAGTAACCAGACAACAAGTTACGGGCAGGTGTCGACTACGCGACACACCCCAAATAGGGGGGTTTGTATAGTCAAAATTTTTTCGGACGACAGCAAAGGGGGACCTACACGACTTCAACCACCACTTCAACAATGCGACTTGCCTACTCCTCCACCATCTCCTCCTCCTCCGCCGTTGTCCTCCGTTTCTCTTTACGGGACGTTAGGAGCCACCACCTTCCTGTACGCGGTTTACCGATCGGCGGAGTCCGGGTGGGCGGAACTGCACACTGGGCAAATGTAGTGGCGGGTGGGCCTGAGGCGGCTAGCCATTTGGCGCATGTCCTTCCACCACCGAGGATTGCAGGGCATTTCTCTTTGCCTCCTGTTGCCGCCTCCTCCTCCTCTACCACCTCCTCATCCGTTCAGCGTAACAACTTCACCACCAACTTCAGCACATCCAGGGGGAAACGACAGCAGGCTTTTTTAAAACTGATATGTTTGGGGGGATAAACCCCACACAGCGCATCAGCTGTGGACGGGCATTGAACAACAGACCAATGAGTGGTTGTTGCCACTGAGCCTCAAACCCGGCCTGGTGGTGTACGATAATGGCGAAATCTCGTAGCAGCTCTGGGCCTAGCCGGTTTGACGCACATCCCTTGACTGGCACATGTACTGAATTTGGTGGTGCAGAAATTTCTAAAAAAACTACCCGGATATGTCAGAGCTGCTGCATAAAGTGCAGGCCGTCTGTGCGCGCTTTTGGCATTCTCACCCTGCTGCTACTCGCCTGTCTGCGCTGCAGCGGAACTTCGGCCTTCCCGCTCACCGCCTCCTATGCGACGTGCCCACAAGGTGGAACTCCACCTTGCACATGCTGGGGAGACTGTGCGAGCAGCAGCCGGCAATAGTGGAGCTTCAGCTACAGCATGCACGGGTCAGTCGCTCTGCGGAACAGCACCACTTCACCACCAAAGAGTGGGCCTCCATGCGAGACCTGTGTACCATATTGCGGTGTTTCAAGTACTCCACCAATGTGGCCAGTGCCGGTGAAGCTGTTCTCAGCGTTACTATCCCACTTCTATGTCTCCTTCAAAAAACACTTTGGGCGATGATGGAAGAGGAATGTGGCACACGAGGAGGAAGAGAGGTAATTTCCACGGTTATCAGGCCAGTCATTCACAACAAGTGGCTCGGAAGGTGGGTTCCTGCAACAGCATAGGCCAGGTCAAAAATTTCCAAGCCAGGGGACAGTTCTGGAGGATGAGGAGGATGAGGATGATGAAGAGGAGGAACCATGTTCACAGCAGGGTGGCACCCAACGCAGCTCGTGGGCATCACTGGAGTGTGGCTGAGGGGATACGGAGGACACAGATGACACACCTCCCACAGAGGACAGCTTGTCTTTGCCTCTGGGCAGCCTGGCACACATGAGCTACTACATGCTGCAGTGCCTGCTCAACGACAGCCGAGTTGCCCACATTTTAACTTGTCCTGATTACTGGGTGGCCACCCTGCTGGATCCCCGGTACAAGGACCTTAATTCACTCACTGGAGCATGATCGGAAGATGCGTGACTACAAGCACACTCTGGTAGACGCGCTGCTGAGGGCATTCCCAAATGACACCGGGGGCTCAGTGGAAGCACAAGGCGAAGGCAGAGGAGGAGGAAGAAGTCACCAATGCAGCTGTGGCACCGCCAGCACCTCAGAAGGCAGGGTTAGCATGGCCAAAATGTGGAAAAGCTTTGTCGGCAGCACGCCACCACAAACAGCACCACCAGCTGATAGGCAACGTCTTAGCAGGAGGCAGCATTTCAGCAACATGGTGGAACAGTATGTGTGCACACGCCTACTCGCCTATACTGACTGATGGGTCTGCCCCATTCAACTTCTGGGTCTCCAAATTGGGCACATGGCCTGAGCTTGCCCTTTATGCCTTGGAGGTGCTGGCCTGCCCTGCAGCCAGTGTATTGTCTGAACGTGTGTTTAGTATGGCAGAGGGAATTATAACAGACAAGCGCAGCCGCCTGTCCACAGCCAACGTGGACAAGCTAACCTTTATTAAAATGAACCAGGCATGAATCCCATAAGACGTGTCTGTACCTTGTATAGAATAGACATTTAGACCGGCCTCCTACAGCCATTGGTATCTTTTTTTTTTTTTTTTTTTTTTTTTTTTGAATATGGCTCAATATTTTGGGGGTTACCCCAATTCTAAAAAAAAACAAAACAAACAAAGAACAGTGTTGGCTACCTCCTCCTCCTCCTCCTCCACTGCCACTTCCACCACCTACACCGCCACGGTCACCGCCTAGTCAACCTCTAGGCTCCTACTCCACATCCACCTCTTCCCCATTTTTTTTTGTTTATGTGATTTTAAATTATTTCCCTATCCACATTTGTTTGCAGGGCACTTGTCCTACTCTTACCCCCATTTTGCTTTCTTTTGCAGCCTTCTAGCCCTTTCCATTACTTTTTTACAGCCATTTTTGTGCCCAAAAGTTCGGGTCACCATTGACTTCAATGGGATTCGGTGTCTGGGGTCAAGTTTGGATCGAGTTCCGTGCCGAACCTGAACGTTTTCACGAGGTTCGGCCGAACCCGACAAACTCGAACATCCAGGTGTCAGCTCAACTCTAATTATAATTATTATTATTTTCTTTTTTTTTTACTAGTAATGTCGGCGATCTGTGATTATCAGCGGGATTGTGGTGGTTTATGGTGTGATGCAGCCGGTTGACTCTGTACCCTGTATTTTGACAGCGTTGTCACTTTATTCTGTGCATCTACGGTGCTGTTTTGTTTTTTGCTATTCCGCTTTTAATTATATCTATTAAAATTAATTTTTATGCCAGCAGTGTCCTGACAAGGGATCTTTGTGTTTTCACAGTTTGGTTCATTAAATTGTTGGCCTTGGGACTACATCCCTCACTGGGATGAATGGCAGTGTGGATTAATGGGCCATCTGGTCCTTACCACCTAGCTACCCTAATACGGTTGACCTCTACGGAGGGGCTGTTGTACTCTTTCTTTTTTGCTGGAGGAGGAGAGAGATCATTGTTCCGGATCACTGGGAACCAACAATCTCTCTCAACTCCCTTGTCAGAGCAGGGGTCTGTTTACACTCACAGATCCCCATTCTGCCATGTCTTTGGAGCAATGACGGGTGGCCGGCGGACATCATGTCCACCCCACCTGCTGATTGGCTCCCCCGCTAGCCAGTAAGCACGTGATCATGGCTCCGGTGGCGCACACTCACACCACACATTCTCTCGACCGTATAGCTACGGCGATTCGCGGGAACGAGCCAACCTGCTGCCGTATAATGATGGCCGGTTGGCATGTGGTTAATGTATATAATATAAAATGTACAAATAAAGTAATGCCAAGTGTCAAAACAAGTTGTATAGGTTTTGATTTGTTTTTTTTTTTCAGCAAAAAGCCGTATTGTGTTCAAAGTTTTTAACAAAAAGCCAATCTATTGTAGACTTCACCAAACCCACACTCCAGAGATGTTAGTTATGTTGAAGTAAAAAAAAAAAAAATATTCCCTAGTTTTGAAGACAACAGCCAAACATATGGTGCAGTAGCTGTAGAGTAAAGCATTTTGATTGGGGGCCCAGAAAGCAATGAAAGAGGGAGCGATTTATTTTATTTTTTAAAACCATGACCGTATTGTTCAGAGAAAGCCGCTATAAATATTGAATAGACTCTTTGCACATTGTGCCAAAAATTGTACTTGCCCACTATGTTAGAGGAAGAGATGAGGAATGTTTTTATTTTGAGACAAAAATCTGCTTATTATGTCAAGGCAAGAGCCAAAAATATGTTGCAGATACATTGAATGTCATGTAAGCATTCTTACTAGGCTGTAATAAAAGATGGAGCGACTAGTTTTATGATGAAAGAAAAATTAGTGGCACAAGCCTGAAAAACTCAACAGATTTTTTTGGACAGTATGTACTTCGATTTTCGTAAGATGTAAGAGGGAGAGGGCCAGCAGATTTCATCCGAAGTGAACAAATTTTTTTTTTTTTTATGAAGCTGAACACCAAGAAATGGTACCTAAGGAGAGAGGACAGGTGCCTTCTAAGTGTAGATGTTGGGAACTACTTACAAGTGTAGACTTTAAACAAGCATGTAGCTCATGGTACTGCATGAAACGGTCATCCGCATCATTTTCCGGGGGGTCTACATGAGAAGTTATTATCTCTCTGGCCACGGTGGATACCAGCGCTGGTGGATTCCAGTGCTTCCTGATCCATGGAACGCGCTGGCAGGGCGGAGGTGATGTTACTTCCCGGATGTGGGGTGGGGATGTAGGGCGTAGGCCTGAAGAAGCGCATGCTTTGCAAACACATCGCCACCTGCATCTCCATGCCACATCTGGGAAATGACGTCACCTCTGCCCTGCCAGTGCATTCCATGGATCGGGAAGCACCGGTATCCAACACGGCCTGACACATGCGGACCCCCCCGGAAAACTATACCGAGGACTGTTCCATGCAGTAACATGAGCTACATGCTTGTTTAAAGACTACACTTGTGAGTAGTTCTTTGTTTTACTTTGAATAAAAATTCCAAACAGCTACACTTAGAAGGCGCCTATGCTCTCTCCTAGTGTCTTCCTTTAGAGTTGCTTCTTGTTTCTACACAGAGCTGCCTCAATGAGCCTTATACAGACTTTTACATGGAGTTTTTCACTTTACTTATGGACTCTGGATCTGGACTTATGGACTGTTTTGGATCGCTTGGCTCTGGTCTGGTCTCCACCCTTGTGCCAATAATTACTCCCCTTCTAAGAAGTTGTACATATTTTACAGCTTTTTTTTTTTTTCAGCTTTTTCAGAGAGAGAGAGCAGGCAGATTTCATACATGAACAGCAATTATTGATTATTTTCAAAGAAGGATAAGTTCCGATTTGAACACTTTTTAAGCCTTTATTGGATAGGTCACACTTTTTGAGGGAGAAAGGAAGCAGATTGTATCTGGAAATAGAAAATTTATTTTTTTTGTTTTGGAGACTGAAGATGGAAAAATGTCACACATTTTAGACCACAGCTATTAAGCCTATCTGAAGGGGTCACAATTTCTGATAGATTGAGCAGGCATATTGCGTCTGGAAATAAAAAGAAGTGGTTTCTTAATTTTTTATTGAAGCTTATACCATATAAAAACAGACATTTTACATATTAGTAAGGAGAATGTATGAAAGAGCCGATAGGAACATCACATCTTAATATATACTTTTTGCATTGAAAGGTTCGTTTTATTTTGTTGTGTTTTTTTTGAAAATTCGAAATTTAGAAATTTGGAAATTCGAAATAACTAACGAATAACTATTATAGGTATTGGAACTTTAGTGAACGTAACGAATACAAATGTATTTGAAGTTGCAAATTATCCGAAATAATAATGAATGCTGCATCTAAACAAATGGAACGGAACAAATTAATGTTGTTAAAACGTTTTTATTGGTTTTATTTATTATCATTAAATTGTTATGTTCCATTCGTTTAGATACAGCAATCGTATTATCAGATAATTCGTAACTTCGGATAAATTCGTATTCGTTACATTCACTAGCAGCCAAATTTGAAAGGAAATTCCATTATCTATAATTTAATAGTCAGTAATGGTTAAGTTATCATTAGTTCATTTTTTCAGATTTTCAAATTTTCGGGTTTTTGAATTTTCAGATTTTCATTCTTTTGAATTTCTGGATTTTCATTCTTTTCAGATTTCTGGATTTTGGAATTTCCGAATTAATGGAAAAATTTGGAAATTCAGATATTTCCGAGTCAATGAATTTGGTTGAAATTCATTAAAAATCTAATTGGGAACTAAATGAATTGCACATGTCTACTAAACCTCATGACACAGAGGTTGATTTACTTAAACTGGAGAGTGCAAAATCTGGTGCAGCTCTGCATAGAAACCAATCGGGTTCCAAATAATTTTGTCAAAGCTTAACTGAACAAGCTGAAGTTAGAAGCCGATTGGCTACCATGCACAGCTGCACCAGATTCTACACTCTCCAGTTTCAGTAAATCAACCCCAAAGTGTTTATGCGTAAGGAGCATTAACAGATATAACAGAAACCAGGTACCATGGAGTGAAGAGATACCTTCTACGGCCACCCGCAAAACATAGAACCCATGCAGCCCAACAGGGTCTAAAGGTGTTTAATGAGTTGGAGGCAAAATGTTTTTCATACAAATATCGAGTCTTAACTCTATATATTACCTCAATGATGTTGGGGGTAGCGGTAAACTTCCATTTTGATGTGATGGTTAAACGTGCTGTGATTAGTATGTGGGTTACGAGAGCTCTAAATTTGTTAGGAATATTCTTTACATTGAGCTATAATAGCGCAAGGTGGGGGATCAGAGAAATATTAACCATTTGCCGACCGCAGTCTGACGGCGACAAGATGGCATGATATCGCAAACCGCCGTCATATGACGATGGCTGCGAGATCCCGCACTGTGAGCGCGCGCCGCCGAAGGCGCGCTCGCGCTCTCACTGTGTCCCGAGGGAGCGGGTTGGGCGGACTCAATCTCCGCTGGCTACCCGCGATGGCTCCCCCGGCAGTGAAAGAACGGAGGTCGGTGTAAGTAAACATGGATCCCCGTTCTCATAGAGGGGGAAGGGCAGTGATCACAGGCTTCCTGTATATGGGAGCTGTGATCACTCCCCTCCCCCTGCCAGCCCAGCCCCCATGCAGTTAGAACACACCCAGGAAACACAGTTAACCCTTAGAGCGCCCCCTGCAGGTTAACCCCTTCACTTCCAATGGCATTTACACAGTAATCAGTGCATTTTTATAGCACTGATCTCTGTATAAATGCCAATTGTGCCAAAAAAGTGTCAAAATGGTCCGACATGTCCACTGCAATATCACAGTACCCCTAAAAATTGCAGATCGCCGCCATTACTAGTAAAAAATAAAAACCCCAGAAAAGAATTCTCATGGTTTGCAAACGCTGCAACTTTTGCGCAAACCCATCAATAAACGCCGATTCGCAATTTTTTTTTCCCCCAAAAAATATGAGGAAGAATATAAATCAGCCAAAACTGATGAAAAAAACTTTTTTTTTGATATACTTTTTTTTTTTTTGTATTTTAGCAAAAAGTAAGAAATGTTGTTTTTTTTTTTTGCAAAATTGTCACTATTTTTGGTTTATAGCGGTGATCAGAAATGACACAGGGGCGGTCAAATACCACCAAAAGAAAGCTTTATTTGTGGGAAAAAAAAGGACGCAAATTTTGTTTGGGTACAACGTCGCACGACCGCGCAATTGTCAGTTAAAGCGACGGAGTGCCCATTCGCAAAAAGTTCTCTGGTCCTAAAGTGTTAAATCCTTCCGGGGCTGAAGTGGTTAAGCCCATTTACCGATTCTATAAACCGCATTCCAGAAGCTCCCCTTATGGGTGACCTGCCACTGCCCCAACTCCTTCTACCAATTAATCATATTGAGGTCTTGGTGAAATTCCCCTTATTTTGCATAGTGTAATAAAACCAGGAGAAGCCTTTAGGTTTGGAGAAATTAAACGATAATTCCATGTTTTCCAGTTGACTTGATAATATAAGGCTGGGTTGTTACTGTGACAATGGCGTACATGAATATGGGCATACGAAAGAGATTTGGGGTGTTTTGATAGGAGCTCTTTATATGTTGGAATATAACTTTGTAGCCAAGGGTACACCCTTCTATTAGAAATTAAGTATTCTTAAACATGGAATGGAATGTCATCACACATTTGCATGGACTCTGAGGGGATTTGGCTATGGAATTTATCCCAGGTGAGCAATGTGGCATCAATAAATGGTAGACACGTGCACTGCCCAAGAAATTTAGTTTGCTTTTTTGGGGGATTTTTTTTTTTTTTTCGTTTTTCGGATCATTTTTGTTCTGATCACAATTCGTAAATGTGAAAATCCAAAAAGAGAATTTAAAATAGTATCTATTGAATTATAGGTATTGGAATATCCTTTCAAATGTGGCTGTTAGTGAACGAATTTATCGGAAGTTACGAATTACCCAAAATAATGAATGCCGCATCTAAACAAATGGAACGGAAAAAAATTATAGTAGTAATAATAATAAAGCATTTTTTTATTGCTGTTATTATTTGTTACGTTCCATTTGTTTTTAGATATGGGATTCATTATTTTGGATAATTTATAACTTCCGATAAATTTGCTCACTAACGGCCAAATTTGAAAGAAAATTCCAAAACCTATAATTTAAGAGTTAGTAATAATTATTATTAGTTATTTCAGACTTTCGAATTTTTGGGTTTTCTGAATTTCGAATTTACGAACATTCGGAAAAAATTGGTGAACGGGTTTTTGTTCATTCGGAAGATTCAGAATGAGATGAATTGCACATGTCTAATAGATGGGAAGGGTGGGTAAAACACCTGTACATGAGTGCTTTTAGCTGGTAATAGCGAGAGCAAATCTCTGTGACCTAGCACAGCTATATGAACCCATCCTTTTTCAGAAGTGGAGTCAAACCGGGCCTTCGTTTGGTCCAATATTGCCGCATAATAGATTTGTATAGCTGTGAAGCTCACTCCTCCTCTGTGTCTGTTTGAGGAACACTGGGAACGAGAGTTTAGCCATTCTGTCTTTCCACTGAGATTGTTTAACCACCTCGCGTCTGCGCCATAGCCAAATGATGGCTACAGCGCGGCTCTAAAATGCCGGGAGGCCGTCAAGACGTCCTCCCCTTCAGCTCGTGCTGGCGGCGCGCACACCGCCGCGTGAGCGTGCCTGCGGGTCGGGCGCACCCGATGTCTGCTGGAGACCAGAGATCTCCTCACACAGAGCCGGAACGGG
This sequence comes from Glandirana rugosa, assembly GCA_018402905.1. Taxonomy (NCBI): domain Eukaryota; kingdom Metazoa; phylum Chordata; class Amphibia; order Anura; family Ranidae; genus Glandirana; species Glandirana rugosa. The sequence goes on from BLSH010247248.1 coordinate 16,660, forward strand.
GAACCGCCGATGTAAACACGGCGGTTCCCCATTCTGTGAGGGGGGGCATGCCAGATCTACTAATCCCTGTCACTGGGATCAGTTAGATCTCTGGTGCCCCTGCCAACCCCGCCCCCCCACAGTTAGAACACACCTAGGGAACACATTTAACCCCTTCACTGCCCCCTTCTACTCTGTGAATCTTTGGAAATCAGTTTGATCTTTGTAATAATGAGAACCTTGCTTTATTGTAAACATTTGGAATAAAGAAATACTGTATATTCTATTCTTATAAATCCTGGTGTTTTGGTGAAATCCTGGTGTAATTGCTGCATGCCAAGGATCACCACACTACATAAATACTGTGTTTAATCCTTTCACCGCCAGGGCTGTCAATGTTTTTTTTGCACATATGTTTATAAAAATAATTTTAGCCCTGAGTCAGACTTTTTTTTTTGTTTCAATGTTTTTATTAATAATAGCAGAAGAATACATAGATACATGCATGTTGAGAATACGATCTCCATCAGTTATACACGTGAATGTACTGATAACATAGTCTACTAATAGAAGAAGGAACCAAATGAAGTAAACCACCGCCCTCAAATTGTACGTAAAGAGTGGCCCAAGGGTGGGCGGTGAACAGGGCTAATGGGACTAAGCTTCCCCAAGGCATTCGTGATTGGCAGTTAGATGAACGTGCCTCCTGACCACCCACTCACCCCTACTGGGTACTTATCTGTGAGCAGGTGTGGGCACATCCTACGGATATATCATCAGTCTTGAGTTGTCTACCAGGGCCAAGCCAAATTCTCAAGGGTGTGTCACTGCCTATATTATCATCCACAGATGGCCTCCCTTCAGTCTGATCCTGCACAAGAGGTAGGTGTGAGGTAATGAGGGGATACACATGCCTGTTTATATATACAGAGTATTGAAATAAAGTAAACCAGGAGGACATTCAAGAAAGAGAAGGGTGAAACCAGACTATAAAGAGAGGGAAGACAGAAGTAGGGAGAGGGAAGGAAGAAAAAAAAAAGGGGGGAGGGGGGGATTTAGGGATCGGAGGGGAGATTGGAGATCAAGGGAGGTTTCCCCCTTCCCGCTCCCTCTGCACCTGATACAAGGAACTCCTATATGTGTACTGCCCTGAGTAAGACTTAAAACCGACAAAGCTTTCGATATTTTATGAAATATATAAAGTTTAGAGTTGAGCGAACCCGTGGATGTTCGGGTTCGGTGGGTTCGGCCGAACTGCAGAAAAAAGTCTGGGTTCGGTACCGAACTTGACCCGAACTTTACCCCGAACCCCATTGAATTCAATGGGGACCCGAACTTCTTGGCACAAAAATTACTGTAAAAGAGTCCTGGAAAGTGCTAGAGGGCTGCAAAATGATTTTAGAACAATAATCTGTCCCTTACAGCAACAGCAGGAACCTTACCCTATAGAACTAGGAGATGATTTTAGAACAATAATCTGTCCCTCTAAGCAGTAGACTCTACCTATTCCAGGATGAGATCTGCAATCTGTCCCTAAAAGCAGTAGTAGTAGTAATCTCTACCTATCTATCTATCTGCAATCTGTCCCACAGCATCATCTCCCTACACTACCCAGAGAACATGTGACATGCAGCACTGTGACTCCAGCCTCATGTAGAGGCTGGGTCACATGATGCACTGGCCAATCACAGCCATGCCATTAGTAGGCATGGCTGTGATGGTTTCTAGGGAAAACCAGTGAAACACTTGTTGATTGGCTGCCCTGCAGCTATTCAACATGCGTGATCAAATACTCAAACTCAGAACTCGAACCCAAACTTTTTTTCAAATGTCCGGGTCACGCACCCCAAAGTTCGTTACGAACCCGAACTTTACAGTTCGGGTTCGCTGAACTCAAATAAAGTTTCAATTTTATATGCCACACAATGTTAGCAATCACTTCCATCTCACAGCCGACAGTCAGCTTGTCAGATTTTACAAAAATTTTGTAAAACCCCAACCATTGTAATACATACAGCGGTGGCAGTAAAATGGATAAAGATAAGTTAGGGGTGTGCCAATCGCAATATTAGCCTTTGTCCCTGACCTCCTTCTAAAACCTTTTGGAAAACACCCTTGGCATGAATTGGAGCAGATTGTGAGCCAGGTCTTCTCCGCCATCATTACCTGTCCTCACAAATGGGTACACAGTCAGAATCCAGAATCTTGTGGAAAGTTTTCCTCGAAGAGAGGAGGATATAATAGGTGCAAAGAAGATGGGGATCCATGTTGGGTTGTCTACTAGGGTATCAAACACATTTATAAAAGGTGTGATGGTCAGGTGTCTACAAAATTATTCAGAAGGTATATTTAGCTAATACTTCTGTATCCTATTCTACAGTGATGAAAGCTTGCAGAGAATTCTGTGCACCCAGCCCCAACAATGAGGACCATTAGGCTACCTGTGAGCTTTCTTCCACCACCACCTCAAGAGACCTTCTGAAAATCTTGTTAGATGGAGGAAGCAGAGGTGTCTGTACCTGTGTAAAAGATCCCGGGGCAATGCTGGGGACCTTTATCAATTGAAAGTGATTTTCAAAGGTTTCAATGTAAATGTTTATGGTCATGTGACTTTTGTGTAGCATTCACCCCCATAGGAGCTTCAGCCATAGCCATAGCCATAGTCATAGGAGCTTCAGCCATAGCCATAGTCATAGGAGCTTCAGCCATAGCCATAGTCATAGGAGCTTCAGCCATAGCCATGGGAGCTTCAGGAAATGCTGGACTCTTCTAGCTTTTCCAGGGATCACCGGCCCCATAATTGAACTGCACAACACACCAATGGCAATAAATAGGCTTTATTGAAAACAGTAATATGTACTGAAGAAAGGAAGTTGTTACCAGGACTGACATTGGTATACACAGTAGTTTAATAATAGAGATTCAATATGACAGCATGGTTAGAGAGTTGGTACTCTTTCCCACCAAAGGAAGGCTTTGCCTGAAACACACTGAGTGGGTGGAGAATGGCACTGAAAGTAATCAAAGACAACAATCAATGCAATCAAATTCCTCTGTATTGGAGATAGAAGGGTTCAGCTAATTACAGGGACCAGCTGTAATCGTAGACCCTAACTAACCACTAGACATGTGTAATTTGTTTCGTTCCGAATTATTTTTTTAACAAATTTTGACAAATTCAATAATTCTGAAATATCCGAATAAACAAAAACAAATTTTTCAGAATATTCGTAAAATCGTAAATCTGCACATTTGTAAATTCATAAATTCAAAAATCCGAAATTTCGAAAATCTGAAATAATAACTAACTAATAATAACTTAACTATTACTAACTGTGAAATTATAGGTATTGAAATTTCCTTTCAAATTTGGTTGTGAGTGAACGTAACGAATACAAATTTATCCAATGTTATGAATTATCCGAAATAGCGAATTCCAGATTGAAACAAATGGAACGTAACAAATTATTAATAATAATTAATAATAAAAACTTTTTATTATTAATTCATTCTGTTCCATTTGTTTAAATGCGGCATTCATTATTTTGGATAATTCGTAACTTTGGATAAATTTGTATTTGTTGTGTTCACTCACAGCCAAATTTGAAAGGAAATTCCAATACCTATAATTTAATAGTTATTATTAATTACTATTAATTTGTTGTAATTTCAAATTTTTGTTCTTTCGAATCTTCTTTTTTTTGTATTTACGAATTTTTGGATTTACGAATCTTCAAATTTATGAATTTTTAAATTTATGAATTTATGAATTTTCGAATTTAGGAAAATTTAGGCCTGGCATGTCAATCAAATTTTGAGGGAGGACAGGGATACCATGTGGTGGCAGTGATGATGCCCTGAGCTGTGGAGCTTTGCATTAAAGGGGCCACCAGCCAGGGCTACAGGTGTATGTAGACAAGGAAGCATGCTCTAATTATATATTAGCTATCTTTCTCTAATTCAAGTAAAAAAAATTTGGATGAAATGTTCGTAAGGGTTATTCTCTGATGAACCTACATAATTAAAGTTTATTCAATGACTTTCTTTTTAACACCAGCAACATTTACAAGGACAAATCTCAGTCAAGCTCTGTAGTTATAATCTTATCAGCTAATAAATTAAATTTACGATATTTAAAGCAACCACTAGCTCCAAACTTTGGTTCTACAGTGAACTAATCCCATCCTCCCTCCCTAGGATATCACCAGTCTCTGGGTGGAGCTCTCACATCTCAAGATCCTCCCTCCCTACATACTTTTATACAATTTTTTGCTACACCTAACACAGCATGGAGGGGCTCAGTGAAGGTGGTGGTGAAGGTGTGGAGGTGTCGGATCGGGTCACACAGATCATAAAAGGAGATCCGCCCGGCCTCATAATCCAGATCTATCCTGACTCTGTTACTGGAGATATTGGTGGGTAAGAGGATCTCATTATTGTCATGTCTCACAAAATAATGATTACCAGACATGAGCAAACCCAATGACTTGTTATTCCTTCCTACTCCTGCCTGTAAATCTTTCCTTTCTATACTGGGGTAACACATCCCGACGCTCCAGAAATCTGATTTACTGACATCCACATCCCAGTAATGTCGCCCTGAGGAGAAACTTTGGCTGCTCATCACCTGAGGAAAATCTTCAAATCTCTCTGGTGAATCTGGCTGATTATATGTTATATCTGACCTGGATACATTTCTCCTGTCATTGGATATCCACAGCTTATTACTTGCTGTGTTTACATCCAGTAATATGTCTGCAGCTCCCTGTATATAGAAGTCTACATTTACCTCTGTTATTATATCAGATAATGTGTGTAATGTGTGTGATATCCCAGCCACACCCAGACCCCCTCCATCATGGAGGAGCTTCTCATGTCTCTCTCTGTCCTCATTATCTCCATCCTCAGTATCACACAAGTCACCTGTGTTTGATTCCTGTAAGACAGTCAGTGGATCCGTCACGTTACACAGCTCCTCAATGTAAATCATCTTACTGTAAAGTTCATCCTTCTTTTTTTTCAGCTCTGATATGGAGGTGGAGATCCGCTCTGCCTGCCCAAAGATCTTACTCAAGACTCTCTTCTGCAGGTCTTTCAGATGTCTCCTGAGATCCCCAAACAGGGCAGTGACTCTCTCTGCTTCTTCTTCTACTTTCCTCCGGTGTTCCTGCAGGCTCTGGACTCTTCCCTCTGTCTTCTCTCTCTTTGTTAGAAGATTATTCTTAACTACTCTCAATTTTCTCTTCTTCTTCTCAGAAGCCTCATCCAGTATTTCCACCTGGTGTCCCTGATGTTCCCCAGCCAAACTACAGGACACACAGACCAAGCTGCCATCCTCGATGCAGTGATATTTTAATAGTTCATTATGAGTGGAGCATTTCCTTAACTTTAGAGAAGTGGTGGGGTCAGATAATTCATGATC
>BLSH010247248.1:22070-35901 GCA_018402905.1 Glandirana rugosa
TTGTCTACGTATGTCTACAGTATAGCCTCTCTCAGGTCCCAGAAGACATGAGTGACACACCTGAGAGGACATGGACGACAATTTAGGACAGATGAGACACTCCAAAGAGACACACTATTTGTGGAGTCTCGGGTGTTGTTCCCGGGTCTAGTACTTAATAGACTGGGGTGGTGAAGAGATTTCAATTCCTTTACGAGGTGAGTATTACTTGATAATTTTATAGTGACGTAGCTCCTACCGTCGAACCAGACACACAGGACATCAAACCGACCCCTTGTAGTCCCTGTGGTCCACCTTTATGACCTACTCCGAAGACTCTTCTTCTTCTCTTTTAACTCTCATCAATTCTTATTAGAAGATTGTTTCTCTCTCTTCTGTCTCCCTTCTCAGGTCTCGGACGTCTTATGAGTGGAGCATTTCCTTAACTTTAGAGAAGTGGTGGGGTCAGATAATTCATGATCTGGGCCCTTGTTGTGGGCTCTGAGGTGTTTATCACACAGAGAAACCTCACAGAGTAGACAGGATTTAACAGCAGGTACAGGAGAGTCCACACAGTGAGTACAGAAGACCCTGGACTCTCTCCGATATGACATCTGTATGCATCTGTTCAGTGCAGGACGACTCCTGAACCTTTTTCTGCATTTAGGGCAGGAATAATCTCCAGACCCCTCCTGTGTATCCAGCACACGATTAATACAGACCCGGCAGAACTTGTCTCCGCATGGCAGCACTACAGGGTCTCTATAACTCTTCAGACAGACGGAACATTCCAGCCCAGATCTCAGATCAGCAGAGGCCATCGCAGACAGTGGAAGAGAGAAGTAAAGGTTTGTAATATTCTCTGAGTTAATCTCTAAGTTGTTTTATGGACCTTTGGACAATAAAAAAGAAAAGTCTTAATTAATTGTTGGTTGTACTACTAGTACATAAATAATATAATCATGACATTTCTTTATACAGTAGTTTATCACACTGTTGTTCCCCATGTTGCACTGACCCATCGTTGTACTATTCAGCCGCTTGATCGGTTTAAAGTGAACTCTTTCCTTGGGCTTCAGGTCAAATCAGCTTTAAAACCTCACTTCCACCTTCACCTGTTCCACATACGCACCTTATGTTTTACTCTTCCATCATTCTGTATTGTTTCCAGGAGCAAAGAAAGGAAATGCTGTGTAATGTACGGTAAGCTTCAAGCCAATCTAGTCAGAGGCTTGGTAGTCTCTGATGAAGAACAACATAGAGATAGATGACAATTTAAGGGGATTGTTACACTTATAAACCTGGACCACCATTAGGCACCTTTTCTTACTGAAAAGTAACAGTGTCACTATTTTCCTGTAATAGAGAACGGGGAGGAAATCTTGACTAATTCCCAGCATGGACACGAGGTATGGGAATTCTGTCCTCCATACTCATGGTAGGTCAATGGCTTAATAGGTAGAGAAACTAGAATCAGGATGCTAGCACCAAGAGACCACAAACCAGCCAGGTGTCATGCCTTGACTGGGGATCGATCCTGGGACCTGTGTTCTAGTGGTCAGTTCCTTGTGGCCTTAGCCAGGGAGTGTCTACTATCCTTGTGGAGTCCTGGGTATGATGGTGACTGTGGCTCCACCCAGTGGCCAGATGTAGGCAGTCACCTCAATTGGTATTCTATAAAACCTCACTTCCCCTTCCTGTCCTTGCCTGAATATAGGTTTTAGTTACTACCAGCCATTTAGCCTGTTTGTTGCCCATTACTAACTTTGTTTGTTCCCGACTACACCTTTGGATTGCCCTCTTGCACTTTGTTGCCCAATTGTTGCTGAACCTTGCCTGTCTCTGATGCTGTCTCTTGTTTATCCGTTGGACCTTCGCCCGGATTTGCTACTAACCGTGAGTCTATTATTTATTGTGGTTCCTTGATTGGGATTGTTTGCACTTATCATAGAGGTCCCAGAATTCTGGCTGCAGGACCGCAACCGTCCTCCACCTGATATCGGAATAACAAGACTACTGGTCAGGAAACCGGAGTGACGGTTGGGGTTCCTGGCAGACCTAACACCGGGAATTGCAGATCCCTAATTTCTATCCTGACATATGTCACAGACCGTTGAAGGAACCTGTCCTGAAGGAAAAACCTGTGTGCAAAGCTTAATATGTCAGCTGCCATTTCTTATGTTCCCAAACTAAATATTGTTTCCATGCAGTGATTAGTTCACACTGATGTTCTGGCAACCCAGTGATTAGAAATTGCAGCTTTTAGCATTAGTATTTTTCTTAATTAATTTTAACACAACCATATTAAACAAAAAAAGTTGCATTTCAATGCTGGAAAAGCACAGCACCAGGCAAGAGGACCAATGAAGGAAATAACAACAAAAGTATGAATTTCTATTAAAGGTCTTAAACACACATTGAGACAAAATTTTATAAGCTAGCTCATTGGGAGCAGTCACATAACCGTCCTTCTCATAAGCTGAAACAACTGTGACCATCAATCATGTATTGGGAGTATCCTTAATCCTAAGGCATCAGTGTGTAGAGCGAGATGGTCATTAGGCAGATGAAAAAATTGCTGAAAAAAATTGGGAAGCACAGGGTTATGTTCCAGACTGTTTGTCCTCAGAAGGTAAGTGGTAGAAAAGGAAAACGTAGAAACATATGAAGGGACAGAAGGTCTGAGAAGTGACAGCAGGGGAAGGGGTGGAATTGGGGATTGGTTTTTACCGCCATAACATTGAGGCTAGTCACTGATCTGTCAAAGCTCCCATAGCATGCTATCAAAATGGACTGGAAGATAATGGTCAATCCAGGGCAGGGCTGGCCCAAGACATTGTGCAGCCTGGGTTCAAGAATGAAATGCTGCCCCCACCCACCCCCCAAAAAAATAATCACGCCCCCCACCAAAAGGCCCCCACATCTATTATTTAATGCGATAATTTAACAGGAAGTCAGATTTACATGCAAAAGCACCTTGTCTAAAAGCAAAATTATATGACATACCATTATGTTTAATTCCATGGGGTGGGCTAGGGCAGTATATAGACAGGCTAGGGTAATATAGGGGCAGGCTAGGGTAGTATATGGACAGACTAGGGCAGTATATAGACAGGCTAGAGTAGTATATGGGCAGGCTAGGGCAGTATATAGACAGGCTAGGGTAATATAGGGGCAGGCTAGGGTAGTATATAGACAGGCTAGGGTAGTATATAGACAGGCTAGAGTAGTATAGAGACAGGCTAGGGTAGTATAGGGGCGGCTGTGATAGTGTATATAGACAGGCTAGGGTAGTATATAGACAGGCTAGGGTAATATATAGACAGGCTAGGGTAGAATATGGACAGGCTAGGGTAGTATATAGACAGGCTAGAGTAGTATATAGACAGGCTAGGGTAGTATATAGACAGCCTAGGGTAGTATATAGAGCGACTAGGGTAGTATATAGAGCGACTAGTGTAGTATATGGACAGACTAGGGTAGTATATAGACCGACTAGGGTAGTATATAGACAGGCTAGGGTAGAATATGGACAGGCTAGGGTAGAATATGGGCAGGCTAGGGTAGTATATAGACAGGCTAGAGTAGTATATAGACAGGCTAGGGTAGTATATAGACAGACTAGGGTAGTATATAGACCGAGTAGGGTAGTATATAGACAGGCTAGGGTAAAATATGGACAGGATAGGGTAGTATATAGACAGACTAGAGTAGTATATAGACAGGGTAGGGCAGTATATAGACAGGCTAGGGTAGTATATATACAGGCTAGGGTAGTATAGGGGCAGGCGGAGCAGCCCGGAGGGGGGCGGGCAGTTGTCATCATGACACACAAAACTGCTCGAAAAAAAATCTTGGTCGTCAATTTTCTGGGTAAATAGAAGAGAAGGAGAGGCATCCGTGGTTCAATTTGCTTCCCGTCTCACACTGCTGCCTGGGTCCGATGGACCCACTGGGACCCATGGTAGGGCTGGCCCTGGCTGTTTGAGTCTCAGACATTTTCATTTTTTAATTTTCATTTAGAAAAAATTTATTCATTTTCCTCTTTACTTGAATGATTGTAGGACTAGACAACTACCATTATGAACCTCTTTAGCTGTGGCAAATAAAATGTCAAAAAGGTGAAATTGTATGTTTGTGCGGGAGGGGATCATGCTCTGCTTCAGTATGTCACAGTGCATGTTGGCATTCATGGTTCCCCCAATGAACTATAGCTCCCCAATCCCAGCAGCACTCATGCAGCCCCAGACCATGACACTCCCACCACCATGATTGACTGTAGGCAAGACACACTTGTCTTTGTACTCCTCACCTGGTTGCCACCACACACGCTTGATGCCATCTGAACCAAATACATTTATCTTGGTCTCATCAGACCACAAGACATGGCTCCAGTAATCCATGTCCTTAGTCTGCTTGTCTTCAACAAACTGTTTGCAGGCTTTCTTGAGCATCATTTTTAGAAGAGGCTTCTTTCTGGGATGACAGCCATGCAGACCAATTTGATGCAGTGTGCGGCGTATGGTCTGAGCACTGACAGGCTGACCCCCCACCCCTTCAACCTCTGCAGCATTGCTGGCAGCACTCATACGTCTATTTCCCAAAGACAACCTCTGGATATGACGCTGAGCACGGCACTCAACTTCTTTGGTCGACCATGGCGAGGCCTGTCCTGAGTGGAACTGGTCCTGTTAAATCGCTGTATGGTCTTGGCCACTGTGCTGCAGCTCAGTTTCAGAGTCTTGGAAATCTTCTTATAGCCTAGGCCATCTTTATGTAGAGCAACAATTCTTTTTTTCAGATCCTCAGAGAGTTATTTGCCATGAGTTGCCATGTTGAACTTCCAGTGACCAGTATGAGAGAATGAGAGCGATAACACCTGCTCCCTTTTCACATCTGAGACCTTGTAACACTAATGAGTCACATGACACCGGGGAGGGAAAATGGCTAATTGGGCCCAATTTGGACATTTTCATTTAGGGGTGTACTCACTTTTGTTGCCAGCAGTTTAGACATCAATGGCTGTGTGTTGAGTTATTTTGAGGGGACAGCAAATTTACACTGTTATACAAGCTGTACACTCACTACTTTACATTGTAGCAAAGCGTCATTTCTTCAGTGTTGTCACATGAAAAGGTATAATAAAATATTTACAAAAATGTGAGGGGTGTACTCGCTTTTGTGAGATATTGTATAACATTAGGCAATTTTAACATGCACACTGAATGTGTATAGGTCTATCATTCAATCCCATGTTTCACCCACCAGCATATGTGAACATAATAATAAAAGTAACTGCTAAGCGTGGATGATAGGGGGAACCTCAACTGCTACCGCTAGTGCGGTAGTGAGGAAGAAATCAATATTGATCTTATAAGAGCCAATAACTAGTGCAGTGTTTTTCAACTCCAGTCCTCAAGGCACACCAACAGGTCATGTTTTCAGGATTTCCATGAGTTTGCACAGGTGATTTGATCAGTTTCACTGCCTTAGTAATTACCACAGCTGTTTCATCTGAGGGAAATCCTGAAAACATGACCTGTTGGTGTGCCTTGAGGACTGGAATTGAAAAACACTGAACTAGTGGATGTAATACTAAAGTTTCAGGAATTAGTCAAATATATAGACAATCCCATTAGAGGATGGGGGAGGACAATATTCCACAAAGGTGAGGGGTTTCATTGCTTGTATCAGATTTGGAGTCAGATAGTTTGAGTTTGCCCAAGGAGTTGGTAAGGTTTGCCTTGGCATACCAGGCGATGTATTGAAAAGTGTTCATGAGTTGTTGGATTTCCGTCAACGAGAGAGTATTCTATAAAGGCCCTCCAGCGGATGAAGAATCACTTGGTGGTCCCAAAGTTCTGCAACATAGTGTCCATCTTTTTCCAGATAAAGGAATGTTTTCAGCTCTTTCTTGACCGTGGAGACTGATGGGCTGTGGGTGGAGGTCCAGGGCCGTAGGAGGACCCTCCTGACTGTTAGAAGGCAGAGATGCATCCAGGGGGTCAGGGGTGGGTCTATTTATTTTAATAGTGAGTTAAATATCATAGAGATTATACCTACCCCTGAGGGATCACAGTTAAATATGTTTTAATGTTGTAAATATTCGCAAAAAAGAGAATTTCTTGATAGTGTTGGCAACAAAATATTTGAATTTTGTATAGGTTCTGAAGGTGAGAAAAATTAATGTTTCCTTAAGCGGTTACCCTTCCGCCCACCACCTAAATCAAGTTGGTTCTGTATTTCCCAGGATTATGAATAATAGAGATGAGTGGATCATACAGAGATATTGCCAGAATAATTAACTCTGTCCCAAACATGTAGAGATGTATTGTAGGATTAGTGATCCTTCTGTGTGAAAGGAGATATCCAGAGCAATATTTCCATATTGGGTTCATTTTAAGGGCTTCCAATGTACCCACACTGGTAGATTCACCATGTTACAGTAAGTCAGTGGTTCTCAACTCCGGTCCTCGGTACCCACTAACAGGCCAGGTTTGCAGGATAACTGAACTGCATCACAGGTGATATCATTTGCTGCTCAGTGATTGCAGTATTCTAGTCTGCATCTCCCCAAGGTAATACTGAAAATCTGGCCTGTTGTTGGGTCCTGAGGACCGGAGTTGAGAACCACTGCAGTAAGTATATGATTTGTGCTGCTGTGTAAGCATTCGCTATGTGTGGGACGGACAAGCCCCCTTTTTGTTTTAGTTGGAAAATAATTCTCTAATTGGTACAAGTGGGCTGTTGTCCAAGATGAATTTCAAGGTTTGCCTTTGGAGACTAATGGGTATATGGGCTGCAATTCTAACCAGGAGCATGCATAATACATATAAAAGTTTAGGTACAAAAACATGACTGCAATATGACCCAGACAAGAAACGTGGTATTTTTCATGAAGGAGGTGGAGTTGTCTTATCAGGGTTGGTCAAGTATAATATTTCAAGAGAAAGTATTGTGAATCATCAGATATGGGACGCAAGTGATTTTCCAGTGAAAATGGAAAATGTTTGAACTTGAGGGGGACGAATTAAATTCAAAATGCTAACAACTATTTACAAAGCCATCCACAACTCAGCCTCCAGCTACATCATGAAGACGTTCTTTGAAGAAGCTAAGCTAGTACGCCCAGCGAAACGCGTCCGTCTATACACGTCTGGAAATAAGGGGGGAGAGCCATCACGACCTACACATCCCGCAAATCCCTGTCTGCGGAGCATGGTCCCTGGATCGGGCCAGCGCAACTCCACCCAGCATCTGCCTCTTACAGCATCACATGATTGAGTCATGTGCCTCACAACCAGGAAGTAGCGGCTCGTTCCGCACATGGACACACGCCGCACCCGGCGGTTTACCTAGGAGGATGCAGGAGTCAGCTGCGGTGCAGTAACTGTGGGATATTATGTACAGATCGGATGGCAAATCTACATCAATCTGGTTCAACCTAAGAGGACCTCTGTGGCACCTAACAAGACAACTGTGAGTACAGCCCTTACATACAATAAAGTCTGAAGGTACACTGAATACTCACAACCTACACCCATAGGAGATCATCTTACACTGGTACAGGCAGGTAGATGCGGACTGTATTTATCCCAGTCATCACCACCTGTCCCCACAGACCATTCAGTGCTACCCACTCATCATTTGTGATTAGGAACCCAGTGGTTGACACACCACAGTTCTACCTCATGGTCTATGAGTGTTTTTCAGGAGGTCTCCATGGCTTTTGAACTATAACCAATCACAGCAGTTTCTGATAGCGATATTGCAATATCCATTCGTGATCTACACAGCATCCGGAAACAATTTGCAGTGTCTGCCCCCCCATATCCAGACGTTCCTTCTATGTTTTTTGTTCTGTGTTGTATTTTTCCCCCTGTGTGTGTCTGGGTGTTCCAGGCCTGGGCTATCTGGAGGACAATTGTCCCTCGGGAGCCTTTTTATCATAGGTTTATACATGAATTGGTACTGTTGCACTGTATTCACCCTGTACCCCTGAGTCTAATAAATACACTTTTTTCATGAGCATTGCTATACGGTCCTTTCCTCCCTAAAATACCGCTTGGTCCTCCCGTCCCTTTGTGGGGACAACCTGTGTTCGTTTTATACATCACCAGCCTAGTCTGAAAATACCAACCTAACCGTTCTCTTCGTTCTTCTCAAGATCTTCTGCTCTCCAGCTCCCTCATCACCTCCTCCCATGCTCGCCACCAGGACTTTTCCAGAGCCTCTCCAATCCTATGGAGCTCCTTGCCCCAGTCTGTCCGATTATCTTCTACTCTATTAGCTTTTAGACTATCCCTGAAAACCCTTCTCTTCAGAGAAGCCTATCCTACCCACACCTAGCAACTGTATTTTCATTTTCTCCATCAGCTCACCCACCACAGTTATTACCTTTTGTTCCACTTGTACCTCCCTTCTAGATTGGAAGCTCTAACAAGCAGGGCCCTCTGATTCCTCCTGTATTTAATTGTATTGTAATTGTACTGTCTGCCCCCATGTTGCAAAGCGTTGCGCAAACTGTTGGCGCTATATAAATCCTGTATAATAATAGTAATAATAAAAAATGTCTCAAGGTAGGATGTTCAGGATCAATTTAATGACCATTGCCAAGGCAAAAAGAAATGCCTTCTATTATCTCAATGGGCACCCCATCTGGTTACTTTACTAAACTGGACGCAGGGTGAGTGGAAGCCCAAGTATTGTATAAACATAATTGGACTTGATAGAGAAAGCCCACTCATTTCCTGAAGTGAAGTCCAACTCTCCAATGTTCCAAGAGGAGCATAAGATATGGTCAAAGAAATTAGTCAAAGGCTTTTTTGAGATCTAAGAATAACAGTTGGCATTGCCTCTTTTTGGGGATATGGATAAGTTAAAGAATGTTGTGCATGTTGTCATTAGCCTTTAGCTATGGCATTAAGCCTACTTGATTCCAAATAGTTAATGATCTATACCTCCATTCAGTCAGGTGACCGAGATCTTGGCCAGTATCTTGGCATCCAAATTCAAAAAGGATATTGGCTGACAAATAAACCATATTATATGGTCTGCATTCAATTTGGCAATTATGCAAACAGCTGCCCTCACCCAAAGAGCTGACCGACCGGAAAGCATTCTAAAAAATCACCAAGTTTTGGGGCCAAAATATCAGCAAATTTTTAAATGTGGTCCTTAAATGTAAAAAAAAAAAAAGAAAAAGTTATTGAGGTGGGTAACAGACAGAAACAATAAACAGTGTGAGGTCCAATTCCAGAAGGTAGTGTGAACACATCACAGAGACAGTAAAGCAACAGCCCATCAGAACCTGTACGTCAGTGATTCTCAAGCTTGGTCCTCAAGTACCCCCAACAGGCCATGTTTTGGGAATTTATCTTAGATAAAATAGCTGTCCAAAATACCAAGCTATTGACCTTGATTTAACCACTTGCCGACCGCCGATCGGCATCTGACGGCGGCAAAGTGGCTCGTTCCCGCAAAACGCCGTCATGCGACAGCGGCTGCGGGAACGAGTTTAGTGAGCGCGCGCGCGCTGCCGCAGGCGCGCCCGTGCGCTCACTGTGTTCAGGGAGGGCCAGGGAGCTTCGATTGCCGCCGGCTACCCGCGATGGCCCCCCCCGGAGCGAAGGAGCGGAGCTCCGTGTATGTAAACACGGACCTCCGCTCTGTGTGAGGGGGAAGGGCTGTGATCACAGCCTTCCTGTACGTGAAGGCTGTGACCACTTCCCTTCCCCAGATAGTGCAGTCCCCCTACAGTTAGAACACGCCCAGGGAACATAGTTAACCCTTAGAGCGCCCCCTGCAGGTTAACCCCTTCACTGGCAATGGCATTTACACAGTAATCAGTGCATTTTTATAGCACTGATCGCTGTATAAATGCCAATGGTCCCAAAAAAGTGTCAAAATGGTCCGACATGTCTGCTGAAATATCGCAGTACCGCAAAAAATCGCAGATTGCCGCCATTATTAGTAAAAAAAAAATAAAAAAATAAAAACCCCAAAAATGAATTCTCATCATCCGTAAACGCGACCACTTTTGTGCAAACCAATCAATAAACACCGATTGCGATTTTTTTTATCGCAAATATGAGGAAGAATATAAATCGGCCAAAAACGGTGAAAAAAATGTTTTTTTATATTTTTTTTTGGATTTGTATTTTAGGAAAAAGTAAGAAATTTGGGTTTTTTTGCAAAATTGTTGCTCTTCTTTTGTTTATAGCGGCGATCAGAAATGACACAGAGGGGATCAAATACCACCAAAAGAAAGCTCTATTTGTGGGAAAAAAAGGACGCAAATTTAGTTTGGGTACAACGCCGCACGACCGCGCAATTGTCAGTTAAAACGACGCAGCGCCGAATCGCAAAAAGGGCTCCGGTCCTAAAGCTGGAAATCCTTCGGGGGCTGAAGTGGTTAAAGCACCTGTGCAAGATAAAGGAAAGCCTGAAAAACATGGCCCGCTGGGGGGTACTTGAGGACCGAGGTTGAGAACCCCTGCTTTACATCAAGTCCAAGGTGGGATTCTGCAAAAAAGGAGAAAGGCTGGTGCCATGGAAGTTGGCTAAAACATTGCTTTATCATTGCATGTGAACAACAGTCAAAAAGACTGAATCCCACCCTGACCTTATAGGATTCTGACCTCACTATAAAGGTGATTAATGAAGTCACCTGGGTCAGAAGGGTCTTGCTGCAGTGAAAGAGGGTGTCCAGCATATTGAGGTAAATTGCAGGATCCAGCAATAGCACATAGAAGAGAAAAAAGAAGAAAAGATGCATAAACTCTGTAAGTTCTATGATGTTGTTGTGGAAAGATCATTACAACACCCATCTGCCTGAGTTCTCCTGGGCTTAGCTATGTCTCACGGGTGACGTTTTCGGGAAAGAAGTTTGTTTTTGCAGCAATTATATAATTATACAACATAAGTGGGTAGAATACGAGGGAGATGTTTGGTCATGTAGGCAGGATCCGTCTCTCTTCAACATTATTGTACAATGACAGGTATGATCTCCAGCAGATCAGCAATGCTTCTGTTACCTGTAAGGCTCAGAGTGACTCTTCAGGACAAATTTAACTACTTAACCTCTGGAAGATTTACCCTCCTTCATGACCAGGCCATTTTTTTGCTTTTTGGCACTGTGTTACTTTAACTGACAATTGTCGTGCAACGCTGTACACAAATGAACATTATCATTTTTTTTCCCCGCCATAATTAGAGATTCCTTTTTGGTGGTATTTGATCAGTGCCGTGTTTTTCATTTTTTTTTTTGTGCTATAAACTAAAAAAGACAAAAAATGTTTTACTTTCTGCTATAAAACATATATAATAAACTTGAAGCTACCTGAGCTTACCCGCACCCGATTCCAATTATTTACCCAAATCACAACTGCCGCTAAACAAACTATCCCCAAAGCTTGGAAGTCTTCAGCCTTGATAGTTGCCGAAGCTGAAGGTAGAATCAACAAAGCTTTAGCACATGCCAAAATGGATGTTATCGAACGAGATACACTCCTCAAAATCGAGAAAATCTTGGGTTAAACACTACCTACCCCTGGACTTCGATCCCGTCCTGTTAATGCCTTGTTAAGTGGCTCCAGTATCACCTTCCGACCCCCGACCATCCTTTAACCATCCGCTCTGCCGACCTGGGATTTCCACCACCCACTCCTCTATCTTTCCATGGTACCCCCCACTTCTACCGCTTAGGCGAGCCACGACCTATACCCCCCCCCCCCCCCATTGGCTTCATATGTACAAATGCCTCGCCTATCAGTGCACCTTCCTTCTAGCTGTTCTTTCCCTCCCTACTCTGTTATTTTTCTCCCCTTACTTTCCCTCTTTCTTCAAAAAATTCAGAGGATTTGGGCTAACACCCTTCTCAACCTACCCTCCAAATGCATTGTCAACAGACATCGAATTACTCCTGAACATTGGTTAAGATCTCCAATCATTAAAGATCTGAACCTACCTTTCCCTTAATATCTCTTGATAAGGTTTACCTATTGTCTGGCATGACAGATCTAAGTGATCCCGATGACAGGGATCAGTAAATCACTGTCATCCCACCTGACAGAATGGGGAACCACCGTGTTTACATCAACGGTTCCCCATTCTTCCTCTCTAGAAGGCGATCGCAGGTCTCCCGCAGACATCGAGTCCCCCCGACAGGCAGAGTGCGGCGAGCATGAGAGCACGCCGCATGCGGCGCGCACCTGCCCACAACTTCGGCTGCGCGGATCACCGTTTATAGACTGTGATCTGCATTGCGGAGCCAACAAAAGTACGCAAGGCGGTCGGCAAATGTTTAAACGTATGTAAAGTTGTCAAAAGGAATGTACTCTCACATGACAGACAATACGAGCCTTGCACATGCTCTGAAACGCGTTGTGTGCCCTGCTTCCTAATGAAGTCACACTCCATCTACAGCACTGCGCTCAACGCTTCCACCATCTACACCCGGAACGACACAGAGCTGGCCGGCTTCTCTCCCTGTCACACCGCAGCTCCTGCATACCTGGAGGGATGTGTTTGATACCAACTCCATCGGAAACCATTCTATACAGATGAGCTTATTATCATGTCTATCATGTGAGTGTTCAATTGTCATTTTGCCAACTTTACATCTTATTAAATATTACACTTAGAGGCGCTTTTCTGTTTTCTTCCCATGCAACAGTCTCACAGAGTTGATTCCACTCCTGAGAAGAGCTTCTGCCCTAATTGCTTCAGTATTTTAGACTTTCCTTTAGCCCACTTCCTGGCAATCTCTCCATACTACCAAGGACATCCCCTTGAACTGTTTAAAAAGACTATTGGACTGGCCTTTTAATTGGTCTTGCATGGGTTATTCCCTCTGTGGTCAATCATTGGCTGGCACCCACTGATTGGCTTGTGCTGTGGCTAATCACAGCACAGCTGGCGCACCAGCGGCATGCATGCGCCCCCTACCCGTAAATACTGAATCACATACTAGATACATGATGCAACACAGGAGAGCTGCTTTTAGGAAAAGCAAGCCAGCAGGTGCAGGGGAATGCCATGAGAACCTTTGCATGCATGCGTGCACGGGAATGTGCGCACGCACAGTTGGGACAGTTCCTGGTGCCAAACAGGCTATTTAAACAAGGCAAAGACCAGGATTCGATGCTGTCTGGTCTACAGCGTTTCCTCTGACCCCTGCTACCTGTTATCTCGAAGTTTCTGTTCCAATGACTACTTGGCTTGCTACTGACTATCCTGCTATCCGCCTGCACCCGACCCCGGCTTGTCTCTTACTACTCTCCTACCCGCTCCTTGGTACCTCGCTACCTGCTTGCTGCCAGATCTGGCCTGTATCCTGGCTACTCTTCAGCCTGCTCCCTGGTACCTTGCTGCCCTCCCTGCTTCCAAACCTGGCTTGTATACTGACTAGTGTTGAGCGAACCCGGACTGTAACGTTCGGGTCCGTACCGAACTTTCGGGTGTCCGTGGCACGGACCCGGACCCGGACATTTCAAAAATCGTTCGGGTTCGGTCCGGGGTTCTGCTATTTTACTCCACGTGTTGAGAAGCTGCAGGGCAGCCAATCAACAAGCGTTTCACTGGTTTGCCCTTAGAAGCCATCACAGCCATGCCTACTAATGGCATGGCTGTGATTGGCCAGTGCATCATGTGACCCAGCCTCTTTATAAGCTGGAGTCACAGTGCTGCAGTCACATGCTCCTTGGGTTAGTGTAGGGAAAGGTAGCTGACGGCGTGAGGGACAGATTTCAGCCATTTTAAGACCTGATCCTGCATCCTGAGATAGATTACTTTACTACTGCTGTCTGTGCTGTTGCTCTGAGGACAGATAGCAGAAATTAGAGATTTCACA
>BLSH010247248.1:58319-89725 GCA_018402905.1 Glandirana rugosa
TGACCCCCTAGAGATGACTCCCCACACGTGATCCCGAAGACATGATTCCCCAGATAGTGTAAAGGGTCCCGTCACGGGTAGGGGATACGATAAAAAACTGTGGGAGAACGGATAATCGGGAATTTTAACCGTAAAAATTAAGCTGTCTAGACCGAGGTTAACTAAAGTCACCCCGAACCGGAAGGTAATTTCGCCTCCAGGCCCGATTTTTTTTTTTAATTTTCAGTCGTCGATGTGTATGTCATCGACGACTGAAAATTATAATCCTGTGAATGGACAGGACCTGAGGTCGCTACAGACGTGGGCGGCGGCTAGAAGCCTAGCCCCCTGCCCACGTTGGAGTCCAGGACAGGTAAGTGTCCTAATATTAAAAGTCAGCAGCTACTGTATGTGTAGCTGCTGACTTTTAATTTTTTTTTTTAGCCCGGACCTCCGCTTTAATGGAAGGCCAAGCCCCACTGAAATCAATTGGAGCCAGATCTGTCGAATTAAAAATGCCAATTTTAAGGGCTAATAGGCAAGAGGGTGTCAAAAAATAGCATAGGGGATGGGCACTGCCCTGGGAAATGTGATAGACCCCTTAGTACAGAAGCCCTAGTGCACACCCCTCAGTAGAGATCCCCCAGTACAGACTCTTCAGAACAGACACCCCCCTATTTCTCTCCCCCAGTACACACCCCTCAGCGGTAGAAACCCCCTTCCCCAGTTACAGACACCTCATTACAGAAAACCCCCTCCCCTGTACAGACCTCTCAGTATAGAAACCACCCATAGCCCCAATATTGACCTGTCAGTAGTAGAACCCCAAAGTACAGAGCCTTCATTAGCAGAGTCCCCCTCAGTACAGAGCCCTAAGCACAGACAACACCCCCTTCTCCACAATACAGACTTCTCAGTATAGACACCTTTAATACAGCTCAGCCTTCCCCAAACTCACCAAACAATTGTGAGAATTGAGAGTACAAAGAAGTCCTACTTTCCACTCTGTCATAGGAGAGGAGCTGGGAAGGAAACTTCCTTTCTTCAGCTGTCACCATAGCAGTGGCTGCAGACTTGCTGGTGGTGCTGTTACCGCCTGCTATGTCTTTTCATTTGTGTTACACAGCAGCATTGTGCAACACAAAACAATAAATGGCAGGCGGTCACAGCACCCAGCACAGCAGCCATCAGTGAATGTGCACCTGGAGCAGACCACACCCCTTGCACCCCCTTAGCATGACACTTTCCGTACCTATAAGCCAAGAAAGCCTAATTTACTGATGCTTGTCTGACCCTAGGAATGCCATGTTCACTGGCCAAGAAGTACAGAAGGCTGAACAAAGCTTGAGCAAAAGAGTCCCTGTGATTCCCGGAGTGCAGTTTCCCCCAGTGGATGGCTGGGACTGTTCAGTCAGTGGGCAGAGATGGGCTCATTAAACAGGCAAAGAATAAGTCCAGAAAACAGGCATAAAGATGGTCAGCTAACAGGTCAGGTGGCAGGCAGAGGCAAAAACTGAACTGATATGGCAGTGATCAGGTACTGTCAGGAAACAACTGCTGTCTCTGAAGATCGGGTCGAGATGCCTGTGCGCGGGCGCGTGCGCGCTGGTGTTGGCGCCAATCGGCCTATTTAAATGGGCAGCGCATTGCAGCCAGAGCTGTCCGTTCTACAGCGTTTGAGTGTATTCTGAGCAACCCGCTATCTGTTAACCTGTTCCGGCTTGTCCTTGACCCCGCTTGATCTCTGCCTGCACTGACCTCGGATTCCACGACCACTCTCCTGCCTGTTCCTCGTACCTTGCCGCCAGCCCATTGACAAACTTTGCCTGTGACCCGACCATTCTTCTGCCTAGCCCTCTGTACTGCACCACCTGCCTGTTGCCGACCCAGCCTGTACCACCATTCTATCAGCCTGCACAAGACCGGAGGGAATCCTTCAGTGTCACCGGTGACCATCTCAACCCTTGTGTCATCCTCACTCCTGAACCACCTGTCTGCACAACCAGGGGTTCCTGAAGCAGGGTCGCAAGATAGGTTACTCCTGCATAAGTCAGACTTCACCACCAGTTACGTTACAGGTAAACTGTTGCTGACTGTACTGGTTCTGGTGACATTGTACTGATATGGTGGCAATCAGGAACATCATTGACCACTGCATTGGCTCTAGCAAAACTGGCAATGGTGTAGTGACAATCAGGAACACTGTTGCTGGCTTACACTGGTCTCATGGCATTGTATGGGTGTAGCGATTATTAGGAACACTGTTGTTGACATTCACTGGTCTGGTGACAGTATCACTGATGTGGCGTTAATCAGGTACATTGTTTCTGTCTAGCACTGATCTTGTGACACCGGAACTGGTTTGGCAGCAATCAGGAAATCTGTTGATGGCTTGGAGTGGTCTGGTGACACTCAGCCTGAGGTAGCAGCAATCAGGAACATGGCTGCTGGCTCACACTGGTCTGGTGACACTGGGACTGGTGTGGCGATGATTAAGAATACTTTTACTGGCTTACACGGGTCTGGTGACACTGGGACTGGTGTGGCTAATATTCAGGGATACTGGCCGGCTGCACTGGTATGCAGTGTCACCGGAGCAGCCAGCCAGTATCCTTGATCACTAGCCACAACATATTTTTTTTTTCACACTGCTCCTCTCACAGCTAATCACTGTGAGAGGAAACACAACAAATTCTGCAACATACAGCCTTTGTTTTCAACATACCCCCAACTGTCCCTGAGTTGGAGGGACTGTCCCTCATTGGGAACAATGTCCCTCTGTCCCTCATTCCTTCTCATTTGTCCCTCATTTTGGTCTGATCAATATAGTTGTATATAAAGTGCACTATTTATCTTTCAAAAAGTGTTTTCCAGTGCTAAATCATCCACCCAATTACTAAATTTCTGCATTTTTAAAGTTCAAAAGCCAATATAAAGGAATAGTAGTGGTAAAAATTAAGCACTTGTGGGTTTAACTAATAATTTTTGTGTATAATTCTCCTTTAAGGGGGCGTGGCAGGGGGGGGTGTCCTACACCTACATGCATTTGCTAATAGATGTCCCTCGCTCCCATCTCAAAAAGTTGGGAGGTATGTTTTCAAGTGTGATCGCTGTGATTGGTCACAGTGATCATATGATACAGGGCCTATTTCATTGTCCCAGCACTCCACTCTGTGATCTGCAGGATCTGAAGAACACAGGATCTGAAGGACACAGGATCTGAAGAACACAGGATCTGAAGAACACAGGATCTGAAGGACACAGGATCTGAAGAACACAGGATCTGAAGAACACAGGATCTGAAGAACACAGGATCTGAAGGACACAGGATCTGAAGGACATAGGATCTGAAGGACACAGGATCTGAAGAACACAGGATCTGAAGAACACAGGATCTGAAGGACACAGGATCGGAAGAACACAGGATCTGAAGAACACAGGATCTGAAGAACACAGGATCTGAAGAACACAGGATCTGAAGGACACAGGATCTGAAGAACACAGGATCGGAAGGACACAGGATCTGAAGAACACAGGATCTGAAGAACAGAGGATCGGAAGGACACAGGATCTGAAGAACACAGGATCTGAAGAACACAGGATCTGAAGGACACAGGATCTGAAGAACACAGGATCTGAAGAACACAGGATCTGAAGAACACAGGATCTGAAGGACACAGGATCTGAAGGACATAGGATCTGAAGGACACAGGATCTGAAGAACACAGGATCTGAAGAACACAGGATCTGAAGGACACAGGATCGGAAGAACACAGGATCTGAAGAACACAGGATCTGAAGAACACAGGATCTGAAGAACACAGGATCTGAAGGACACAGGATCTGAAGAACACAGGATCGGAAGGACACAGGATCTGAAGAACACAGGATCTGAAGAACAGAGGATCGGAAGGACACAGGATCTGAAGAACACAGGATCTGAAGAACACAGGATCTGAAGGACACAGGATCTGAAGAACACAGGATCTGAAGAACACAGGATCTGAAGAACACAGGATCTGAAGAACACAGGATCTGAAGAACACAGGATCTGAAGGACACAGGATCAGAAGAACACAGGATCTGAAGAACACAGGATCTGAAGGACACAGGATCGGAAGAACACAGGATCTGAAGGACACAGCAATCACAAAGCATGGCAGTGTGTGCCCTAGAGAGAGCCCACAAGCGCTGAGTGTAGAAGGATGATTTAAAAGCCCTTCTGCCCTCAGGAGGCAGTGTCTAACTATTTTTCTGCAATGGGTGGCAAGCATACGGATACGGTTAAACTGTGTGATCTTTTTTGTCTTTGTAAATGTAATTTTTGCAGTGGCACATCCAAGAAAACAGCATTGTGTATAGTTACTGAAGGAAGCCAAGTATTAGTGACATCCTGACTTGGTCCGCAGATCTGATCCCTGGTTCTGATCCCTTATTGGAGCAAGCAGCCAGGCCCAGGGTATTTTCAGCCAGACACATGAAATTACACTCAGTCCTCACATAGTAATTAGGCAGATTGTGTCTTTGTTTTAGTTATTTTTATTGATTTGTAGGACTGGGATAGGGATAGGGAAGAGCTTTGGGATGGCCATTACTAAACAACTTGACTGAGGACACTATCTTGTAGCCGCTATACAGAATAGGGCAGAATTTCCTTCCACAAAAAGGTAGCATGTGATTTTTTTTTACTCACTTTTGTTTCCAGCGGTTTAGACATGAATGGCTGTGTGTTGAGTTATTTTGAGGGGACAGCAAATTTACGCGGTCGTGTGACGCTGGGCCCAAACAGATTTTTTATCATTTTGTTCCCACAAATAGAGCTTTCTTTTGGTGGTATTTGATCATCCCTGTGGTTTTATTTTGTGCGCTACAAATAAAAAAAGACCGAAAATTTTGAAAAAAAAAAAAATTCTCTATTTCTGTCACAAAACTTTATAAATAAGTAAATTTTCTCCATCACTGGTGGGCACTGATGAGGCTATACTGACGGGCACTGATGTGGCAGTACTGATTGGCACTGATGAGGCAGCACTGATGAGGTGGCACTGATGATGAGGCACTTATATGCAGCAATGATGAGCACTGTTAGGCGGCACTGATATGCAGCACTGACGGGTACTGATAGGTGGCACTGATATACAGCACTGACGGGCACTGATATGCAGCACAGACGGACACTGCTAAGCGGCACTGATGGGCACTCATAGACAGCACTGATTGGCACTCATAGGCGGCACTGGGCAATGATAGGTGGCACTGATGGGCACTGATAGGTGGGCACTGGTAGGTGGCAATGGTGGGCACTGATATGTGGCACTGGTATGCATTGATAGGGGCACTGGTAAGCACTGATAGGGGTACTGGTGGGCACTGGTGGGCATATATACTGATAGGGGCTCATTCCCTGGTGGTCTAGGGTGGCATCTAAAGGTGGCACTGAGTGCCATCCACATTGGGCACTATGCCTCTTACCTGGTGGTCTAGGGGGGGTCTCCCTTCTGGTCCAGATCGGCTCCCTGGTGGTCCCTGGTCGGTTCCCTGGTGGTCCTGGGTGGGCACATCCCTGGTGGTCCCAGGGCAGGCTCCCTGGTGGTCTAGGGTGGCGATCTGAGGGGGGGCTGTGCTGATAAATCATCAGCACAAACCTTCCCTGTTAGGAGAGCAGCCGATCGGCTCTCCCCTCATCAGGTCTGCAGACCCGAGTACAGGAAAGCCGATAAACGGCTTTCCTGTGTTACACTGTGACCAGCCGTGATTGGTCACGGCTGATCACATGGTAAAGTGCTTCAGATCGAAGCGCTTTACCGAGATCGGTAATGCGGGGGGTCAGACTGACCTCCCACACCACCGATCGCCGCGATGCGCTCCCCCCCAGGCGCGCGGCGGCATGTTATCCTGAGGACGTCATATGACGTCCAGTCAGGATAAATGAACCACTTCCCGGCTGTCATTCTGCATACGGCGGTCGGGAAGTGGTTAAAGATACAGGACCAGACTAGGCACCCAGCCATGGCCCAATGGCGGCTGCGGCACTAGTGTGTTACCTGAAATTGTCTGTGCTTCCACTGTGAAGCCTCTTATACAGAGTTAGGTCTGCAGTACACAGGGAGCCTTGTCGGGGCCTGCAGCTTACGCATGCACTTGCAAATGTGTGTAACCAATCCCCTGTCTTTTAAACGCTACTGTTAGACAGGTGAATTCGGTTGGTGGCAGACTGGTCAGTAAGTTGAGCTTGGATTTCTCTGTTTTTTGTCTGTATCTGCCTCTCCATAGCTCCTTGCTGCAATCACCAGTTATAGGTGGGGGACAGTGACCTTGTTTTGAACAGTAAAGTTAGCCCAATTTTTTCACATATTGTGAAAGATGATGTTACGCTGAGTAAATTGATACCCAACATGTCATGCTTCAAAATTGCGCTCGCTTGTGGAATGGCAACAAACTTTGGCACTTAAAAATCTATCAGCGATTTTTAAAAATGTCTACAGGTTACCAGTTTTGGGTTACAGAGGAGGTCTAGAGCTAAAATGATTGCTTTCACTCCAACGATTGCAGCAATACCTCACATGTGTTGTTTGAACACCGTTTTCATATGCGGGCGAGCTCGGAGGGACGGGGCTCTTTAACATTTTTGTGTTTATTTATTTTACTTTTTATTTTTTATTTTAACACTGTCCTTTAAAAAAAAAAAAAGATCACTTTTATTCCTATTACAAGGAATGTTTTACATTGTAGAAATAAGCAGGACATGACCTTTTTAATGTGAGGTCTGGGGTCAAAAAAGACCTCAGATCTCACATTTACACGGATCCGGTAAGCGGCGGAGATGACCGAGACATGGTGGGGGGGCACCTCTCCTGCCGCAGATAAAAGTGATCTTGCGGTGAATCCGCCGCAGAGACCACCTTTATCTCAAAGTGGACCGCCCGCCATTGAAGAGAATAGAGGGGTTATGGGGGCTATCTGCTGCCATAACAATGGTATTCAGCGTCAAAAGGACCAACGTATATCGATGGCGGGTGGTCCAGAAGTGGTTAAACACTTCCCATCACTTCTTCATTTATAAACGTCAGAGGGTAGAAGTGGCTATACCAGGATCATGGCTGCAGCTCCAGTCTTGATCCTGGTATTGTTCTTTATAGCTGGCATTTTTTTTTTTTTTTAGGTAAAAGTAATCTGAGCAGATGCAATATTACTTTTACATGTGGTAGAAAGAAAGGGTCCACCCCTCCTGCTGCTGATGCCTTTACTAGACATGTGCACTGCCGAAAAATGTGCTAATTTTCGTTGTCATTTCATTCATTTTGGGGTTTTTTCGTTTTGCAGGTCATTCGTTATGATTGCAATTTGTAAATTCATAAATTTGTGAATTCGAAAATCCGAAAACAAGAAAGAAAATCAGAAAATTCAAAAGAACGAAAATTTGAAAATTCTAAATAATATCTAACTGACTAATAACAACTAACTATTAAATTATAGGTATTGCAATTGCCTTTGAAATTTTGCTGTTAGTGAACGTACCGAATACAAATGTATCCAAAGTTACGAATTATCCGAAATAACGAATGCCGCGTCTAAACAAATGGAACGGAACAAATTAATAATAAATAATGATATTAAAAAGTTTTTAGTAATGCTATTTATTATTATTAATTTGTTACGTTCCATTCGTTTAGATACGGAATTCCTTATTTCTGATAATTCGTAACTTCGGATACATTTGTATTCGTTACGTTCACTAACAGCAAAATTTGAAAGGAAATTCCAATACCTATAATTTAATAGTTAGTAATAGTCAAGTTATTATTAGTTAGTTATTGCTTCAGATTTTCGAATTTTCGGGTTTTTGGATTTTTGAACTCACGAATAGAGTTGAGCGAACTTCTGGAAGTCCGGGTTCTGCTGGTTCGGCCGAACTTCGGGACAAAGTCCAGGTTCGGGTCCGGACAGAACCCGAACTTTGTCCCGGACCCCATTGAAATCAATGGGGACCCGAACTTTTAGGCACAAAAATGGCTGTAAAAAAGTCCTGGAAAGTCCTAGAGGTCTGCAAAAGGAAGGAAATGGGGGTAAGGGTGGGACAAGTGCCTTACAAAGAAATGGGGACAGGGAAATAACTAAAAGCATTTTAAAAAAAATAAAAACATAAAAAAAATCAAAAATGGAGGTGGATGTGGACCATCTTCAAACTGGGTCTGAAAAGTATTAATTAACGGTAGAAGCCATATAACTGTTCTAAAATCATCTTCAAACTGTGTCAAAAAAGTATAAATAAGCCGGGAGAACCCATATCACTGTTCTGCAAACATCTGGAAACTGTGTGTGTCACTTTAACTAAAACCGGGACAAACTGAACTACTGTTCTGCAAACATCTGGAAACTGTGTGTGTAACACTTTAACTAAAACCGGGACAAACTGAACTACTGTTCTGCAAACATCTGGAAACTGTGTGTAACACTTTAACTAAAACCGGGAGAAACCATACTACTGTTCTGCTGGGTCAGTAACGGGTAATCAAACAAGCTATACGGGACACACAGGCACAGGAACACAGGAAGCTGATGATAAACCAGCAATGTGTTGCCCTTAGCAGCAGGCTTAAATAGGCCATTTGGCACCAGGATCTGGCACGCTATGCACGTGCCTTCGTGCATGCGCAAACGCGTGATCGCGAACGTGCGATCACGGCATCACGTCATGTCCACCCATGCTGGCGCGCATCTGCCCATGCCAATTTGCAATTCTTCTGCCAGTGTGCATGAGAGGGCGTATGGTGAATGGAGGCAGCTCCCCAAAAAAGATTAGGTCCTGGTAACCTAATGACAACTGTAGAGGGAGAGGAGGGTAAGAGGACGCCAGCCTGGTCCAGCCTCGAAGTCCTGCAGAGATTCCAGATCCCAAAAAAACTAAATTGGTGACATCGGCATCAGGTGCTTCATAGCTGGTTATCCATGACTGATTCATTTTTATGAAAGTCAAACGCTCCACGGAGTCTATGGACAGACGTCTTCTATGATCAGTCACGAAACCTCCTGCAGCACTGAATGCCCGTTCTGAAAGCACACTGGATGCAGGGCAGCCCAACAACTCAATAGCATACTGGGCAAGTTCTGGCCAGTGGTCTATTCTCATGACCCAGTAAGCCATTGGATCGTCAGCTGGAAAGCTCTCCATCTTTGTTTTGGCCCCGAGGTAATCGTCCACCATGTGATGCAGACGCTGCCGATGGGATGTGGAAGCTGACAGGCCTGTGCGGCGAGGACATAAAAAATTATGAAATGAATGCCTCACTGAGGCGGACACCTTCTCCAATGCTCCTCTCTCGACCAACAGAAGACTCAAAAGAACGTTTTCCACGACACTGTAACCTACTGGAGCACAGGGACAGGGAAAAGCATTCAATAAAATCTTCTTTAACGCGTCCTCAAGTGATTTTATCTTCTGAACTCTCTGTGGGGATGGGATGAGTTCCTAGACCTTCCCCTTCTAACGGTGGTCAAGGAGGGTTGCCAACCAGTAATCATCCTTCTCCTTTATGCCACGTATGGGGGCAGAATCCACCAGGCTGAAAGGCAAAAGTTGGAGAGCCAACAGCTTTGACAAGCTTGCATTTAGACGCTGGGCATGTGGGTGGCAGGGACTGTATTTTTTTTACGCTGCAGCAGATGGGGCAGAGAAATTTGCCAGCTACAGTCTACAGCTGGTGATGTGCTGCTGGCAGATGTGCTGCTAGGACCTGGGTCACCCTGCGCTATACCATCATCCTTGTCAGTGAAGGCTGCTGAGAGGTCATGAGGTATAGCAGGGGCAGAATGAGGTGAGTAAGGAGGAGGAGGGATAGATTTGTTCCCCTTTTTGTGGCTTTTAGGTGATCTTGCCAACACGCTGAGTGGTTGGATGTTAAAAGCCTCGTTAAGCATGTGGTAAAAATGGCTGGTGTTTTTGCCACTTTTGATGTGCTTGAGACACAGTTTGCAGATAGCAACAGTGTGATCTGCTGCAGATGTGCTGAAAAAGGCCCAGCAAGCTGAGCTTTGGGGAGTGGACCGGAAGAGAACAGCTGCAGAATTTGATGGAATAGGGC
Organism: Glandirana rugosa; assembly: GCA_018402905.1. Lineage (NCBI taxonomy): Eukaryota > Metazoa > Chordata > Amphibia > Anura > Ranidae > Glandirana > Glandirana rugosa. The sequence continues at coordinate 68,381 of BLSH010247248.1, forward strand.
AGGGATATGCAATTAGCGGACCTCCAGCTGTTGCAAAACTACAAGTCACATCATGCCTCTGCCTCTGGGTGTCATACTTGTGGCTATCAGAGTCTTGCTATGCCTCGTGGGATTTGTAGTTCTGCAACATCTGGAGGTCCGCTAATTGCATATACCTGGAATAGAGTGTCTGCTCTCTACTCTTTCTTGATTTCGGCCTCCTTGGGGTTGTGCCGCCTCCCCTTCAGTTTCCTCCTCTGCTCTATCTGGCACCAAAGTCACATTAGTGACCTCATCATCATCATCTCCATCTCCTCCATCATTATTACCACTGGAGACAACTTGTCAATACGCTGCGGCTCTAGGCACATGTTTCTGTCATCATCAACCTCAGAACCAACATCTGAATCCAGTAATGGCTGGGCATCATCAAGGAGCAAGTGGCTGACACTGTGGTCAAATAACTCAGCTGACTCTTCCTCCATGGCTGATGTTGGGGCTATGGCAAGAATAGATGTGGACAAGGAGGCAGGTTTATCCACCCTGGCAACTGGAGGGGACTGCACACTTGTTTCTGCTTGCATGACAGAGGATGATGAAGATGAGGAAGGTTTAGTAAGCCAGTCTACCACCTCCTCTGCATGCTGTGGCTGGATAGCACGGGCAAACTCACTAAATAAAGTAAATGATGCCCTGCCTGAGGACTGACCACCATGTCCACCTTTGCCTGTTGACACATTTGTTGCCACCCTCCTTACAGTGCCAAGGGAACATCTGCCTCTCCTTGTCCTTCCAGACATTATTAGGAAGGAGGGGGCGGTGCTTATTAGCAAATCTTATGAAGAAGTGGAAATCTGTATGTAGATGCACTTTAATCAATGTGAAGCGGTGTTTAGTGCACTTTAATTTGAGTACTCACACTACACAGACACACTCCACGGATACACTGTAATATACAGTGACGCACAAAACTATATGGCGTTAAACTGGCAGTAACGCACTTAGAGCTATACGCCGTTAAACTGGCAGTAACACACTTAGAACTATATGGCGTTAAACTGGCAGTAATTAAGTTAGAACTATATGCCGTTAAGCTGGCAGTAATGCACACAGAAGTAAATGGCGTTAAACTGGTAGTAACGCATTTAGAACTATATGGCGTTATACTGGCCGTAACACAGTTAGAACTATATGGCGTTAAACTGGCAGTAACGCACACAGAAATAAATGGCGTTAAACTGGCAGTAATGCACACAGAAATAAATGGCGTTAAACTGGCAGTAATGCACACAGAAATAAATGGCGTTAAACCAGCAGTAAAACACTTAGAACTATATGGCGTTAAACTGGCAGTAACGCACTTTGAACTATATGGCGTTAAACTGGCAGTAATGCACACAGAAATAAATGGCGTTAAACTGGCAGTAACGCACTTAGAACTATATGGCGTTAAACTGGCAGTAATGCACACAGAAATAAATGGCGTTAAACTGGCAGTAATTCACTTAGAACTATATGGCGTTAAACTGGCAGTAACGCACTTAGAACTATATGCCGTTAAACTGAAAGTAATCCACACAGAAGTAAATGGCGTTAAACTGGCAGTAACGCACTTAGAACTATATGGTGTTAACCACTTGCCGACCGCCGATCGGCGTCTGACGGCGGCAAAGTGGCTCGTTCCCGCAAATCGCCGTCATACGACGGCGGCTGCGGGAACGAGTTTAGTGAGCGCGCGCGCCGCCGGAGGCGCGCCCGCACGCTCACTGTGTCCAGGGGGGGCCAGGGAGCGGGTGCGGCTCTGTGTGAGGGGGAAAGGGCTGTGATCACAGCCTTCCTTTACGTGAAGGCTGTGACCACTTCCCTTCCCCAGATAGGCAGTCCCCCATACAGTAAGAACACGCCCAGGGAACACAGTTAACCCTTAGAGCGCCCCCTGCAGGTTAACCCCTTCACTGCCAATGGCATTTACACAGTAATCAGTGCATTTTTATAGCACTGATCGCTGTATAAATGCCAATTGTCCCAAAAAAGTGTCAAAATGTTCCGACATGTCCACTGAAATATCGCAGTACCGCAAAAAATCGCAGATCGCCGCCATTATTAGTAAAAAATAAAAAAAATGTAAAAACCCCAAAAATGAATTCTCATCATCTGTAAACGCGACCACTTTTGCGCAAACCAATCAATAAACGCCGATTGCGATTTTTTTATCGCAAATATGAGGAAGAATATAAATCGGCCAAAAACGGTGAAAAAAATGTTTTTTTATATTTTTTTTTGGATTTGTATTTTAGGAAAAAGTAAGAAATTTGTTTTTTTTTTGCAAAATTGTTGCTCTTCTTTTGTTTATAGCGGCGATCAGAAATGACGCAGCGGTGATCAAATACCACCAAAAGAAAGCTCTATTTGTGGGAAAAAAAGGAAGCAAATTTCGTTTGGATACAACATCGCACGACCGCGCAATTGTCAGTTAAAGAGACACAGCGCCGAATCACAAAAAGGGCTCCGGTCCTAAAGCTGGAAATCCTTCCGGGGCTGAAGTGGTTAAACTGGCAGTAACGCACTTAGAACTATATGGCGTTAAACTGGCAGTAACGCACTTAGAGCTATACGCCGTTAAACTGGCAGTAACACACTTAGAACTATATGGCGTTAAACTGGCAGTAATTAAGTTAGAACTATATGCCGTTAAGCTGGCAGTAACGCACACAGAAGTAAATGGCGTTAAACTGGTAGTAACGCATTTAGAACTATATGGCATTATACTGGCAGTAACACAGTTAGAACTATATGGCGTTAAACTGGCAGTAACGCACACAGAAGTAAATGGCGTTAAACTGGCAGTAATGCACACAGAAATAAATGGCGTTAAACTAGCAGTAAAACACTTAGAACTATATGGCGTTAAACTGGCAGTAACGCACTTAGAACTATATGGCGTTAAACTGGCAGTAATGCACACAGAAATAAATGGCGTTAAAGTGGCAGTAAAACACTTAGAACTATATGGTGTTAAACTGGCAGTAACGCACACAGAAATAAATGGCGTTAAACTGGCAGTAACGCACTTAGAACTATATGGCGTTAAACTGGCAGTAACACACTTAGAACTATATGGCGTTAAACTGGAAGTAATCCACACAGAAGTAAATGGCGTTAAACTGACAGTAACGCACTTAGAGCTATACGCCGTTAAACTGGCAGTAACACACTTAGAACTATATGGCGTTAAACTGGCAGTAATGCAGTTAGAACTATATGGCGTTAAGCTGGCAGTAACGCACACAGAAGTAAATGACGTTAAACTGGCAGTAACGCATTTAGAACTATATGGCGTTATACTGGCAGTAACACAGTTAGAACTATATGGCGTTAAACTGGCAGTAACGCACACAGAAATAAATGGCGTTAAACTGGCAGTAACACACTTAGAACTATATGGCGTTAAACTGGCAGTAACGCACTTAGAACTATATGGCGTTAAACTGGCAGTAACACACACAGAAGTAAATGGCGTTAAACTGGCAGTAATGCACTTAGAACTATATGGCGTTAAACTGGCAGTAACGCACTTAGAACTATATGGCGTTAAACTGGAAGTAATCCACACAGAAGTAAATGGTGTTAAACTGACAGTAACGCACACAGAAGTAATGATGTTAAACTGGCAGTAATACACACAGAAATAAATGGCGGCAAACTTGCAGTAACAAAATCAAATAGACAGTGTTCAACCGTCACCACACTGACGCTGTTTGAGCTGTTTGAGCTGTGCCTATTCTACATGTACAGTAATGTATGTATGAATGACACGGATGCACTGCACTACAGTGAAACTATTTGAGCTGTCCCTACTCTAGCTGCACACTATGCAAAGCTGAATAATGGTCCTCCTCACTACACTCACACTATCCCTAGACTGACACTAAACAAATATTCTACACTGACAATTGAAGCACATTCGGGGGGGGTGAGCATCCCGTTTGTTCCGCTATTCGCCAAACGACCGAACAGCGAAAGTTCGGCCCCAACTTATACTCGGGCCGAACCGTTCACCCATCCATAGCCTTTACTGGACTTTGCAGTCCCATCAAGGAGCCTGGTACCAATGCGAGGGGTGGCATTGGCTTCCCTGTACACAGTGAGTGGAACTGATGTTTTTCCTCCCACTCTGACCTCAGAAACCGGAAACAATCATGATTTTGTCACTTCCAGTTTTGGTTAGATGTAAATAAGCCGTTACCAGCCTGTGCAGTATGTGATCAAACTATTTTACTACTGTAGTTTGCAGCTATTTTACAAGCATGGACAATTTTAAATCTTGGCATGTTTGGTATCTCTTTATTCAATGCAACATCATCTTTTCTATTTTACCGAAAATCAGGTATAATATTGTGTTTGATAAGCAGCTGCACAAAAATTGCATAAGCCACCACTTTATTCTACAGAGAATATCTAGCAAAAAAATGCAAGTTTTAATATGTGTGAGAAATGTCAAAGCTGCCCTGGACAGCAAGAGGTTAAACAAGTAAACAGAGATCAGCTCAGACTCGCCTGCGCAGAAAAGCTGTAATCAATTCAACTTAATTTTTAGTTCGAGAGACTTTCGTTTCATTTCTCTTCTGCTGTCAGTGATGGAGTCTGCTGATCTGAGCGCTGAGCTGGAATGTTCCGTCTGTATGGACATTTGTACAGATCCTGTAACCCTGAAATGTGGTCACAACTTCTGCCGGTTCTGTATTGATGGTGTGCTGGATACACAGGAGGGGTCTGGAGGATATCCCTGTCCTGAATTCAGAAAGGAGTTTCTGGATTTTCCTGCACTGCAGAGGAACATAGAGGGGGATTTCCTGTCTCCTCAGCCAGATCAGGAGGAGTCCGGGGTCTTCTGTACTTACTGTGTGGACTCTCCTGTATCTGCTGTTAGATCCTGTCTACACTGTGAGGTTTCTCTGTGTGATAAACACCTGAGAGTCCACAAAAAGTCTCCACAACACATCTTATGTGACCCCACCTTGTCCATGGAGAGCAGGAAATGCTCCGTCCATAAGAAGGTCCTGGAGTATTACTGCACTGAGGATGAGACCTGTGTCTGTGTGTATTGTTGTGTGATTGGAGAACATCTGGGACACCAAATGGATATGATCGATGAGGCTTATGAGAAGAAGAAGGAGACACTGAAGAACGTTCTGCAGAAACTTCTGACAAAGAGAGAGGAGATGGAGGGAAGAGTCCAGAGTCTGCAGGAACACCGGAGGAAAGTAGAAGAAGAAGCAGCCGGTGACACCGAGAGAAACACTGCCCTGTTTAGAGATCTCAGGAGACTTCTGGAAGACCTGGAGAAGAGACTCCTGAGGGAAATATCCGGGAGGGCAGAGCGGATCTCCATCTCCATCTGGGATCTGGAAACAAAGAAGGAGGAGCTGTCCAGGAAGATGCGTCACATTGAGGAGCTGTGTAACGTGACGGATCCACTGACTGTCTTACAGGAATCAGACACAGGTGACTTGTGTGATACTGAGGATGGAGATAATGAGGACAGAGAGAGACATGAGAAGCTCCTCCATGATGGAGGGGGTCTGGATGTGGCGGGGGCCTTACACACAGGTTTATCTGATATAATAAGAGGGGTCAATGTATATTTACCTATACAGGGAGCTGCAGACATATTACTGGATGTAAACACAGCTCATAATGATCTACAAATATCAGATGACAGGACAACTGTATCCTGGTCGTCAGATAGGAACCAGAATCATCCAGAGACACCGGAGAGATTTACAGATTATCCTCAGGTGTTGAGCAGTCGGAGTTTCTCCTCAGGGAGACATTACTGGGATGAGGATGTCGGGGGGTCAGAGAGCTGGAGAGTCGGGGTGTGTTACCCCAGTATGGACAGGAGAGGAGAGGAGTCACTGATTGGAAGGAATAACAAGTCCTGGGGTTTGGACAGGGGAGGTGATGATTATTTAGTGATACATGACAACGATGTGATTCCCTTACCCACCAATATCTCCAGTAACAGAGTCAGGATATATCTGGATTATAAGGCCGGGCGGATCTCCTTTTATGATCTTGGTGCCCCGATCCGACACCTCCACACCTTCAGCACCACCTTCACTGAGCCCCTCCATGCTGGGTTATTGGCACTGAATGGTTGTATAAAGATTTGTGGGGGGAATTGGGAGATGAGAGAACTCAGCCCAGAGTCTGATGACATCACAAGGATGGGTGGTGGAGGAAGTGGTGACTTCTGGAAGAAGTATGAGGGCTGAGTATGCAGATCTCCTTCTGAAAATGCTAGTTTCCAGCCTGTGTCTAATGTAAGAACTTTTAAACTGGTACTAAAAACAAAATAAAAAATGAGAGATATGATGGCGTCTGTCTCCAACATTAACATGGCAGTCTTTATTTTTCTGAGTCCCCCTGTTATTTATTTTTTTTTTTTTTAATCCAGATGCTTTTTATTAGTTTGAAAAGTACCATGTGATATGATTGCTGTGCCATTTTTATTCAGTAAAAATGGCAATGTATATAGTCTATTGATTACTCTGTCTAAATTTATGCATAAACATGTATTTTCTATTCATAGTCTACAAGGACAAGGTCCAGAAGAAGCTTTTTAGCGAAACGCGTAGACTGTCCATCCTTGACTCTTTATGTACACAGGTTCTTGGTATCATGTATCAGAATTGTATACTGTATCATGTACTGGCATAATCCAGTCTGTTTAACCTTGTAGATCACCCAATATGTTCATTTTTCCCTTGATTTTATTGTTCTTGTGACCACTGAATAAATGATTCATTTTATTCAATATTAATTGATTAGTCTCGTGTGTGCCCGGAAAGTCCAATTTTTTGAATATGGGGATTTTCCCCAAAATATGTGTGTATTCTCTGAATTATTAGAACCTTTGCACGCCTCGGAATGCACCTTTTCCCATGGTATGAAGAATCTCGAAAGTAATAATAGGGTTAACTGAAACCGCTCACCGGAGCTGACATATAGATAGTTAAGGAACCAGCAGCTGCCAGCATCTTTAACAACTGACGAGTCATAAGCTGTCAGCGGGGTTCCCCACTGACAGCTGAATGTAAAGAAAAGAGATGCTGGTAACTAAAAATTAAGAAAAAAAAATACAGTGTGGGGTTACATAGTTAGTCAGGTTGAAAAAAGACACAAGTCCATGTAGTTCAACCAAAAAAAAAAAATAGAAAAATGATATATAACCATACAATCCCATATACAATCCTTCACCACAGTTGATCCAGAGGAAGGCAAAAAAAACCCCAGCAAAGCCAATGATCCAATTTGCTATAGCGGAGGAAACTATTTCTTTCTGATCCCCCGAGAGGCAATCAGATTTTCGCTGGATCAACTTTATGTAAAAATGTTAGTATCCAGTTATATTATTTACATTAAGTGCCCATTCACACAGGGCCGACTTGCAATCCTACTTGAGTTGCCTCAAGTTGCCCCAAGTTGCTTGGCATTTGAAATCCCATTGAAATGAATGGGATCCGTCCTAATATACACGACTGAAGTCGCTCCGACTTCAAGGCGACTTCTGAAAAGGTTCCTGTACTACTTATAGACGACTTCTATCCGACTTGTGCCCATAGGATGCAATAGAAGTCGCCTCCAAGTCGGATCCTCATCTACATGGAAGCGACTTAACAGTTAAAAGAATAGAATTTATTTTTAGGCAGCCCCCTCCCTTCCTTCTCTGATTGGTCAAGGCAAAATCGCCTGGCAAAAGTCATGTTGTAAAGTTTCCTGAGGTCCTTGAAGTCGCTCTGGAAGTCGCGCTGAAGTCGCCTAGCGAAGTCACGCCGAAGTTGAGTCGCCCCTATGTGAATGCAGGCTAAGGAAAGAATCCAGGCCTTTTTTAAAGCAATCAACCATGCTGGCCAAGCCCACCTCTGGGGGGAGTCTATCCCACATTTTCACAGCTCTAGCTGTGAAGAAACCTGTGTAGATGTAGATGAAATGTTTTTTCCTCTAGACGTAAAGAGTGCCCCCTTGTCCTTTGTGATGACCTTAAAGTAAATAACTCAACGCCAAGTTCACTATATGGACCACTTATATATTTGTACTTGTTGGTCATATCCCCCCTTAATCTCCTCTTCTCAAGAGAGAATAAATTCAGATCTGCTAATCTTTCCTCATAGCTGAGCTCCTCCATGCCTCTTATTAGTTTGGTTGCCCTTCTCTGCACTTTCTCCAGTTCCCCGATATCCTTTTTGAGAACTGGTGCCCAAAACTGAGCTGCATATTTCAGATGAGGTATAACTAATGATTTGTCCATACCTCTCTTAATACGAGAAAGGATTTTTGACACTGACCTACCTACCTAACACATATTCTGACCTACCAGATGAGGTCTTACTAATGATTTGTACAGGGGGGCAAAATTATGTCTCTATCTCTGGAGTCCATACCTTTTTTTGCTTGCTTTGGAAACTGCAGCTTGGCATTGCATGCCATTATTAAGCTTATGCCTATCTGGGGAAGGGAAGTGGTCACAGCCTTCATGTAAAGGAAGGCTGTGATCACAGCCCTTCCCCCTCACACAGAGCGGAGGTCCGTGTTTACATACACGGACCTCCGCTCACTCGCTCCGGGGGGGCCATCGTGGGTAGCCGGCGGCAATCAAAGCCGCCGCACCCGCTCCCTGGCCCCCCCTGGACACAGTGAGCATGCGGGCGCGCAAGCTTATGATCTACCAAAACCTCCAGATCCTTCTCCACTATGGATTCCGCCAGTTGTACTCCCCCTAGTATGTACGATGCATGCATATTCTTAGCCCCCAAATGCATAACTTTACATTTATCAGCATTAAACCTCATTTGCCACACAGTCGCCAAATTAAACAGTGCATTGAGGTCTGCTTGTAAGTTGGAGACATCCTGCAAGGGCGTTATTCCACTGCATAGCTTGGTGTCATCTGCAAACACTGAAATGGTACTTTTAATCCCAGACCCAATATCATTTATAAATATATTGAAAAGTAAGGGTCCAAACACTGAACCTTGGGGTACACCACTGATAACCTTAGACCATTCAGAATAAGAATCATTAACCACTACTCTCTCCCAATCCATACCAGGCCCTTGTGGTCTTGTATGGATTTTAACCACTTGCCGACCGCCAAACGGCATCTGACGGCGGCAAAGTGGCTCGTTCCCGCAAATCGCCGTCATACGACGGCGGCTGCGGGAACGAGTTTAGTGAGCGCACGCACGCCGCCGGAGGCGCGCCCGCATGCTCACTGTGTCCAGGGGGGGCCAGGGAGCGGGTGCGGCGGCTTTGATTGCCGCCGGCTACCCACGATGGCCCCCCCGGAGCGAGTGAGCGGAGGTCCGTGTATGTAAACACGGACCTCCGCTCTGTGTGAGGGGGAAGGGCTGTGATCACAGCCTTCCTTTACATGAAGGCTGTGACCACTTCCCTTCCCCAGATAGGCAGTCCCCCCACAGTTAGAACACGCCCAGGGAACATAGTTAACCCTTAGCGCGCCCCCTGCAGGTTAACCCCTTCACTGCCAATGGCATTTACACAGTAATCAGTGCATTTTTATAGCACTGATCGCTGTATAAATGCCAATGGTCCCAAAAAAGTGTCAAAATGGTCCAACATGTCCACTGAAATATCGCAGTACCGCAAAAAAAACGCAGATCGCCGCCATTTTTAGTAAAAAATAAAAAAAAATGAAAAACCCCAAAAATGAATTCTCATCATCCATAAACGCGACCACTTTTGCGCAAACCAATCAATAAGCGCCGATTGCGATTTTTTTTATCGCAAATATGAGGAAGAATATAAATCGGCCAAAAACGGTGAAAAAAAATGTTTTTTTATATTTTTTTTTTGGATTTGTATTTTAGGAAAAAGTAAGAAATTTGGGTTTTTTTGCAAAATTGTCGCTATTCTTTTGTTTATAGCGGCGATCAGAAATGACGCAGTGGTGATCAAATACCACCAAAAGAAAGCTCTATTTGTGGGAAAAAAAGGACGCAAATTTCGTTTGGGTACAACGTCGCACGACCGCGCAATTGTCAGTTAAAACGACGCAGCAACGAATCACAAAAAGGGCTCCGGTCCTAAAGCTGGAAATCCTTCCGGGGCTGAAGTGGTTAAGGGGAACCTCACACCAAAATAAAAAAAAAAAAACAAGTGGGGATCCCCCAAAATTCACACCAGACCCTTATGTTAGCATGCAGCCTGGCCACTCACTCATATGGACCACTTATATATTTGTACTTGTTGGTCATATCCCCCCTTAATCTCCTCTTCTCAAGAGAGAATAAATTCAGATCTGCTAATCTTTCCTCATAGCTGAGCTCCTCCATGCCTCTTATTAGTTTGCTCCTTACACTTGTGGTCATTGGGAAGAATGCCCCTTACACTTGTGGCCATTGGGAAGAATGCTCCTTACACTTGTGGTCATTGGGAAGAATGCTCCTTACATTGGTGGTCATTGGGAAGAATGCTCCTTACACTTGTGGTCATTGGGAACAATGTTCCTTACACTTGTGGCCATTGGGAAGAATGTTGCTTACACTTGTGGTCATTGGGAAGAATGCTCCTTACATTGGTGGTCATTGGGAAGAATGCTCCTTACATTGGTGGTCATTGGGAAGAATGCTCCTTACACTTGTGGTCATTGGGAAGAATGTTCCTTACACTTGTGGTCATTGGGAAGAATGTTCCTTACACTTGTGGTCATTGGGAAGAATGCTCCTTACACTTGTGGTCATTGGAAAGAATGTTCCTTACACTTGTGGTCATTGGGAAGAATGTTCCTTACACTTGCGGTCATTGGGAAGAATGCTCCTTACACTTGTGGTCATTGGGAAGAATGTTCCTTACACTTGTGGTCATTGGGAAGAATGCCCCTCTTACAGATAGCTAAAAAGATCAATGATGTCATTGGGAATTTATCTGAGAGGTAAAAATTGACCATTGCTGAAGGAACCCCTAGCAACCTCTGGAGGAACCCTAGGGTTCCACGGAACCCTGGTTGAGAAACCCTGCTTTTAGTCTATGCTCTCTATTAACAGGCAAGCACATTCAGTTATTATGGAGGCCTCACATACACCGGACATTTTTACTGCTGCTCCTAGGGACATCTGGCATTTTAGGGACATCTGGCCATAGATGATGCGATTTACTTTTCTGCAATCATGGGTTGCAGGAAAGAAAATTGTTTGATGCCCCCATCATCGCAGTCAGTGTATGATCCTGCAGAGCTATTGTGTTCTCCCCAATGGGGAGGCACGGGGAGTCATCTTTGCCAGGAGAACACAGTGATTATTACTAGCGGCTATAGCCAAGCATTTGGACGTTATTTCATTGGCCAGAATGTATAACTTATTCTGGCTGCCTACTGCCTGCATACCTGAGCTAAGGGCAGCTGGTTTTTCAGAAGTAATTACTACATGAATCATCTGCCCTTACCCAAGATGGCCATGGCCAGGAATTCTAGGGAGGTGTTTTTCATAGTGATTTCTCACTTTCACAATGGGACTACATCACCCTCTATAGACCAGAGCCATTCTTACATCTCTGCTATGGGACTACATCACCCTCTATAGACCAGAGCCATTATTACATCTATGCTATGGGGCCACATCACCCCATATAGACCAGAGCCATTCTTACATCTCTGCTATGGGAATACATCGCCCCCTACAGACCAGAACCATTCTTACATCTCTGATATGGGACCACATCACCCCCTATAGGCCAGAGCTATTCTTATATCTCTGCTATGGGACTACATCGCCCCCTATAGACCAGAGTCATTCTTACAGCTCTGCTATGGGACCACATCACCCCTTAGAGACCAGAGCCATTCTTACATCTCTGCTATGGGACCACATCGCCCACTATAGACCAGAGCCATTCTTACATCTCTGCTATGGGACTACATCACCCCCTATAGACCAGAGCCACTCTTATGTCTCTGCTATGGGACTACATCACCCCCTATAGACCAGAGTCATTCTTACATCTCTGCTATGGGACCACATCGCCCCCTATAGACCAGAGCCATTCTCTGCTATGGGACTACATCTCTCACTATAGAACAGAGCCATTCTTACATCTCTGCTACGGGACTACATCACCCCCTATAGACCAGAGTAATTCTTACATGTCTGCTATGGGACCACATCACCCCCTATAGACCAGAGCCATTCTTACATCTATGCTATGGGACCACATCACCCTCTATAGACCAGAGCCATTATTACATCTATGCTATGGGGCCACATCACCCCCTATAGACCAGAGCCATTCTTACATCTCTGCTATGGGAATACATCGCCCCCTACAGACCAGAACCATTCTTACATATCTGATATGGGACTACATCGCCCCCTATAGACCAGAGCCATTCTTACATCTCTGCTATGGGACTACATCACCCCCTATAGGCCAGAGTCATTCTTACAGCTCTGCTATGGGACCACATCACCCCCCTAGAGACCAGAGCCATTCTTACATCTCTGCTATGGGACTACATCACCCCCTATAGACCAGAGCCACTCTTATGTCTCTGCTATGGGACTACATCACCCCCTATAGACCAGAGTCATTCTTAAATCTCTGCTATGGGACTACATCACCCCCTATAGACCAGAGCCACTCTTATGTCTCTGCTATGGGACTACATCACCCCCTATAGACCAGAGCCATTCTTAAATCTCTGCTATGGGACTACATCACCCCCTATAGACCAGAGTAATTCTTACATCTCTGCTATGGGACCACATCAGCCCCTATAGACCAGAGTCATTCTTACACCTCTGCTATGGGACTACATCGCCCCCTATAGACCAGAGCCATTCTTACACCTCTGCTATTGGACTACATTGCCTCTATAGACCAGAGCCATTCTTACATCTCTGCTATGGGACTACATCACCCCATATAGACCAGAGCCACTCTTATATCTCTGCTATGGGACAACATTGCCCCCTATAGACCAGAGAAATTCTTACATCTCTGCTATGGGACTACATTGCCCCCTATAGACGGGGTCATTCTTACACCTCTGCTATGGGACCACATCGCCCCCTATAGACCTGAGCCATTCTCTGCTATGGGACTACATCTCTCACTATAGACCAGAGCCATTCTTACATCTCTGCTATGGGACTACATCACCCCCTATAGAACAGAGCCGTTCTTACATCTCTGCTATGGGACTACATTGCCCACTATAGACCAGAGCCATTCTTACATCTCTGCTATGGGACTATATCTCCCACTATAGACCAGAGCCACTCTTATATCTCTGCTATGGGACTACATCGCCCCCTATAGACCAGAGCTATTCTTACATCTCTGCTATTGGACTACATTGCCCCTATAGACCAGAGCCGTTCTTACATCTCTGCTATGGGACTACATCACCCCATATAGACCAGAGCCACTCTTATATCTCTGCTATGGGACAACATTGCCCTCTATAGACCAGAGAAATTCTTACATCTCTGCTATGGGACTACATCGCCCCCTATAGACGGGGTCATTCTTACACCTCTGCTATGGGACCACATCGCCCCCTATAGACCTGAGCCATTCTCTGCTATGGGACTACATCTCTCACTATAGACCAGAGCCATTCTTACATCTCTGCTATGGGACTACATCACCCCCTATAGAACAGAGCCGTTCTTACATCTCTGCTATGGGACTACATTGCCCACTATAGACCAGAGCCATTCTTACATCTCTGCTATGGGACTATATCTCCCACTATAGACCAGAGCCACTCTTATATCTCTGCTATGGGACTACATCGCCCCCTATAGACCAGAGCTATTCTTACATCTCTGCTATTGGACTACATTGCCCCTATAGACCAGAGCCGTTCTTACATCTCTGCTATGGGACTACATCACCCCATATAGACCAGAGCCACTCTTATATCTCTGCTATGGGACAACATTGCCCTCTATAGACCAGAGAAATTCTTACATCTCTGCTATGGGACTACATCGCCCCCTATAGACGGGGTCATTCTTACACCTCTGCTATGGGACCACATCGCCCCCTATAGACCTGAGCCATTCTCTGCTATGGGACTACATCTCTCACTATAGACCAGAGCCATTCTTACATCTCTGCTATGGGACTACATCACCCCCTATAGAACAGAGCCGTTCTTACATCTCTGCTATGGGACTACATTGCCCACTATAGACCAGAGCCATTCTTACATCTCTGCTATGGGACTACATCACCCCCTATTAACCAGGGTCATTCTTACATCTCTGCTATGGGACCACATCACCCCCTATAGACCAGAGCCATTCTTACATCTCTGCTATGGGACTACATCACCCCCTATAGACCAGAGTCATTCTTACATCTCTGCTATGGGACAACATCGCCCCCTATAGACCAGAGCCTTTCTTACATCTCTGCTATGGGACCACATCGCCCCCTATAGACCAGAGCCATTCTTACATCTCTGCTATGGGACTATATTGCTCCCTATAGACCAGAGTCATTTTTACATCTCTGCTAAGGGACCACATCACCCCCTATAGACCAGAGCCATTATTACATCTATGCTATGGGGCCACGTCACCCCCTATAGACCAGAGCCTTTCTTACATCTCTGCTATGGGACTACATCGCCCCCTATAGACCAGAACCATTCTTAGATCTCTGATATGGGACTACATCGCCCACTATAGACCAGAGTCATTCTTACAACTCTGCTATGGGACTACATCTCCATATATAGACCAGAGCCATTCTTACATCTCTGCTATGGGGCTACATCACCCCCTATAGACCAGAGCCATTCTTATATCTCAGCTAAGGGACTATATCTCCCACTATAGACCAGAGCCATTCTTACATTTCTGCTATGGGACTACACATTGCCCCCTATAGACCAGAGCCATTCTTACATCTCTGCTATGGGACTACATCACTCCCTATAGACAAGAGCTATTCTTACATCTCTGCTATGGATCTACATCACCCCCTATAGACCTGAGCCATTCTTACATCTCTGCTATGGGACTACATTGCTTCCTATAGACCAGAGTCATTCTTACAGCTCTACTATGGGACCACATCACCCCCTAGAGACCAGAGCCGTTCTTACATCTCTGCTATGGGAATATATCACCCACTATAGACCAGAGCCATTCTTACATCTCTGCTATGGGACTACATAACCCCCTATAGACTATAGCCACTCTTATAAATCTGCTATGGGAATACATCGCCCCCTATAGACCAGAATCATTCTTACATCTCTGATATGGAACTACATCGCCCCCTATAGACCAGAGTCATTCTTACATCTCAGCTATGGGACTACATCTCTATATATAGACCAGAGCCATTCTTACATCTCTGCTATGGGACTACATCACCCCCTATAGACCAGAGCCATTCTAATATCTCTGCTATGGGACTATATCTCCCACTATAGACCAGAGCCATTCTTACATCTCTGCTATGGGACAACACATTGTCCCCTATAGACCAGAGCTATTCTAACATCTCGCTATGGATCTACATCTCCCCCTATAGACCTGAGCCATTCTTACATCTCTGCTATGGGACTAAATTGCCCCCTATAGACCAGAGCCATTATTACATCTATGCTATGGGGCCACATCACCCCCTATTGACCAGAACCATTCTTACATCTCTGCTATGGGACTACATCGCCCCCTATAGACCAGAACAATTCTTACATCTCTAATATGGGACTAAATTGCCCCCTATAGACCAGAGCCATTATTACATCTATGCTATGGGGCCACATCTCCCCCTATAGATCAGAGCCATTCTTACATCTCTGCTATGGGACCACATTGCCCCCTATAGACCAGAGCAATTCTCTGCTATGGGACTACATCTCTCACTATAGACCAGAGCTATTCTTACATCTCTGCTATGGGACTACATTACCCCCTATAGACCAGAGTCATTCTTACATTCCTGCTATGGGACTACATAACCCCCTATAGACCAGAGCCTTTCTTACATCTCTGCTATGGTACCACATCGCCCCCTATAGACCAGAGCCATTCTTGCATCTCTGCTATGGGACCACATCACCCCCTATAGACCAGAGTCATTCTAACAGCTTTGCTATGGGACCACATCACCCCCTAGAGACCAGAGCCATTATTACATCTCTTCTATGGGACTATATTGCCCCCTATAGACTAGAGCCATTCTTACATCTCTGCTATGGGACTACATCATCCCTTATAGACCAGAGCCATTCTTACACCTCTGCTATGCGACCACATTGTCCCCTAGAGATCAGAGCTATTCTTACATTTCTGCTATTGGATTATATCGCCCCCTATAGACCAGAGCCATTCTTACATCTCTGCTATGGGATACATCGCCCCCTATAGACCAGAGCCATTCTTACATCACTTCTATGGGACTACATCGCCCCCTATAGACCAGAGCCATTCTTAAATCTCTGCTATGGGAGTACATTGCCCCCTATAGACCAGAGCCAATCTTACATCTCTTATATGGGACTACATCGCCCCCTATAGACCAGAGCCATTCTTACATCTCTGCTATGGGACTACATCGCCCCCTATAGACCAGAGCCATTCTTACACCTCTGCTATTGGACTACATCGCCCCCTATAGACCAAATCCATTCTTACATCTCTGCTATGGGATACATCGCCCCCTATAGACCAGAGCCATTCTTACATCTCTTCTATGGGACTATATCGCCCCCTATAGACCAGAGCCATTCTTACATCTCTGCTATGGGAGTACATCACCCCCTATAGACCAGAGCCATTCTTACACCTCTGCTATTGGACTACATCGCCCCCTATAGACCAGAGCCATTCTTACATCACTGCTATGGGAGTACATTGCCCCCTATAGACCAGAGCCATTCTTACATCTCTTCTATGGGACTACATCGCCCCCTATAGACCAGAACCATTCTAACATCTCTGCTTTGGGACCACATCACCCCCTATAGACCAGAGCCATTCTTACATCTCTGCTATTGGACTACATCACCCCCTATAGACCAGAGCCATTCTTACATCTCTGCTATGGGATACATTGCCCCCTATAGACCAGAGTCATTCTTACATCCCTGCTATGGGGCTACATAACCCCCTATAGACCAGAGCCTTTCTTACATCTCTGCTATGGTACCACATCGCCCCCTATAGACCAGAGCCATTCTTACATCTCTGCTATGGAACCACATCTCCCCCTATAGACCAGAGTCATTCTTACAGCTCTGCTATGGGACCACATCACCCCCTAGAGACCAGAGCCATTATTACATCTCTGCTATGGGACTATATTGCCCCCTATAGACTAGAGCCATTCTTACATCTCTGCTATGGGACTACATCTCCATATATATACCAGAGCCATTCTTACATCTCTTTTATGGGACTACATCGCCCCCTATAGACCAGAGTCATTCTTACATCTCTGCTATGGGACCACATCACCCCCTAGAGACCAGAGCCATTATTACATCTCTTCTATGGGACTATATTGCCCCTTATAGACTAGAGCCATTCTTACATCTCTGCTATGGGACTACATCATCCCTTATAGACCAGAGCCATTCTTACACCTCTGCTATGCGACCACATTGTCCCCTAGAGATCAGAGCTATTCTTACATTTCTGCTATTGGATTATATTGCCCCCTATAGACCAGAGCCATTATTACATCTCTGCTATGGGACTACATCGCCCCCTATAGACCAGAGCCATTCTTACATCTCTTCTATGGGACTACATCGCCCCCTATAGACCAGAGCCATTCTTACATCTCTTCTATGGGACTACATCGCCCCCTATAGACCAGAGCCATTCTTACATCTCTGCTATGGGACTACATCGCCCCCTATAGACCAGAGCCATTCTTAAACCTCTGCTATTGGACTACATCGCCCCCTATAGACCAAATCCATTCTTACATCTCTGCTATGGGATACATCGCCCCCTATAGACCAGAGCCATTCTTACATCTCTTCTATGGGACTATATCGCCCCCTATAGACCAGAGCCATTCTTACATCTCTGCTATGGGAGTACATCGCCCCCTATAGACCAGAGCCATTCTTACATCTCTGCTATGGGAGTACATATCCCCCTATAGACCAGAGCCATTCTTACATCTCTTCTATGGGACTACATCACCCCCTATAGACCAGAACCATTCTTACATCTCTGCTATGGGACCACATCACCTCCTATAGACCAGAGCCATTCTTACATCTCTGCTATTGGACTACATCGCCCCCTATAGACCAGAGTCATTCTTACATCTCTGCTATGGGACTACACATCGCCCCCTATAGACCAGAGCCATTCTTATATCTCTGCAATGGGACCACATCACCTCCTATAGACCAGAGCCATTCTTACATCTCTGCTATTGGACTACATCGCCCACTATTGACCAGAGCCATTCTTACATTTCTGCTATGGGACTACACATGGCCCCCTATAGACCAGAGCCATTCTTACTTCTCTTCTATGGGACTACATCACTCCCTATAGACCAGAGCTATTCTTACATCTCTGCTATTGGACTACATCGCCCCTTATAGACCAGAGCCATTCTTACATCTCTGCTATGGGACTACAACGCCCCCTATAAACCAGAGTCATTCTTACATCTCTGTGATGGGACTACATTGCCCCCTATAGACCAGAGCCATTCTTTCATCTCTGCTATGGGACCACATCACCTCCTATAGACCAGAGCCATTCTTACACCTCTGCTATGGGACTACATCACCCCCTATAGACCAGAGTCATTCTTACATCTCTGCTATGGGACTACACATGGCCCCCTATAGACCAGAGACATTCTTACTTCTCTTCTATGGGACCACATCACCCCTTATAGACCAGAGCCATATATACATCTCTACTATTGGACTAGATTGCCCCCTATAGACCAGAGCCATTCTTACATCTCTGCTGTGGAACCACATCACGCCCTATAGACCAGAGCCATTCTTACGTCTCTGCTATGGAACCACATCACCCCCTTTGGTCCAGAGCCATTCTTACATCACTGCTATGGGACTACATCTACCACTATAGACCAGAGCCATTCTTAATGCTCCGCTATTGGACTACATCGCCCCCTATAGACCAGAGTCATTCTTACCTCTCTGCTATTTGACTACATCTCCCACTATAGACCAGAGCCATTCTTACATCTCTGCTATGGGACTACACATCACCCCCTATAGACCAGAGCCATTCTTACATCTCTGCTATGGGACTACATCACCCCCTATAGACCAGAGTCATTCTTACATCTCTGCTATGGGACCACATCACCCCCTATAGACCAGCGCAATTGTTACATCTCTGCTATGGGACTACATTGCCCCCTATAGACCAGAGCCATTCTTTCATCTCTGCTATGGGACCACATCACCTCCTATAGACCAGAGCTATTCTTACATCTCTGCTATGGGACCACATCACCCCCTATAGACCAGAGCCATTCTTACACCTCTGCTATTTGACTACATTGCTCCTTATAGACCAGAGCCATTCTTACATCTCTGCTATGGGACTACACATGGCCCCCTATAGACCAGAGACATTCTTACTTCTCTTCTATGGGACCACATCACCCCCTTTAGACCAGAGCCATATGTACATCTCTGCTATTGGACTACATTGCCCCCTATAGACCAGAGCCATTTTTACATCTATGCTATGGAACCACATCACCCTCTATAGACCAGAGCCATTCTTACGTCTCTGCTATGGAACCACATCACCCCCTATAGTCCAGAGCCATTCTTACATCCCTGCTATGGGACTACATCTCCCACTATAGACCAGAGCCATTCTTAATTCTCCGCTATGGGACTACATCGCCCCCTATAGACCAGAGTCCTTCTTACATCTCTGCTATGGGACTACATCTCCCACTATAGACCAGAGCCATTCTTACATCTCTGCTATGGGACTACACATCGCCCCCTATAGACCAGAGCCATTCTTACATCTCTGCTATGGGACTACTTCACCCCCTGTAGACCAGAGCCATTCTTACATCTCTGCTATGGGACTACTTCACCCCCTATAGACCAGAGCCATTCTTACATCTCTGCTATGGGACTATATTTCTCCCTATAGACCAAAACTATTCTTACACCTTTGCTATGGGACTACATCACCCACTATAGACCACAGCCATTCTTACATCTCTGCTATGGGACTACATTGACCCCTATAGACCAGAGTCATTCTTACCTCTCTGCTATGGAACTACATCACCCTCTATATACCAGAGCTATTCGTACATCTCTGCTATGGGATCATATCACCCTCTATATACCAGAGCTATTCTTACATCTCTGCTATGGGACTACATCGTCCCCTATAGACCAGAGCCATTCTTATATCTCTGCTATGGGACTGCATTACACCCTATAGACCAGAGTCATTCTTACATCTCTAAAATGTATGGGAAGGGGATCCCCCGCTATAGTGGATCAGAATGTTGCTTTGGGGGAAGCCGCCCTCCTGCTTTTCCAAAAGGAAGAACAATAATGTGTAAATGGTATACCAGGAGATGGCGCTAACCCTCTGGGTGCTAATCCTATTTCAGACTACGCCCTATTGCACACGACCCCTTTCTATTCGAGCATAGATGCCTGTGCAGGAAATGTTACAAGTGATAATGTGCGTGATTCAAATTACGATTGTAATGATTATAATCAATATATATTATCAGAAATTAGAAATAAAAAATGTGCAAATATCAATGGCAATATGAGTGACAATGTCTGTTATCTTGTGAAGTTTATACATTCATATCAGATCATGACGTAGTAGTGTCCATAATTAGCAAAACAGCAATAGTCTCTTAAAAAGAAATCCAGATGGAATAAAAAGTGTTCAGTGACTTTGGTGATAAAACTTCATAAAGTGATCCAGTGCTTCAACTCTGTGCTCCCCTCCTGCGTCCCCACTCACCGGAGATAGGTACCCCTGCAGGGGTAACTCGCCATAGGATTAGCACCTAGAGGGTTAGCGCCATCTCCTGGTATACCATTTACACATCATTCTTACATCTCTGGTATGGGACCACATCGCCCCCTATAGACCAGAGTCATTCTTACATCTCTGCTATGGGACCACATCGCCCCCTATAGACCAGAGTCATTCTTACATCTCTGCTATGGGACCACATCGCCCCCTATAGACCAGAGTCATTCTAACAGCTTTGCTATGGGACCACATCACCCCCTAGAGACCAGAGCCATTATTACATCTCTTCTATGGGACTATATTGCCCCCTATAGACTAGAGCCATTCTTACATC
>BLSH010247248.1:95354-105931 GCA_018402905.1 Glandirana rugosa
CCTCCTTACTTTGTATCTCTATCTCCTGTCTGATCAATGTTTATAAACAATGTTACTTTGTATCTCTATACCTCCTGTCTGATCAATGTTTATAAACAATGTTACTTTGTATCTCTATACCTCCTGTCTGATCAATGTTTATAAACAATGTTACTTTGTATCTCTCTATCTCCCGTCTGATCAATGTTTATAAACAATGTTACTTTGTATCTCTCCATCTCCTGTCTGATCAGTGTTTATAAACAATGTTACTTGTATCTCTCTATCTCCTGTCTGATCAATGTTTATAAACAATGTTACTTTGTATCTCTATCTCCTGTCTGATCAATGTTTATAAACAATGTTACTTTGTATCTCTCTATCTCCTCTCTGATCAATGTTTATAAACAATGTTACTTTGTATCTCTCTATCTCCTGTCTGATCAATGTTTATAAATAACGTTACTTTGTATCTCTCTATCTCCTGTCTGATCAATGTTTATAAATAATGTTACTTTGTATCTCTCTATCTCCTGTCTGCACAAATGAATTTACAGAATGTATGAATGTCCAATGTATAATAAAACAGAATTCTTGTTTGTGGTCGGGCTTCCTCTGTAGCAATTTCCTCCGGAGATCCCCGCCTCTAGGATCCATCTTCACTCTTTCAACACCATGAAGTGAAGAAATCTCGTGTCACCATTGTGACTGTCCCTGTAATGTCAGCAGATAAATGTAAAGATAAATTGTGACTTCCACATTGCTCACTGATCCTTGTGCAGAGATGCTACAGAGTAAACCCCACATATTGTACATTGCAAGCAGGAAATCATCATCAACATTCTTACTGACCCAGTTTATAAATTGATTAACTACCTCGCCCCCGCACAAAAGCCGAATGATGGCTACAGCGCCGCTCTAAAATGCCGGGAGGCCGTCAATAGACGTCCTCTCATTTGGCTCGCGCTGGGCGCACTCCCGGCGGCACGCACGCCGCAGCACACCGCGTGAGCATGCCCGCGGGTCGGGCAGACCCGATGTCCACCGGAGACCCGCGATCTCCTTACAGAGAGCAGGAATGGGGAACCGCTGATGTAAACAGGGCAGTTCCCCGTTCTGGGAGGGGGGGCATGCCAGATCTACTAATCGCTGTCACTGGGATCAGTTAGATCTGTTATGCCCCTGCCAGCCCCCCCCCCCCACACCCAGGGAACACTTTTAACCCCTTCACTGCCCCCTTAGTGTTAACCCCTTCCCTACCAATGACATTTATACAGTAATCAGTGGATATTTAAATTTCTGATCG
The DNA here is from genome assembly GCA_018402905.1 of Glandirana rugosa. Classification (NCBI taxonomy): domain Eukaryota; kingdom Metazoa; phylum Chordata; class Amphibia; order Anura; family Ranidae; genus Glandirana; species Glandirana rugosa. The sequence goes on from BLSH010247248.1 coordinate 96,640, forward strand.
CTGTATAAATGTCATTGGTCCCAAAAAAGTGTCAAAAACGTCCGACATGTCCGCAGCCCCGATAAAAATCGCAGCTCGCCGCCATTACCAGTAAAAAATAAAATAATAATAAAAACGCCATAAACCAATGTCCATATTTTGTAGTCGCTATAACTTTTGCGCAACCCAATCAAAAGCCGATTGCGTTTTTTTTTATCAAAAATATGAAGAAGAATATATATCGGCCAAAACTGATGAATAAATTTGTTTTTTTATTTTTGGATATTTATTACAGCAAATACTAAAAAATATTGTTCTTTTTTCAAAATTGTCGCTCTTTTTTTGTTTATAGCGGCGATCAGAAATGACGCAGAGGGGATCAAATACCACCAAAAGAAAGCTCTATTTGTGGGGAAAAAAGGACGCCAATTTAGTTTGGGTACAACGCCGCACGACCGCGCAATTGTCATTCAAAGAGCTACAGCGCTGAAAACTGAAAATTGGTCCGGGCAGGAGGGGGGTTTAAGTGCCCAGTAAGGAAGTGGTTAATAGGAAACCTAGTCTGCTAGCACACGGAAAAGCTTCCTTATCTTTCCTGTGGCACTGGCAGTACCCTCTGGGGCTACCATAGGATTACATTCTCTTTTCCCTTTGTCTATCAACCGGCTTAAAGTGATTGTAAAGTCTGCTTTCAAGAAAACAAAGAAAACCCCAAACATGTTATACTTACCTCCTACTTTTGCACAGAGCAGCCCGCATCCTCCCTCTTTGCTGCTCCTGGCCCCTCCCTCCGATCGAGTGCCCCCGCAGCCCACAGCTTTCTATGGGGGCACCCGAACTCCATTCAGACCCGGAGCCCTAATCCAGCCCCCCCCTCTCTCCTCTTTGGCTGACTGACTTTGATTGACAGCCTCGGGAGCCAATGGCACCGCTGCTGTGTCTCAGCCAATCAGGAAGAGTGTCCCGGATGGCTTAAACAATCATGGACCTCGCTGGAGAGAGAAGGGGGCTCAGGTAAGTAATTAGGGGGGGGGGGTGCTGGGGAGGCTGCTGCACACACAAATGTTTTTTTTTTTTATCTCAATGCATAGAATGCTCCTTCTGCCTTTAAAAGGTCTATCTGAAACTGCTAACATTTTTTTTGTATTAACCCCTTCAGCCCCAGAAAGGATTTCCCACTTTAGGACCAGAGCGCTTTTTGCGATTCGGCGCTGCGTCGCTTTAACTGACAATTGCGCGGTCGTGCGACGTTTTACCCAAACGAAATTTGCGTCCTTTTTTTCCCACAAACAGAGCTTTCTTTTGGGGGTATTTGATCCCCTCTGCGTCATTTCTGATCGCCGCTATAAACAAAAGAAAAGCAACAATTTTGCAAATAAAAAAAACAAATTTCTTACTTTTTGCTAAAAGACAAATCTAAAAAAATATATAAAAAAACATTTTTTTTCATCGGTTTTGGCCGCTTTATATTCTTCCTCATATTTTTGGTAGTCGCAATCGGCGTTTATTGATTGGTTTGCGCAAAAGTTGCCACGTTTACGAACCATGAGAATTCATTTCTGGGGTTATTATTTATTTATTTGTTACTAGTAATGGCGGCGATCTGTGATTTTTAGCGGTACTGCGATATTGCGGCGGACATGTCGGACCGTTGTGACACTTTTTTTGGGACCATTGGCATTTATACAGCGATCAGTGCTATAAAAATGCACTGATTACTGTGTAAATGCCATTGGCAGTGAAGGGGTTAACCTGCAGGGGGCGCTCTAAGGGTTAACTGTGTTCCCTCAGTGTGTTCTAACTGTATGGGGGCTGAGCTGGGCTGGCAGTGAAGGGGTTAACCTGCAGGGGGCGCTCTAAGGGTTAACTGTGGTCTAACTGTATGGGGGCTGGGCTGGCTAGGGGAGGGGCGTGATCGTTGCTCCCATATACAGGAAGCCTGTGATCACAGCCCTTCCCTCTCTGTCAGAACGGAGATCCATGTTTACATACACCGACCTCCGTTCTCTCACTGCGAGGGGGCATCACGGGTAGCCGGTGGAGATCGAATCCACCCTACCCGCTCCCTGGCTCCCCCAGAACACAGTGAGCATGAGAGCGCACCTCCAGCGGTGCGCCTGCGCTCACAGTGCGCGATCTCGCAGCGCCGTCCACCCTACCCGCTCCCTGCCCCCCTCACAACACAGTGAGCGTGCGAACGCGCCTCCAGCGTCGCGCGCTCATGATCCCCGATCTTACGGCCGCTGTCAGGTGACGGCGTTTCGCGATATCGAACCCCTTTGCTGCGGTCAATCCACGGCGGGCAGTCGGCAAGGGGTTAAATTCAAAGTATTTTATTCTAGATGCACTCTACCTGCTATTTACTTCAATACTATTGGTCTTTCCAAAGGGGTATACAAATTTGTAGAAATGATTTTTAAAATTGGAAACTTTTCCAGAGTCAAACCTCTAAATCCCTGGACTGTCCCTGGAATCCAGACACACCCGGCAGTTATCATTATGTCAGTTAACCACTTCCTTACTGGGCACTTAAACCCCCCCCCCCCCTCCTGCCCAGACCAATTTTAGGCTTTCAGCGCTGTCGCATTTTGAATGACAATTGCGCGGTCGTGCGACGTTGTACCCAAACAAAATTTTTATAATTTTTTTACCACAAATAGAGTTTTCTTTTGGTGGTATTTGATCACCTCTGCGGTTTTTATTTTTTTGCGCTATAAACAAAGAGCGATGATTTTGAAAAAGAGCAATATTTTTTACTTTTTTGCTATAATAAATATCGCAAAAAAATATAAAAAAGAAAATGATTCATCAGTTTTGGCCGATTTATATTCTTCTACATATTTTTGGGAAACAAAATCAAAATCTGCGTATATTGATTGGTTTGCGCAAAAGCAATTGCGTCTACAAACTGGGAATTGATTTATGGCGTTTTTACTATTTTTTTTTTTACTGGTAATGGCGGCGAGCTGCGATTTTTATCAGGACTGCGATATTGCAGCGGACATGTCGGACCATTTTGACAATTTTTTGGGACCATTGGCATTTATACAGCGATCAGTGCTATAAAAATGCACTGATTACTGTGTAAATGTCATTGGCAGTGAAGGGGTTAACCAGCAGAGGGCAGTGAAGGGGTTAAATATGTTCCCTGGCTGTGTTCTAACTGTGGGGGGGCGGGGCTGGCCGGGACATAACAGATCTAACTGATCCCAGTGACAGGGATCAGTAGATCTGTCATGTCCCCTGTCACAGAACGGAGAACTGCCGTGTTTACATCGGCGGTTCCCCGTTCTGAGGCTGCTAAATGAGATCGGCGAGTCTCGGGCGGACCCGCGGGGAGCGCGCACGAGGCAGGACGTCCTCCGGGATTTTCAGAACCACGCTGTAGCCGTCTTTCGGCTACAACGCGTTTCTGTAGTGGTTAATGAACTACATTTATTATATTTAACCACTTCAGCTCCGGAAGGTTTACCCCTTTCATGACCAGGCCATTTTTTTCCACACGGCACTGCGTTATTTTATCTGACAAATGCGTGGTCGTGCGACGTTGTACACTTTCTGCTATAAAACATATCCAGTAAAGAAAATGTAAAAAAAAATAATAATTTCTTCATCAATTTAGGCCAATCTGTATTCTGCTACATATTTTTGGTAAAAAAAAAATCCCAGTAAGTGTATATTGATTGGTTTGCGCAAAAGTTATCGCGTCTACAAACTATGGGATATTTTATGGATATTTTTTTTTCTTTTACTAGTAATGGAGGCAATCAGCGAATTATAGCGGGACTGCGACACTGCGGTGGACAAATCAAACACTAAGTGACACTTTTTTTAGGGGCCAGTCACATTATTACAGTGATCAGTGCTACAAATATGCACTGTCACTGTCTGGGAAGGGGTTAAACATCTAGGGGGGATCAAGGGGCTAACCATGTGCCTAAAATGTGCTTGGTTACTGTAGGGGGAGGTGCTGGTTCTATGGGAAGGCATGGATCCGTGTTCCTGCTTTGCAGAAACACAGGATCATTACCTTCCCTAATGACAGAATGGCAGTGTGCCTTGTTTACATAGACAAACCACCGTTCTGCTTCTGTCCCAGAAGATCGGCGGGTCTTGGCGGACTTTGATTCTGCCGAACCCGCTGATTGGTTCCAGCTGTTTGCAATCACAGCGGGAGCAGATCGCCAGCAGTGTGTGTGCGCACCCCAGACTCGGAAGTGCAGGTTCACATAAAGGTACTTGATCCTGCGTAGGCAGGGGAGGGCTGGGCCAGGGGGCAGGGTGGCAATTGCCCCCCAGGCCACCCCAACTTACATTTGAAATGGCTGGCAGCTGTTGCCTGCTGACAATATTTTCTTCTTGTGGAGGAAGTAGGGGCCAGGGCGCGACCGCCAACTAACTGCAAGCAGAGGGGGAGTGCACAGAGCCGGCCCTACCATGGATGGTGTCTATTATAGGAGCTGGTCCAGGAGGTGGGACATTGCATGACAGCGACCATGTCAGGTAAGGGGGAGATCCCCACTCTTTGTAATCCGGCGGCTCTCCTCTCTCTGTATTGCAGGCTGCATTGGATGGGCACTGATGAGGCTGCATTGATGGGCACTGATGAGACTGCATTGATGGGCATTGATGAGGCTGCATTGATGGGCATTGATGAGACTGCATTGATGGGCACTGATGAGACTGCATTGATGGGCATTGATGAGGCTGCATTGATGGGCATTGATGAGGCTGCATTGGATGGGCACTGATGAGGCTGCATTGATGGGCATTGATGAGACTGCATTGATGGGCATTGATGAGACTGCATTGATGGGCACTGATGAGACTGCATTGATGGGCACTGATGAGACTGCATTGATGGGCATTGATGAAACTGCATTGATGGGCACTGATGAAACTGCATTGATGGGCATTGATGAGGCTGCATTGATGGGCATTGATGAGACTGCATTGATGGGCATTGATGAGGCTGCATTGATGGGCATTGATGAGGCTGCATTGATGCATTATTTTTGTTAAACCTTCTTTGTTGCTATTAACATTAAATTATGTTACCGCATTGTATCATATTTGTCTTGCTAACATCAATATCCATTGTAAAACAAGGTGGGCTTGGATGGTGAGCTGATTCGGTGGCTCAATGGGCCACTTGACTGGACTTGCCCCCCAGGCCTAAAGCTGCCAGCCCTCCCCTGTGCGTAGGAGAGCCACCTTGCCACCATATATAAACATATATATATATATACAGGATAGGGTCAGCAAGCGGTTAAAGAGCATCTGTCATGAGAGAATAATGGGGGCTGCCATTGCTATTATTACTCTACCTTTGAGAATGCTAGTTCCCTGACTGTCATGCTGATACTTTGGCTCTAATAATGTCCCAGTCTTTGACCCGGAATAAGTATAAATATAAGGGATCCAATCAGACAGGACACATAGATAGAGGTCTCATCCTCAGTGCAGTAATACTCAAGGATCTTCTTATGGACGGAGCATTTCCTGCTCTCCGTGGACAAGGTGGGGTCACATAAGATGTGTTCTGGGGACTTTTTGTGGACTCTTGGGTGTTTATCACACAGAGAAACCTCAGAGTGTAGACAGGATCTAACAGCAGGTACAGGAGAGTCCCCCGCTGACAGCTGAATGTAAAAAAAAATTGCCGGAAAAAAAAAATTGTGAAAAAAACTATGTGCCCCCCCCCCCCCTGGTCCTTACCAGGCCCTTTGGGTCAAGTATGGATTCATATTTTTTTAAATGGCGTGAGGGCCCCCCAATATCCATACCAGACCCTTATCCAAGCATGCAGCCCGGCAGATCAGGAAAGGGAGTGGACGATAGAGCGCCCCCCCTCCTGAACCATGCCAGGCCGCATTCCCTCAACATGGGAGGATGGGTGTTTCAGGGGGGCTCCACCCCTCAATGCACATTACCCACCATGTTGATGGGGACAAGGGCCTCTTTCTGCCAACCCTGGCAGGTCTGTGGTTGGGGGGCTTATCAGAATCTGGAAGCCACCTTTAACAAGGGAGCCCTCAGATCCCAGCACCCCCCTATGTGAATGGGCAATGGGTACATCGTACCCCTACCCATTCACCCAAAAACCAGTGAAATGTAAAAAAAAAAACAAGAGCCAGTTTTTGACAAGTCCATTATTAAGAAATTAGCTCCAAGCTGTGTTCTCCCAGTGCCATCTTTTCCCAATGACGTCTTCTCCGGCTGCCATCTTCTCCCAGTGTCGTCTTCTCCCACTGGTTACCCACTGAAAAAAAAAAGCTGCTCTCCTCTGTGGCTGTCTTCCTTCATTCTGTTGTCGCCCGCTGTCTGGCATCTCTTATATAGCCATGGGGTGTGGCCATGCGATGACATCACCCAGAGAACCCACCCCCTTGTGACTTCACAAGGCTCTCCGGGTGACATCATCGGATGGCCACTCCCCATGCGATGCCAGACAGCAGGTAACAACACAACGGAGGAAGACAACCACAGAAGAAGAGCGGCTTTTTTTTTTAGCAGGCAACCGACGGGGAGGAAGAACACGGCAGCGGGAGAAAACGGCAGTGGAAGAAGACGGCAGCGGGAGAAGACGGCAGCGGGAGAAGACGGCAGCGGGAGAAAACGGCAGTGGAAGAAGACGGCAGCGGGAGAAAACGGCAGCGGGAGAAGACGGCAGCGGGAGAAAACGGCAGCGGGAGAAGACGGCAGCGGGAGAAGACGGCAGTGGGAGAAGACGGCAGTGGGAGAAGACGGCAGTGGGAGAAGACGGCAGTGGGAGAAGACGGCAGTGGGTAGATGGCTCGGAGTTATTTTTTTAATAATGGACAAAAACCAGCTCTTGTTTTTTTTTACATTTGACTGCTATTTGGGGTGAATGGGTAGGGATAAAATGCACCCCATACCCATTCACATAGAGTGGGCCAGAATCTGGGGACCCCCTTGTTAAAGGGGGCTTCCAGATTCTGATAAGCCCCCTGCCCGCAGACCCCGACAACCACTGGCCATCAACATGGGGGCAAGGTACTTTCGGGAGGGGGCAGGTGTTTGCTCGTCCCCTCCGTTTCCTGACCTCAAATAGGCCACGCTAGAAAATCATACTATTCGGATGAAGTTGAAATAAGTAAGTTCATAGGGGTTATGGTGCGTAGCCCACAGTCTTGCATGGACAAATATAATAATGTCTACTTTCCACAATTGTCACAAAAAAACAGGTAATGATACAACCAATGATCCACTCAAAAGATTAAAAAGTGCCTCCACCGGATAGAATGGCCACTTACCAGAAGCAAGCTAGAGGTGCCCTTGCGACTTTAAACCCAGTCAAGGTCCCATGAAGGGGATGCTGTATCCGGGTCCTTATTTTAGTTGTCCAATAAGGGACAGGAGCCACCCGCAAACCTCTAAGATCCACTAGTCTCTCCAGGGGCGTACATATAAGTGAAAAAGGCCTCAGAATAGTGTAATACGGTAACATACTTTATTGGTATAAAAAGAATTGCACTGACATCACGTAGTAGGTAAACAGGCATTAAAATCATCAGCCCGCTGTATCAGCAGGTCCCGTACATGGATTTTGGTGGGGAACCCACGCCATTTTTTATCTTAATGTTGGCGTGGGGAGTCCCCTCTGAATCCATACTAGACCTAAAGGGCCGGGTATGGACCCCAAGGCGTTTTTTTCGCAATTTTTTCTTGCCAGCAATTTTTTTATTTTTTTACATTCAGCTGTCTGCGGGGAGTCCCGCTGACAGCTGATGACTCATCGGTTGCTAAGGATGTGGCAGCCAGCTTCCCGGCCCCCGCCTAAGCAACCAAATGCAAAATGCAAAGCACATCAAAAATCATTCCATTGAAGTCTATTACACGCAAAACGTGGAAAAAAGTCCCCGACCCTTTCTAAAAACATACCAGCCACAAAAAGGCATAGATGTGAACTTGTACCATAGGAAACCATGCTAAATGGACTGTAGTGTAAACTGCAAAATGCAACAAAAAATGCATAGATGTGAACTTAGGGTGAAGTAGCAGATCAGCTTTGGTTTCCTCTGCTGCATATTTTGCTGGTTGATTCTGGAGTATCCTGTGGATCGCACTCATAAACCTCAAAAAGACATGCACAGCCTGTTTTCTGACTTGGGTGACTGTGAATTGCTGTGTGCCTGGCTGCTGTGTGCCTAACAGGGAATGGAACCCACAAACAGTCAGCCTGTGGTCTGTGCTACATAGAGAAGAGAAAATTTGAGAAAATAGCCATTTTGTGTACACGATTCGTCTGCAAAAGGGGGGTGGGGAATTCAGTCTCCAGATAAATGTTGCTGATGGTGAAATGGGCTCGGCTGGTTATTGTAAAATTTCCTGAACAGGAAATATAAGTTGATTTCGTTTCCTTTAAAATATACTTGCAGTCATCATACCTCCCTATACCATGGAGAGGCTGATCCAATCTGCACCCATAAACACCTCCAGCTCTCATGTAGAAGGGAAGAGTAGGGTGAGTATTTGGTATTGGGGGTATTGTTATCATTCATTCATGTATCTGCATAGTCTGGTTCATAGATTGGAAGGAGGGAGATGGAATCCCATTTGGTGGAACCATTTTCCATAGAAATCTTGAATCTCGGCTCACATGGGGCCTCTTATATCTATAAGATCCAAGGATCTTCTCCTGGAAGCTCAGCTTGTGTGATGGAGTGTTCCCCACAGATGACCACAGAGAGTTTATCGATTTAGTCAGTCCGTTTTTACTTTAGGGATTTTTGATTAACAATTCCTGGAGTGACATTGCCGACTGCCAACCGTACAGGTGGTTTAAAAACAAATATGTGCACTTGGGTCCAGTAAGAAATGAAATAAGACAGGAAAGCTGCCAACTGAATGCCATGCGACCTATGACCTCAAGTATTATGTCCCAAACGGGATGCAAATTCTTTCATTAATTCCGGCCGAAATATGACTTTTAAGATAAAAATATCCATAGAATACTCATGGCCCAGTCTTCTATTTGGGCAGCATAATTTTCTTACTTTGTGATGTTGACTTGATACTGGATATACCCACACAATACCTTGATACTAGATATACCCACACAATACCTTGATACTGGATATACCCACACAATACCTTGATACTGGATATACCCACACAATACCTTGATACTGGATATACCCACACAATACCTTGATACTGGATATACCCACACAACACCTTGATACTGGATATACCCACACAATACCTTGATACTGGATATACCCACACAATACCTTGATACTGGATATACCCACACAACACCTTGATACTGGATATACCCACACAATAC
>BLSH010247248.1:135456-150586 GCA_018402905.1 Glandirana rugosa
CCCCTTGGACAAGACAATTTGGCGACGTACCAGAACCGGTGGCACGACGTCGAGTCAAAGTCCCAGAACCGTTAGAAGAATTTCGTATCCGGTAGAAATACATCTCGTTGTTAAGAAAAAAAGTCTAGGAGTTTATCAAGAAACGGTACTCCACGGTACAACTTGAAGGTCGCTGGTCATACTCTCTTACTCTCGCTATTGTGGTTTAAATTGTGTGGACGAGGGGAAAGTATAGACTCTGGAACATTGTGATTGTTCAGTGTACTGTGACTCCTCCCTTTTACCGATTAACCGGCGTTAAACCTGTAAAAGTGAATCCCCACACGAGTGAAAACAACGGTCGCCAAATCTGTAGTATAACAGTGTAAATTTGCTGTCCCCTCAAAATAACTCAACACACAGCCATTAATGTCTAAACCGCTGGCAACAAAAGTGAGCACACCCCTAAGTGAAAATGTCCAAATTGCGGCCAATTAGCCATTTTCCCTCCTCAGTGTCATGTGACTTGTTAGTGTTACAAGGTCTCAGATATGAAAGGGGAGCAGGTGTGTTAAATTTGGTGTTATCGCTCTCATTCTCTCATACTGGTCGCTGGAAGTTCAACATGGCACCTCATGGCAAAGAACTATTTGAGGATCTGAAAAAAAGAATTGTTGCTCTACATAAAGATGGCCTATGCTTTAAGAAGATTGCCAAGACCCTGAAACTGAGCTGCAGCACGGTGGCCAAGACCATGCAGCGGTTTAACAGAACAGGTTCCCCTCAGAACAGCGCCTCACCATGGCCGACCAAAGAAGTTGAGTGCAGTGCTCAGCGTCATATCCAGAGATTGTCTTTCGGAAAAAGATGTAGGAGTTCTGCCAGCATTGCTGCAGAGGTTGAAGGGGTGGGGGGTCAGCCTGTCAGTGCTCAGACCATACACCACACACTGCATCACATTGGTCTGCATGGCTTTTGTCCCACAAGGAGGCCTCTTCTAAAGATGATGCACAAGAATGCCTGCAAACAGTTTGCTGAAGACAAGCAGACTAAAGACATGGATTACTGGAACCATGTCCTGTGGTTTGATGAGACCAAGATAAAAGTATTTGGTTCAGATGGTGTCAAGCGCGTGTGGTGGCAACCAGGTGAGGAGTACAAAGACAAGTGTGTCTTGCCTACAGTCAATCATGGTGGTGGGAGTGTCATGGTCTGGGGCTGCATGAGTGCTGCCGGCATTGGGGAGTTACAGTTCATTGAGGGATCCATGAATGCCAACGTGTACTGTGATATATTGAAGCAGAGCATGATCCCCTCCCTTCAGAGACCGCAGATTAGTATTCCAACATAACGACCCCAAACACACCTCCAAGATGACCACTGCTTTGTTAAAGAAGCTGAGGGTAAAGGTGATGGACTGGCCAAGCATGTTTCCAGACCTAAACCCTATTGAGCATCTGTGGGGCATCCTCAAACGGAAGGTGGAGGAGTGCAGGGTCTCTAACATCCACCAGCTCCGTGATCATGGAGGAGTGGAAGAGGACTCCAGTGGCAACCTGTGAAGCTCTGGTGAACTCCATGCCCAAGAGGGTGAAGGCAGTGCTGGAAAATAATGGTGGCCACACAAAATATAATTTTGGCCCAATTAGGACATTTTCACTTAGGGGTGTACTCACTTTTGTTGCCAGTGGTTTAGACATTAAAGGCTGTGTGTTGAGTTATTTTGAGGGGACAGCAAATTTACACTGTTATACAAGCTGTACACTCACTACTTTACATTGTAGCAAAGTGCCATTTCTTCAGTGTTGTCACATGAAAAGACAGAATAAACTATTTACAAAAATGAAATGTGAGGGGTGTACTCACTTTTGTGAGATACTGTATATTGTTTTTGGTGCTTAATTGTTCTTGCTGCTGTTTTTCTATGTTCTGTAGTTGCACTTTGTGTTGTAACTCTGTTACCTCTTCTTAAACCATTCTATTAAAATGTTATTGAAAAAAAAATAAAAAAAAAAATAAAATGGAAAGTTCACATAGACATCAGTTGCCCATGCAGGATTTCTTCCACATTATTATGAACAGAAAAAGAAAATATAACATGAAGGAAAGCTCCGGACGGCCGCACTCCTTTTAATGCTTTTATTGATCAAAAATCCATGCGATACAGGATAGGGAAAAGTACCTGACGCGTTTCACACCCCCTAAGGGCGCTTACTCATAGCTTTGAGTCTATGAGTAAGCGCCCTTAGGGGGGCGTGAAACGCGTCAGCTACTTTTCCCTATCCTGTATCGCATGGATTTTTGATCAATAAAAGCATTAAAAGGAGTGCGGCCGTCCGGAGCTTTCCTTCATGTTCTATGCTGATTGCATACTGAGCCGGCACCCTCTGGGACTGTTCAAGCATATATAGGAGCCAGGTAGTTTGGAGTGGTCTACGATTTTCTAAGAAAAAGAAAATACTTAGCCACCTGGCTTCCTTGTTGGCTGCTCTTCTTACCGGTCCCTTTGACTGTGTTGTCCATCTCTACTGGTTCACTTGGCTCTCCTAGCCTTTAGCCTCAGTGTCCCACTCTTGACTGGGTAGGGGTTCTCCTGATAGGAGCCCACCTAACTCTTGGAATGAGACCTCCTGTCTCCTGGCTGGGACACCTCTGACCCCTGGGTGAGACCTCCTATCTCCCAAACTTGGAGCTGTCTCTAAACTGGAAGCTCTGAGCTACTATCAGGCTTGAGTATATAACAACCCCGCACAACTGTGTCCTCAGACAGGCTGCAAGCACCTGGTAAAATTTGGACAAAGGATTGGAGGTTCCAATCCAGAACTACAGAATCCAGAGAACCAAAAACACAGTTTCCTCCACTCAAACAATAGTCCAGAACCTCTTATTAACCCTTACGAATCCTATGTCATATTTTCCTTCATTTTTACAGTGGCAGGGCCTCGCTCTGTCACACTGTTCCTTGTGATTTACACCTTACTCTCTCAGATCACACCACATCAAGGCTGATGTTAGGAAAGAAAAGATTTGCCTGGTGAAGCCAGGCCATGTTCTGGACTTTTTTGCCGAGTTTTGCCATTCACCAAATAGCCTTATTTAAGCTCCCTGCACCTGTCAGCAGGTGCTGTCCGTTCTACAGCGTCTGAGTACCTGTGAGCTTCAGCTCTCCTACCTGAAACCTGCTTCCTGTGTTGTTCCTGTGTACCGACCCGGCTTGCTCTGACCTGCTACCTATCTGCTTGCACCGACCCCGGCTATCCACGACCATCCGCTTGTCCGACCCTTCTGTACCTTGCCGCCAGCCTGTGAACGAACTCTGCTTGGACTTTGACTATTCTTCTGCCTGCCCCTTCTGTGCCTCTCTGATCCGCCAGTTGCCGACCCAGCCTGTACGACCACTCTTCTGTCTGCACGACCTTCTGGAGCCTCACATCACCACCAGTGACCATCCAGCCCTCGTGCCATCCCGCACTCTGGGACTTCCTGTCTACACTACCAGGGGCCCCAGAATCGGGTGTGTAAGAGTGGTTGTTCCCTGCTAAGACAGACTCCACCACCAGGATCGTGACAGCTGATTATTACAATGAATTTCTTTACTTAAAGAAAATGCAAAGCCACCGTTTTACATAGATAAGGTAATATCGTAGTATAAGCTATAGTGTGTAGTACAAATTAAAATACTGAGTCGAGCACCCTTTGTATTCTGATCAAGCCTAGCCACATGATGACTCTTCACTTGCTCAGCACTGCACTATGCAACCTGTGACCAGACATCACTGCAGGGAATTTTCAGTCTTATTCCCTGTGGGGCCGGTCACCCGCAACACATACCCGGGCAGCACTTCCCTCTGAGTGATGGGCGACCAGCTTCCCCTGTGTTTACTTCTTGGCATCACGGCGGTGTCCTCACTGTGTGTCTCCTCCTTGGCACCGCGGTGGTGTCCTCGTTGTGTGTCTCCTCCTTGGCACCGCGGCGGTGTCCTCGTCGTGTGTCTCCTTGGCACCGCGGCGGTGTCCTCGTTGTGTGTCTCCTCCTTGGCACCGCGGCGGTGTCCTCGTTGTGTGTCTCCTCCTTGGCACCGCGGCGGTGTCCTCGTTGTGTGTCTCCTCCTTGGCACCGCGGCGGTGTCCTCGTCGTGTGTCTCCTCCTTGGCACTGCGGCGGTGTCCTCGTCGTCTGTCTCCTCCTTGGCACCGCGGCGGTGTCCTCGTCGTGTGTCTCCTCCTTGGCCCCACGACGGTGTCCTCGTCGTGTGTCTCCTCCTTGGCACCGTGGCGGTGTCCTCACCGTGCCTCTCCTCCCTCGGTCAATAGGGTAGCTTCTCCTTTCAACCAATCGGGAAATGGGTCTCAGGACCCACTTCCTGATTGGCTGGGAGGCAGAATCAGTGTAACAATAGCCAATATTCATTCTCTGTGAGCTGCGCCCGAGCCCACACTTTTTTGAAGCCTATTAGAGCCTCTGGCTCTAATCACATGCTTCAACCCCCCCCCCCCCCACATTGGAATCCATGCATCCGGTGCCCTGCATGTAGATTAGGGGCCTGGATGCATGGATATGAGGGGTGCGGCCCATGCTCCCCTTAAGGACAAGCCGCTGTTGCTGCCCGGGGCCGATTGGCTCTATTGCAGTCATGTGGATCCGCCCTGCAGACAGTGAAAAAAAAAGTCACGTGCTGCGACTTAAGAAGGAAGGGAATAGCTCCATCATAAGGAAATAAAAGAGAAAGCACAGTGCAATGAAGTAGCCTGAGGATTGACTGCTATAACATTGCCACTAGCAAAAGGGAGGTGCTAAACATAGGGCTATTCAGGGCTGTAACCATCCAAGCCCCAAGGCCTGCCTGCCTGTTTGCCTGCCACACACGGACACAGATGGTGATTTGAGACTCTTACCTTCCATCCCCTCAATACAAGTCCATAACAACCCCCATATGACAAAGTCACCTGGCTTGTATTTTGTTGAGGGGGTCCTCACTCACCACCAGGAGGGTGACTCTATTCTCTAACTTCCGCCAGATCCAAAGCCAATCAGTTGCATGGGGGGGGGGGGGGTTGTGGGACTTTAAATGAGGTGGGTATTAGTGGCTGAAAGAGGAGTCACTGTTTAAAAAAAAACACTTTTATTGTCAAAAAGCAGAGGCGGCTCTCTAATTAGGCAAATTAGGCGGTCGCCCAAGGCCTCACACTCTCACAGGGGCCCCGCAACTGCCTAATTGGCACTGACACCACCACCGAGATAGAGAGTACTGACACCAGCACTTTAAAGCTCTTAATATATGCAATTTATACAGTTAATTTTTTTATCATTTGAATTTTTTTTCCCATTATGGGCGGTGAGTAGGGCCTCATGTCTAGGTTTTGCCTAAGGCCTCACAAAGCCTAGAGCCGCCTCTGTCAAAAGGCATCACAACATATGCAAAATATGTGCACAGATAAGTATCAATCACATATTGCAAACCATGTATGCATAAAAACGGTATTGGCAGCGTAACAAGCCCACGATGTGGTGAGGACCATGGATCTTCCATGTAGAGAACCCTTTCAGATCAAAAAATGTAGTACACCCTGAGGTTTAAAATCAATAAATCATTTAAAGGAGAAAATAGGTGCTTCCGATTGGCCCAACACACGTTTCGTGTATATTTGATGCACTCTTCAGGGGCAGGTGCACTTGGGTCTACAGAAAAACATAAATAAATAAGTATGGTCCGTAGTTATACCCCTCTTAGGGCAGTGGTTCTCAACTCCAGTCCTCGGGACCCCCCCCAACAGGCCAGGTTTGCAGGATAACTGAAATACATCACAGGTGATATAATTTGCTGCTCAGTGATTGCAGTGTTCTAGTCTGCATCTCCCCAAGGTAATACTTAAAATCTGGCCTGTTGGTGGGTCCCGTGGACCGGAGTTGAGAACCATTGCTCTATATAGATCTTTATATCACTAGAGGGATCACCAGCTGGGGGAAGGAGGTCCTGATTCCTCTATATAGATCTTTATATCACTAGAGGGGTCACCAGCAGGAGGAAGGGGGTCCTGATTCCTCTATATAGATCTTTATATCACTAGAGGGGTCACCATCAGGAGGAAGGAGGTCCTGATCCCTCTATATAGATCTTTATATCACTAGAGGGGTCACCAGCAGGAGGAAGGAGGTCCTGATTCCTCTATATAGATCTTTATATCATTAGTGGGGTCACCAGCAGGAGGAAGGAGGTCCTGATTCCTCTATATAGATCTTTATATCATTAGTGGGGTCACCAGCAGGAGGAAGGAGGTTCTGATTCCTCTATATAGATCTTTATATTACTAGAGGGGTCACCAGCAGGAGGAAGGAGGTTCTGATTCCTCTATATAGATCTTTATATCACTAGAGGGGTCACCAGCAGGAGGAAGGAGGTTCTGATTCCTCTATATCAGTGGTTCTCAACTCCGGTCCTCGGGACCCCCCAACAGGCCAGGTTTGCAGGATAACTGAAATACATCACAGGTGATATAATTTGCTGCTCAGTGATTGCAGCATTCTAGTCTGCATCTCCCCAAAGTAATACTTAAAATCTGGCCTGTTAGTGGGTCCCGAGGACTGGAGTTGAGAACCACTGTCTTAGGGGGAAGTATACACATAAAGGGGAGAGAGATATAAACTCATCCCTATAGCTACTTACAAGCCTGTTGAATCTGAAACCTGCTAATCCAGAAAAGGAGGGCTGCTAAAGGTGTCAGTACTGGGAGGTTGGAATCCGCACAGGAAAGACCAGGCGCATAACATGATCCCAACATTCGGTGGCACAGTGGTGTAGTGGGTGGCACTTTCGCCTGGTAACAAAAGGGTCGCTGATTTGAATCCCAACCACGACACTACCTGCTTGGAGTTTGCATGTTCTCCCTGTGCCTGAGTGGGTTTCCTCCGGGTACTCCGGTTTCCTTCCACACTCCAAAGACATGCTGGTAGGTAAATTAGATCCTGTATAAATTGTCCCTATTATATGTATGAATGTGAGTTAGGGACTTTAGATTGTAAGCTCCTTGAAGGTAGGGACTGATGTGAATGAAAAATATATATATATGTAAAGCGCTGTGTAAATTGACGGCGCTATAATAGTACCTAAAATAAATAAATAAAATAAACATTGAAAAACTGCTGGTTACATGTTACATCTGTATGAAAAAACAAGGGAATAAAAGAACCCCCATGCGGGCCTGTATTAATCGTGAGGGATCTTTATGGGTGGCCACCCAGTAATTCCCCCCGTGATGGCAACACCTCTTAATAAAGTAGATGGAGGTTCCTCAGTGATGTGATTCTGCACAAAACAAAAATTGGTAAACCAAGGAAAGAAACTGTAAGGGGAGACCTCAGTGCCGTAAAAAAACTCAGTTTTATTGATATATTGTTAAAATTGATAATTGTGACAACCAATGAAGCAATTGAATTAAAATATGACAACGTTGTCAAAGGCAGTTTAACCACTTCACCTCCGGAAGCATTTCCCAGTTTAGGACCAGAGCACTTTTTGTGATTCGGCACTGCGTCGTTTTAACTGACAATTGCGCGGTCGTGCGACGTTGTACCCAAACAAAATTTGCGTCCTTTTTTTCCCCACAAATAGAGCTTTCTTTTGGTGGTATTTGAGCTCCTCTGCGTCATTTCTGATCGCCGCTATAAACAAAAGAAGAGCGACCATTTTGCAAAAAAACCCAAATTTCTTACTTTTTGCTAAAATTCAAATCCCAAAAAAAATATAAAAAAACATTTTTTTTTTCATCGGTTTTGGCCGATTTATATTCTTCCTCATATTTGTGATAAAAAAAAATTGCAATCGGGGTTTATTGATTGGTTTGCGCAAAAATGGGCGCGTTTACGGACGGTGAGAATTAATTTCTGAGGTTTCTATTTTTTTTTTTGTTTTTTACTAGTAATGGCGGCGATCTGCGATTTTTAGCGGCACTGCGATATTTCAGCGGACATGTCGGACATTTTTGACACTTTTTTGGGACCAATGACATTTTATTCAGCGATCAGAAATTTAAATGTCCACTGATTACTGTATAAATGTCATTGGCAGTGAAGGGGTTAACCTGGGGGGGGGGAGATCTAGGGGTTAACTGTGTTCCCTGGGTGTGTTCTAACTGTGGGGGGGCTGGGCTACCATGGGCATGAGAGATCTAACTGATCCCAGTGACAGGGATCAGTAGATCTCCCATGCCCGCACTGTCAGAATGGGGAACCGCCATGTTTACATTGGCGTTTCCCCGTTCTTTGCCTGTAGCCGCTCATCGCAGCTTGCCGGCGGACATCGGGCCGCCCGAGCCATGGGCACACTCCTCAGCGCACTCCTAGCGGCCATCCTGGGCACACTCCTAGCGCACTCCTGGGCACACTCCTAGCGGCCATTCGCAGATCGCCATCTTTTTACGGTGATTCGCGGCCAGCGTCCACACTGTTGCCGTAAATATGCGGTAGGCAGTGTGGAACTGGTTAAGGTGATGTCACCAACCACATCATGCCATACATCACCATACATACAATGTACAAATCCTGTAAATGGCCCCTCCTATAATTCAAGTCAGATGTATGAAATTGCAGACTGACATAAGATACAGTGTTCCTAGATGTAGGAATCAGAGCCAAATAGGATTTCTATAAGTGAAGTTCCAGCAGCGTGAGGTTAAAGTGCCAATATGCAGATAAGGGTCATGGGTGCTAATGAGTGTCTCTATGAATCCTCATGGGAGCCGGAGCGTCCACCCTGCTTCAACCAAATCTCTTCATCACTCATTAATGATTCTGAATGGCTAGGCAAGCACACAACTGGCTGAGACACCCTGTGTAAGTTGGATCAGCTATGTTGTAATAGCAAATGTCTGCTCACCAATCCAATTGACGGCCGTAGATGGTGTAGGGTGATGTCTCTTAGCAGAGCCAGTGATGCTGCACCTCAACGCCCAGGAATGGGTCATCGGAGTGCCACTCAGCCGTTCTTTGCTCCATATGGCCGTTCGTCCATTCGTGCACCAAGCCTTAAACACCTGACAGCCGGGGGTGACATTGTGCTGACGCGGTTCATTCAGCCAATCCTGAACTTCCTCAAAGCTTTCACAGGATTTGTACATTGTATGTATGGTGATGCATGGCATGATGTGGTTGGTGACGTCACCTTAAACAGCCTTTGACAACGTTGTCATATTTTAATTCAATTGCTTCATTGGTTGTCACAATTATCAATTTTAACAATATATCAGTAAAACTGAGTTTTTTTACGGCACTGAGGTTCCACTTACAGTTTCTTTCCTTGGTTTACCAATTTTTGTTTTGTACATGTTACATCTGGTTACATGTGTTCAATTATCTTCTTTACTTAACCACTTGCCGACCGCCAACCGCAGGTTGACGGCGACAAAGTGGCTCGATATCGCAAACCGCCGTCATATGATACGCCACCGGAGGTGCGCCCGCACGCTCACTGTGTTCGGGGGAGGCCAGGGAGCGGGTGCGGCGGACTCAATCGCTGCCGGCTACCCGCAATGCCCCCCCCCCCCCGCACTGAAAGAACAGAGGTCCGTGTAAGTTAACACGGACCTCCGTTCTGTGAGAGGGGGAAGGGCTGTGATCACAGCCTTCCTCTACATGGAAGCTGTGATCACTCCCCTTCCCCTGCTAGGGCAGCCCACACACAGTTAGAACACGCCCAGGGAACACAGTTAACCCTTAGAGCGCCCCCTGCAGGTTAACCCCTTCACTGCCAATGGCATTTACACAGTAATCAGAGCATTTTTATAGCACTGATCGCTGTATAAATGCCAATGGTCCCAAAAAAGTGTCAAAATGGTCTGACATGTCCGCCCCAATATCGCAGTACCGCTAAAAATTGCAGATCGCCGCCATTACTAGTAAAAAATAATAAAAAAATAACCCCAGAAATGAATTCTCATCATCCGTAAACGCGGCCACTTTTGCGCAAACCAATCAATAAACGCAGATTGTGATTTTTTTTATCACAAATATGAGGAAGAATATAAATCGGCCAAAAACGGTAAAAAAAATGTTTTTTTGGATTTGGATTTCAGCAAAAAGGAAGAAATTTGGTTTTTTTTGCAAAATTGTCGCTCTTCTTTTGTTTGTAGCGGCGATCAGAAATGACGCAGCGATGATCAAATACCACCAAAAGAAAGCTCTATATGTGGGAAAAAAAGGACGCAAATTTTGTTTGGGTACAACGTTGCACGACCGCGCAATTGTCAGTTAAAGTGATGCAGTGCCGAATCGCAAAAAGTGCTCTGGTCCTAAAGTGTGAAATCCTTCTGGGGCTGAAGTGGTTAAAGGGGTTGTAAATTATGGGATAAATACTGTGCTAAGTGAAAAAATAAAATGAAGGGTAAGCTGCCACACAACAACCAAACTATAGTCAATATCCTGTATATACCAAAGGTGTAGCGCTCAAACCAGAAAAACCGTCACTAATAAATATGCGGTGTGAAATCAATTAAACCGACTAAAGTGCTAGAGCAAAAGTTCATCTATAGTATTCAGGTAAAAATAATTACAATTCCCAGGAACCAAAAATGAATTCAATGTCCATCCATACAAAATCACATACCATTAGTCCATAAGTTGCTCAGACAAAATGATGCAGTTAGTAAAGAACAATGTGCAAAAGGTGCAAAAAAAGTTCATCAATAACGTTCAAGTGAAGTTGGAATTTCAAGGAACAAAAAAATGGATTCAAGTGAGTGGCATGCAAATCCCAGTGAGACCCATCACCATCTAGATCAGTGGTTCTCAACTCCGGTCCTCTGGACCCCCCAACAGGCCAGGTTTGCAGGATAACTGAAATACATCACGGGTGATATCATTTGCTGTTCAGTGATTGCTGTATTCTAGTCTGCATCTCCCCAAGGTAATACTTAAAATCTGGCCTGTTGGTGGGTCCCGAGGACCGGAGTTGAGAACCACTGATCTAGATGTAAGGCTTACCAGAGAACCAATACATTCAAGCCTTAATATATATGGAGCAGGGAATGGCTTCCTTGATTTGGGGATTCAGTGGAACCGTCAAACAGCCAGACGTCACCTGGAAATCTCACGTGGGATCATGGAAAGATCATCACATAGACATCTCTTGAGGGGGCACTCCGACACAGCAATGGTGTATAAAAGAGAGAAAAGGGACTTTGCATAGCATAAAAACTTTTCAGTAGAGGGCTTTATTGTGAAAATAAACTTACATTGTCTCAAATCAGTATGAGCTCAATATAGAAACAGCTGGCAAAAAACAAGAGAGAGACAGCACAGCAGTCTGAGGTTAGTTATCCCTAACGTGTTTCGTCCTCGTAGACATCGTCTGGGCTTTTCACCTTAATGCATTCTATGCATTAAGGTGAAAAACCTTTTCTCAGTAGTGACCCCCCCCAGAGCCCCCTTTTACTTACCTAAGCCCGTTTGTTCCAGCGGCGGCGACTAGCAATCCGCTCCAGCCGGTGTCTCGGGTCCTCATTGGCTAGATTGATAGCAGGGGAGCCATTGGCTCCCACTGCTGCCAAACAAGTCCAGTGACGTGGGGGCTGGGGGGGGCGAGGCCGAGTGCCGCTGTTTGTGTGAATACACGCAAACAGCAAGACACGGGAGCGCACCCGCACGTGTGACCCCAAGGAAGCTCCTCCCTGACGCATCACTCAATGCGGAGGAGGACCCAGGAGTGCTGCTGGAGGACCCCAGAAGATGAGGTTTTGGGGCCACTCTGTGCAAAACCACTGCACAGAGGAAGGTAAGTATGATGTGTTTGTTATTTTAAAGAAAACAAAAACAAATCTTTACAATCACTTTAAAGTAAGTGAAAACCGTCCACAACAGTGGGATCAGTGCAATCCTAGAAATATAGTAAATGGTTACACAACAGTCCATGAAGATAATAAACAGTTCCATCATAAGGAGGGAGAATTACGGTACTCACATTTATTGTGCCATGCCTTCTGTTTATTTCCTAACTCCCGTTCAAGGGTCACATTCTTCAGTTGCTAACTGGACCTCTCCCCAAAGGAGAGAAAACACACAGCTCCTCTGCTACATTCTCAATTTAGTGTCTGTTAAGAGTGAAATCGGTCCCATCTTGAATAATAATGCTGTTGCAGTTGGCTGCCCAGGAAATCAGACACACAGGTTGATTTTCTAAAGCTGGAGTGTCAAAAACCTGGTGCAGCTCTGCACAGAAGCCAATCAGCTCCCAGGATTTTGTTTTTTTTTGTGGTTGTTAAGCCACTATATTCATGTGAGATAAGTACATATGGGCATGGCCGTACCATTATATTAGCACCTCATCCCGGGTTTTGTAATTAGAAATCTTGGGGGAAAGAAGGGAAGGGGATGTTGGGACTATTGCGGTGCAATCGTAGTTTCAAATATGAAACAAATAGAGTTTTATTAAAAACATTGACATTTATTGATTCAAACAAATAATCTCGGAGAAGAGAAAATTCTCAGAGATTGTAACATTCAAGAATTGAATAGATACAATGGATGCACATATACAGTGTATATATAATATAATAGCATTGACATATAAATTTTTACAGTGCTGAGAAGGTCCGTGTAACGTCCAACATGTTTCGCCTGTGTGGCTTCCTCAGGGACTAGCGTGAACCAACACTTGTATTAATGCTCTACTAGAAGAACAAATAGATATGGTTTGATAAATATCACGGTAAATATGCCTTGCACAACAAGCACGAATTCAAAAAAGTTGAGAATGTATTACCTACCACCATATTTACAGTGCTCCATATAAAAGCCTTGGACGCCCGGTGCCGACGTCACACCAAGGGAGAGAACAATGCACATCCACAGACTGCCTCTACGTAGCCTAGATGATCTTCATGATGCTATATAAAGCGAAAAAAATATGAGAAAAATAGTTCTCATATCATTTGTGAGCCTTATATGAATTTGTATTTAAGTATAAATGAAATATATAAGAACATTTTTTGAAAGGAGGTCATACCTTTTTAAAAGGGAAGGCCCCTTTAAGGTAACCTCTGCAACGCGAAAGATGTTCGTTACAGGGCTTAGATATAAGTAGAGATAGCACTAAAAAACAGATATAGTAATAAAGATGATTAGTTAGTGTCGAAATTCATTTTAAAGTCAATTGCAGTATCAGACGCTAAATATAAAGTGGGTGCATTCTATCATTTGACATAGAGCGAAGGTTCAACAACATACTCCATGGAAAATGATCTAAGTTTATATCTCTCATATCGAGATCAATTTTAGGCATAAGATAAGCCCTGTATATTTAGTCCAACAGAAGTTTGCAATGCGGTAAAGAATTACCTTAAGTATAGATGTGAGTAACTTCACCGGGCGTCCACGAGGGACTAACCAGGAAGTAAATCTGACTTGTATAGGCAAACAGTGCGCACCATGTGTGACGTCACAGGCGCGCACTCAGATGAAGTGGCAGGTAGCGCCTGCGCCCAAACGCAGCCCGCATTGGCCTACAAGCCCCATAGGGCCCAGCGCTGGAAATATCCCGTGATCAAAAAGGGAGGAGGGACACATGAAGATTCAACACAAAGCTCTATGGAAAATGATCTAAGTTGATATCTCTCATATCAAGAAGAATTTAAGGCATAAGGTATAGGCCCTGTATGTCTAGTCAACAGTGATTTGCAATGCAGTGAAGAGTTACCTTAAGTATAGATGTGAGTAACTTCAGCGGGCGTCCACGAGGGACTAACCAGGAAGTTATACTGGCTTATATAGGCAGACAGTGCGCACCGTGTGTGACGTCACAGGCGCGCACTCGGATAGGGTGGCGGACAGCGCATGCGCTCAAACGCAGCCCACACTGGCCTACAAGCCCCATAGGGCCCAGCGCTGGGGGCATCACGTGATCCCAGTGGGGAGGAGTGACACATGAAGCGCTGAATCCCAGGGAGAGCAGGCCATGAATGCCGGCCGCCAAAGAGGCGCATTGCGCCGGCCGCCAAATGGCGCCTATGGAGATGGTGCCATTGATCCGTGCGGATGTGCAATTGTCACTCAACCCCCGGAAACCGGACCGGCTTAGTCCAAGGCAATGGAGCATTTCTATTGGAATTAGAGAATGGAATAAAAAGTAAAATGAAAGGTTATATATAGTACAATATTGTAGTGAGACAACATAATATATAAATGTTTTTAGACATGCTGGATTGAGGTACTGTAGATCGTGCTATGTGTGCAAGGCTTTATCTGTGCATAAAATCCACATATACACATTATCCGTACAAAACATATGCCAAATAGCAGGTCACTAGGATCTGGTACAGAGCCACATAAATAAAGATCTTCATTGGTTTAAAGTGACATAACACAGAATCCTCTTGATAACTGATCACACAAGTTTTCCACTCGACAATGTATTAGGGCAAGGAGACCCATGGGCCTCCATGTCCTAAGCAGATCATATCATTACATGGGTATATTCAATCTATTATGGATGTATCAGCAGTCCACAAATATAGAAGAGTATATATACAGTAACGTAGAATCTTCAGGAAAGATTTGTGTGGAGAAGAATGTATGTGTAAACAACATCATTTAGCATAAATTTGAAGAATAAACAATAAACAATGGGTTAGGAGAATGAATGTCCAATATTGTCATTAGGCTACTACGAATGCATAAAATTGAAATAGAAAAAGAAAGAAAAAAATAAATAAATAAATAATAATAAGACAAAAAAAACAATAAATATGGACAACCAGTAAATAAAGAAAGGGGTTAAGTAAGCATTCAATATGTTTTAAGGCACAGGATGAGAGGACACAAAGATCTGGGCAACCCCAAGTGTAGGTATATATATGCGAAACATGCATTGAATCAATGTCAGTCCCTAAATGGGGCCTGACAGACAATAGTCCTCAATCATTGTGATCTGACCAAATGAATGATGCACAATTAGTATTCTCACATAGGCCTTGATTATATGAAAGATGCATAGCTAATACTTTCATTCAAACCAGGACTGACTGTCGCTTTAAGTGTATATATCCATCGTGCCTCAGTCTGGAGGAGGACTTTGTCTACACTGCCTCCACGGAGGCTCAAGGGTATGTGGCTCAAAGTTGCAAATTTGATAACTGTTGGATCAAAGTTATGTCTTTTGGCGACG